>JACWQW010000087.1:0-131916 GCA_014849355.1 Cryphonectria radicalis | reverse complement strand
TGCGCCGCCAAGAGCGCGACGCTCTGCCTCCGTGGCGGGCGGGCGGGGCGCGGGCGGCCCCCCGCGCATATATACCTCCCTCTCTCTCTCTCTCTCCTCTTTGCGGGAAGGAACGCCACTCCCTCCCACATTCCCATAAAGATAAGGTACCGCAGCAAGGGGCCACGCGGGCAGCTGCCAGTTCCGTACAATGGCCAAGGCGCCGTCGACACTGGACAGCCGCGCCTATCCCTGCTCGCGAACGCTGTTGGGTGGGTACCTTTTTTTTTTTTTCAACAGTGCCGGAAGGCACGAAGGCTCTTTGGCCCTGTTTTAGTGTTTGGTGGTGGTGTGGTAGTAACAATGGTTTCTGCTTTGATAAGGCGATAAGTAAGTTACCTGTGGGGTCTTCTTAGTCCTCAGGGAGAAGAAAAGAAGGGAAAAAAAGAAAAAAGTCGGCTATGCAAATAGTTTTTTTTCTTTCTTCTTCTTCTTTTTCTGGGGCGGGAAAGGGTCGAGACCCCTTCTTCGATAACGTACGGTAGTAGCACATCTCAAGTAGAGTAGTGGACATGGCCTGTAAAAAGTGTTTGTGGTGCTTGTTGCAATTGAAAGTGAGAGAATGCTCGTGTGACCCTCAAAAACCTTCTTTTCTATGCTCCTCTTTTCTTCTTTTTTGATCTTTGGCTTTTTACTTCTCGGTTGGAACAGACACCCCCGTCTTCTTCTCCTCGTTTCGAACCCAATTTCGTGTGAAGGGTTACGGGATTATTTTACCTCCCCCCCCCCCAAGATAACGACCCCGGCCTCTCTCTCGGCGCCACCAGATGAGTTAAACTGAAGATATCGCCTCACAACCCACAAAGCGCTAGAGTTGACCGACCTCTTCTCTCTTTGCTCTTGAACACCTTCTTCTTCTCCCCCCCCCCCCTTCCTCTTGCTTTTTCACCCCTCCTCCCCTCTTCTTCGACCAGAAGAAGAGATCTCCTCCTCCACCTCCCCCACCACCTCCTCCTCTCTCCCAACACGCCCAGCCAAGATGCAGGACGAAGAGAAGCACCCCGTCGAGCCCAAGATCGCCACCTCGCCCTACGGCTCCGGCGACGACGGTGTCTCGTCTCCCCCGAGCCGCGGCGGCAGTGGGATCCTCGCCACCCTCCGCAGCTGGGAGGACGCCATGGACCGCAAGATCGGCGTCGAGACGCACGGCATCGAGCGCCGCCGGCCCGAGGACCGTGATCCCAACTACGCCAGCTTCTCGAACCAGGCCGTCATGTTCCTCATGTGGATGAGCGCCACCACCAACCTGAGCTGCTTCACCACCGGCTTCCTGGGCTGGGAGCTGGGGCTGGACCTGTGGAGGAGCATCGTGATCATCATCTTCAGCTCGCTGATCGGGAGCGCCGTCACTGTGGGTTTGTTGTCTTGTTGATTGTTCTCGCTGTGTATCTTATCATCATCATCATCATCGACGAGACATGCATGGCTGACCCAAGAGGTGACTGCTTTGCAACAGGGCTGGTGCGCGACAATGGGTCCCGGCACAGGCCTCCGCCAGGTCTCCATCTCCCGCTACTCCATCGGCTGGTGGCCCTCCAAGGTCATCGCCCTGCTCAACGTGGTTGAGCAGATCGGCTGGTCCTCGGTCGGCTGCATCACCGGCGGCCAGGCCCTGTCTGCCGTGTCGGACGGCGCCCTGGGCTCCGAGCTGGGCGTCATCATCGCCGCCGTCTGCGGCTTCATCGTCTCCTTTGTCGGCCTCAAGGCCGTCTTCACCTACGAGAAGTTCGCCGGCATGGTCATCGCCGTCATCATGGTCATCATGTACGGTTACGCCGGCCACTTTGCCGACGTCAGCACCCCGCCCACCGTCGCCGGCGCCACCCTCTCCGGCATGTCGCTCACCCTCTTTGCCGCCCTGTACGGCTCGTCTGCCTCGTGGTGCTCCATCGTCAGTGATTACTATGTCGAGTACCCTGTGGACACCAGCAAGGTCAAGGTGTTTATCTACACCACTCTCGGAATCGGTATGCCCCGTCCCCCCCCTCTCCCCCATCTCCAAGAACGACTGATAAGAAAGAAAGAAAGAAAGAAAGAAAGAAAGACAAAAACCGTACAGTGTTGACTGACCACCACTTTTTCTTCAGGCCTCCCCACCTGCCTCGGCATGATCCTCGGCGCCCTCTGCGGCTCCGCCCTCAACAACAAGACCGACTGGATGGACGCCTGGGATTCCGGCATCGGTTTCTTCATCCAGACCATGGTGCACCCTGTCGGCTTCGCCAAGTTCCTCCTCGTCCTCCTCGCCTTCTCCGGCATCGCCATGAACGCCATCGCCCTCTACTCGGCTGGCCTCTCCGTCCAGCAGTTCGCCCGCCCCCTCTCCGTCGTGCCCCGCTTCGTCTGGACCGCCGTCATGTTCGTCCTCATCATCCTGCTCGCCCTCGTCGGGCGCGACAAGCTCCTCACCTTCCTCCAGAACTTCCTCTCCCTGCTCGGCTACTGGAACACCAGCTTCTTCGTCATCCTCTTCGTCGAGCACTACCTCTACCGCGGCGGCGCCGCCGGCTTCCAGGGCTATGATCTCGAGGCCTGGAACGACCCATCCCGCCTGCCGGTCGGCTGGGCCGGCGGCTTTGCCTTCGCTGCTGGCATCGCCGGCTGCGTTGTCGGAATGAGCGAGACCTGGTACGTCGGCAGCCTGGCCGCCATGATCGGGGACGATGGCGGTGATATCGGCAACCAGCTGGCGCTGGTCTTCACGCTGGTGGTCTATGTGCCTGCAAGGTATCTGGAGAGGAAGTACACCGGTAAATAAGCATCCGCAGCTGCTGTGAGAGCTGAAATGATACAGATTTTCTTATATCTATACGATATATATATACATATACATATACCCATATATATTCTCACATATGTATGTAGAAACGATGACGGTTCTGCCTGGTTAAATGGTATAATACAGGATTCGAGCATCTTCAAGGATCTCCAAAATCAAAATTATAATATGAATACCATCAAGGGCTAGAGAAAATTCCTCTCCGTGCCAAGCAAATCTGCTTGTATGTCTCATCTCCCATCACTGGTTATTTCATTATTGAGGTAAATCACAAGAAGTCGCCACCTCGAGGTGAAACTCATTGGGTGGATATGAATTTTTAGACAACCTCAATAGCATCACAGGTCTGAAGACCAGGCTCGCGCCCTGCTGTAGTTGGTACCTATGGAGACTCTTTCTACATGCCCATTGGCCAAAGTTTTGCACACACGCACAATCCTAAGGGACCGTAAACGAGTTGAGCTGACCATATGGAATGGTTCTGGAATTTTGAGGGTTCTCGTGAATCTCATCGTCAACCTGGCTGTCTTGTGATCGCACTTGCTACCACATAAGCCACGGCCATTACAAACGACAAGGAGCAAAGTTGAAAGAATGTAGCTAAAGAAGACAAGAGAGAAAGAGGGGGGGAAAGGTTTTGTTTGGAGGGGGGGGGAGGGGATAAGCCCAGCTGCCTCAGACCGTTGTAGTCTATAATATCTTGAACCATGTCATTGTCGCCAATGAAGGTGTATGACTCCAGGTTGAAGGTAAAGATGGTCTCATCATCGGCAAGCACAGAGAAAGAAAAAAGCAAGGGCTATTGAGAAGGAGACGTAAGGCAGAGTGAGGACGATGTACAATGACCTGAGAGAAAATTATCTGCACTTCCAAGTCCCCTTCCTACCTGAGCTCACTTGAGCTGGAAGGTAGGATCACAATACCTACCGCCATGTCGGCTGCATCTCGTAGTTCGGTCGCAAAGTCCACACAGCGCACCTCACAATCCAGCGTCTGATGGATGGACACAAGCCACGGGAGATGCTCGCGCCTCCTACAGCCTCAGGTGGACGCGTGCGAGCCTTCCCCTCCTCCCCTCCCCCCCAAACAGTGCGAACAGTGTTCATCCACGACACGCCTTTATAATAGACGGAACGCGACACTGCCGTGAACTGCAGGCTGTTGTTGTTCTGATGTATTTGGAGTCAGAAAGAAGAAGAGAGAGAATAAAAAACAATTCCGTCGTTAAGAGGTGTGGCTTTTGCGAGAGAGAGAGTGTGTGTGTGGGAGAGAAAGAAGGATTCGTCCGCAATGCTGCTTTTCATCGTTCTCGTGGCTGAGAAATTTTGGTCAAGGACGACGACCACAAAAAGAGAGTTGCTGCAGGGGAGGGAGATTTTGTGGGCAGCGGGGAACCTAGCGTGCCTAGCAGCTTGACCTGTGGGGACGCGGCAGGGACAGTGTTTTGGGGGGGAGGTCCGCGCTGGGTAGACAGACACTGAAATACAATACAAATAGGACTTTTTTTTCGTTCTTCTTCATCTGCTTTTATATATACATATATATATAGACATTACCAGAATTCTCTATAGAAGATGGCATTCGAGATCATCACGGTCCCTACATGTAGAGCTACCGGCACAGTTGTTGCTTATCAGGGTAATCCCACGAGCCAAGGCGCGCCTCGTCTAAGCCGTGATATCATGCCGAGGCATCTCTGGAAGGAGAGGAGGAAAGTGCCGTGCCGTGGAAAAGCCCCCTGAAACAACCTGCCTTTTTTTCTAAGCACTTTGTTTTGTTCTTCTTTTTTCTTTTTTATCATGAGATTCAGTCAAGCCGTCGCATCAGAACCTAGATGAACGCAGAATTCAAGGCACTCTCGAGCGTGATCATCCTGTCGCGGTGTGTTGCCTTTCTTCCAAAATCAGCTCCGTGAAAAGCGTCCGGACCCACACATTTCCCGGACCGTGTGTCTGGCAGAGCAAGTATAAGGCGACGTCTTCCTTGGGGGCATACTGAGAACTGAGAGCCTCCTGCTTGATCAAAGTTAGCTATAGCCGGGACAGACTCGACTCACCCACTGTATTCGAGCTTATTTATCTTGTGGTATCTCCAAGCAGTAGCCCATCATGTCACCAGAGCACCCCATCATCCTGTACCGATACAAATTCTCCCCCTTTGCGAGGAGGGTCGAGTGTTATCTGCAACTCCGCGGCATCCCATACAAGCAGACAGTGAGTGGCAAGCATCAGAGAACCTCACAGCAGCTGTTCTTCCCTTTCCTTTCTTTCTCTTTACCATGACCTACCTGCTGAACATCTTGGCAGGAACAACCGAATATGATGCCACGTCCGGACATCGCAGCACTGGGGATCAGATATCGCCGGATTCCCATCCTCTCCATCGGCCGAGACGTCTACCTCGACACCCGCCTTATCCTCCAGAAACTCGAAACCCTCCCCGCCCCCGTGCCAAAGCTCGGCGCGGCAGCAGGCGAGCACCGCGCCATCGAGCGCCTTCTCGAGGCCCTCACGGTCGATGCGGGCCCATTCTTGTGGGCGGCGACGCTCATCCCGCCACAGATGCCCCTGTTCAAAGACAAGGCCTGGCTCAAGGACCGGTCGGACTTTGTGGGCGGTAGGAAGTTCGGCGCGGCGCCGGCAGCGGACAGGGCAGAAGCCATTGCCAACCTGCGCGGGGTGTTTGAGCTGTTGGAGACGGCGTTGCTCGCGGACGGGCGGGAGTGGCTGTTGAAGACGGAGGAGCCGAGCCTGGCGGACATCGAGGCGGTCTGGCCGCTGCACTGGCTCTGGGGGATGCGTGTCGCGCTGCCGCCGGACCAGCTGTCCGCAAGGCAGTTCCCCAGGGTGTTTGCGTGGATCGAGAGGTTTGACAAGGCCGTCTCGGCAGCTGCGGCGAGGCTGGGGGAGGTTCCTACTATTGCAGGCGCCGAGGCCACGCAGGTGATCTTGGGCTCTCCATTCTTCGACGACGACGACAGACAAGTTCGAAGGGAAGACCCGATCGCCCAGGCGTTAGCTCTGACGAAGGGTGACAGAGTTGTAGTGTTCCCGACAGACAGCGGCATGACACACAAAGACTCGGGGATCCTCGTTGGTCTGGACGAGAAGGAGGTCGTGTTCGAGACTAGGGCTGAGGTACAAGGTTCGCCCGCCGTCAGGGTTCATGCACCCAGACATGGCTTCAGAATTGCGAAAGAGGGCCAGGCTGCTCACCTTTGAGGTCCACGGTCGATCGACTCAGTTGGATTAACCAAAAAAAAAAAAGAGGGGGGGGGGCGACGGCACGAGCAGCAACCGCTCACCGCTGCATGGTTGGCGGTCTGGCCAACTTGCGGTCTCCTGATAAGAAATTGTCCCCATGCTTGGTGTCTCATCGAGAGGTGTGTGGTTGGATGACAGCAACGACAGGGCACATTGAAAGAAAAAAATTTCTGAGAGAAATTTCCAGTTCTGAGCGCACCTGTGCGATGAGATTTGGAGCGTTGCCAAGCTGTCGTCGGGAATGTGTTTTCCCACCTTCCAAGGCTTATTATCGATGCTACACCTAATTAATACCTTTTGTGGTCACAACTTTGAAAGCTGGCGTCAGAAGAAGAAAAAAAAAAGAAAGAAAACAGGAAAAAGAAACCTGCCGTTGCTTCACTGTATGTATAGTTCTGACTCTCAATGCAGCCTCTAGAGATCTTATCAAAGGTGACGATGATGGGAGCAACAGCCCACAATTTGCGCTCGGTTTCTGACATGTCAGAGACGGGACCTAAACTGCACTGCATGCAACTTAAGAAACAGAGCCGCAATGTGGCTCTGGCGATGACGTCGCGAATCCAAACTGGGCTCCCACGTGCCTCGACCCTAGAAGGCGCGTCGTTTCGAGAGCGCGTCCGCCCGGCCCTTTTTCTTTCCAAAGGTCTCTGATTCAAGTGTGACCTGCCTCAGCCCTACAGATACTTGAGACGCATTGTCTCTCCACGGGGCTGAGCTCTACAGCTTGGGGGGATGAAGCTGTTCGAACTCGAGGTCAATCCTCGACAGGGAGAATGTGGACGGCAGTTCCATCCCATTCTTGACGCTTTTAGGCACCATGTCCCCGGCTTTTCTGGACTCCCGCATGGCTCGAAAGCCTGGCAGGATTCGTGACAAAGCAAAGGGGGTTTTTTTTTGGTTTTTTTTTTCGGCACATGCTGTCGTCTGCGACCGTCTGCGAGGCCCAGCCTGTGATCAATACGACTACAGTGAATTAAACTCGAGACGCCGAAGGGTGATCGGTGTGAATAGCTTCATTCCCATTTGTCGCTGTCTACCAACAGACAAAAACCAACATCAAGAATGCCGCGGGTCAATGGGTGTCGCTAATCTGCAGATCTGTACCTAAGGTCCCGAGCTGTCAAAAGAGCCCAGCCGTTAGTGTGTCTTGACCATCTCCTCTTCCGTTGTGCATCGCCAATAACGCTGGCTCTGGCTCATTCCCCCTAAACTTGGAGAGGAAACGCACAAGGAGGAGGACAGAGTGCAGGGGTGTATGAAGCTGCTTGCGTCATAATCAGGGATGCGGGCGTATGTGGCTTCGGGAAGTCTCCATACAGTGCGAGGTCAGATTTGGGTCCTAACCATTCCTCCTTCCATCTTGGATGGGTTTTTTTTTGTCCTCACCCACACGCTCACTGACAAGTGGTCTAGAATCTAGAATCTAGAATCAAGAGATTCCAAGATCATCAAAGAATACATGTACATCAGTACAACTTCCTTCCGAGTCCAGCTACCAAAGAAGAAGTCGAAGGCAGCAATCAAAATAGGATACGTAGGAAACGAAATTGCACTGCGCATCATGACAGCCCAGCGGAACGCGATGGGTGGGTTTGTTCTGAGCGAGCGAGGAGAGGAGAGAGAGAGAGAGGGGGTGTGTCCGTCCTCAGGCAAGGAGAAAACCAATCCAGTCATCTCGATCCCCCTGCCGGGAAGGTCGCAGATGTGCTGGTCTTAGCGTCTAGCGCAATTTGCGCAGTACCTTCGCGAGCAAGCTAGGCTCCAGGTTGGCTGGAGTGAGATGCAGAAAGTGGGGTTGCTCTGTCGAATCATTCGATGAGGAAGAGGACCTGGCCGGCCCAAGAGTTCCGGGGCGTACCACGGGCTTCTTTCGTACCTACTACTACACACCAACAAAGTCGACCGTCCATCCTGCCATCTTGCTCTGTATGGCCGTTCGTGTTCGACCAGCCCGGCAGACGGTAAGGATGCGCCCCGGGTGGGCGGTGATCTTCTACTATGTGCGGCCGGGGGGGGGGGCGCGGTCCTATGTTTGCCCTGAGGCGCCAAGTTCTGGCCCATCGATGATCGACCTGCTTTTGCCTTGATCTGTGAGATCCATCTGCTGGGGGATAGCCCGCCGTTGATTGACGGACGCGCCTGCGCGACTCCTCAATGGCCACGGGTCTCGAACGGTCTCGCGCATCTGTCATGCGACCAAGACATGGTTGACGGGACGGACAAGTCACTCGAAGTAGGAGAGGATGACGGAGGGATGGATGCTCGCGTCTGGCCGATGAAAATTTATTTATCGGGAGGGGGCAGAGAGGGGAGGGGGTAAGAGAGGTCGGGGGGGGGGTTTGGTTTACCTGAGGACACCAGAGACGTATGGTATGGGATCATGACCGTGTTGCGATTCGTACTGTCTGGGTACTTGATCTTGTACCTATACTTTGACGCACAAAAAGGAGGGTAGGACTTCTTACGCAGCCTTTTCTCCAGCAGCCACTCTTGAACGAGGGCTGATCTCCAGCGCGCCACCACGTTTCTAGAAAACCTGAAGGAAATACGAAATTCTGCAGGCCCAGGAATGGATGCGATTGGTCTTAGACAAAAGGTGACTGACCGACCGACCGACCGACTGACTGACTGATGTTTTGACTGACTGCTGGCACTTGTCGGCAAGGGCGACACTGCGGTAATGTTAGTATGCTAGTCACACCCTATCTCGTCTTGCCCTTTTCTCCTCTTCACACGCGCCCAGAATAGTGAGAGCGCATCGTTAGGGAAGAAGACAAGATCTCGATCACATTATGTTAGTCTGATATTCATCCCATGCTGATGGAAACTCTCAACAAAATGCATAAGTGGGAGTGCAGGCTGCGAATGGCGTGCCTCTTTACACCTGATCTCTGCTTTGTAATGAAGAAAGACGAATTTTTATTATTATTAAATTCCTTTTTGCCTCCCTAGGCTGTCAAGGGACATGGATCATCTACCGCGGTTCTGTCTTGTCACTCTACCTTGCCTCGTTTGTCAAGGGGTAAGTAAAGCGCTAGGGAGCCGTCTCCTCAACCGAGGCGTTAGCGTGACTCCGTCTGAATCTTGCCTGCGAGCTGTTAGTGCCTTCTATCTGAGATTCTGTGCGGGCTTGTCAGGCCTTGTCCCATTTATTCCACCCACCGCCCACACCACGTCATCGCCCCAAAATCCGTGACGTCTTGTTTTTTTTTCCCCTTCTTCCTCTCAACTCTCTCCATCGAGGCTCACGGCACCACTGCAACTGCATATCGCAACACCCGTACCCCCGACATTTTGTCGTCACCGTCTTGCCAGACCATCACTCAAGGCTGTCGGACGGACGATTCTATCTGAGTCAACGCCACGTCGGTTTCTGATTGATTGACCTTGCTGCTAATCGCCATTGTGCCACGCTGCCTTTTTTTTTTTTTTTTTGTGTTGTTCCTTTTTTTTTTTTCTTCCCCTCCGCAAGGGGGGATTTTGAGCGCTGACCCAAACAAGAGCCGTCTTTAAACTTTTGGGCTTCTCCGGCGAGTCAACGCACCCCATTCCTACGTCAACGTCCAACCCGCCCATTTCGTCATCGTCTCCCACCTCTCACCTTTCATCCCCTAAGCTCGTACCACACCCATCACAATGGCCCGCGATAGCGACACCAAACAGTCGCCTAAAACCATCAATGCTGCGGCACCCCGGCCTGGTTAGTAATACACTCTCCCCCCTTGTTGCTACTGTAGCATGTACCCTTGGTGTCATCGATATCAAACCATCAAAACAAACATCACACGCCAACACTCAATCGCTCGTACCTGCAGATGCCGCCTCCGCCAACAAGGAGCAGTCAGAGATCGTCGCGAAGACAGAAGCTACCGACGCCGCCACCAAACCACTCGCGCCTCCCCCTCGACCCGGCCAGACAAAGGACACCCCGGCCGATTACTTCACCCTGCCGAATGCTGCGTCGCTAAACCAAGAACCAAATCCTTTTGAGAGGTCTTTTGGTGGTAGCGGTGACCCATCCCTGGGAGCCAACGCCGCCCCGGAGACTCCTGGTGGTACCAAGCTGCCACCTGTCGCCTCCATCACATCGCCCTCCTCGCTGCTGCCGGGCACCGGCACTACGCCATTCAACTGGGGTAACGCTTCCCTGAGGACCGGCCCTCTTAGTCCGGCCATGTTGTCAGCACCTCAGGCCGATTACTTTAGTGATCAGTTTGGCCGCGGCGGCTTCCCCACGCCCAATGAGTCCTCACTCAGGACTGGTCTGACCCCTGGGGGCAGTGGCTCTATGTTTCCTACCGGTGTCCCCAGTCCGAACACGGCTGCGCTGTTCAACCTCGGAGGGGGTGGAGTTACACCCGGCACGGTCGACTTCCACCGAACTGCGTTGAGAGCTGCGGCCGAGCAGCGGGATCACCAAGGCCAACAGCTGCCTGCCACCTCGCAGCCCCAGGAGATGAATGGCGCCCCCAGCGTCAAGAATGAGATGAAGTCTGCCGCTTTTGACAACCACGACAGTGACGCCGCCAATGGCTTGTTTCTGCTGGCGCAGGGCCGTAATGGTGTCCCGCAGCAGAGTCAATATCCCTTGCCGCCGCAACCACCTAGCCACGGTCATCCCGCCCCGGCCGTGCAGCATCCCGATGCCCACGTGAACGGCAACGCGCCCCGTGGCGGTGTCAACCTGCGCGGCGCCAGTGAAGCCGCAAGCGAGCAGTCGGAGGGCAGCGAGCACGCACGACCAAACACACGTGGTAAAGGTAAACGTGGCTCCGCTGCTGGTGCCGCAACGACCAACGGCAGACGAAAGGCCGAAGAGGTCCCGGCCAAGGCGCCTGCGAGCAAGAAAGCAAAGACCGCCGGCAGTGTTGTCTCGTCAAACGGATCAGAGGATCTCGGCGACGACGACGGCCACGATGAGAACGGCACAGATAAGCCGAAGCACAAGATGACCGAGGAAGAGAAGCGCAAGAACTTTCTGGAGCGCAACCGGTAAGTAGCACAGGTCTTGTCCGCTAAACATTCATCAAGAACAAAAAACAAAAAAAAGACTAACTCCTCGATAGGGTTGCTGCACTCAAGTGTCGCCAGCGCAAGAAGCAGTGGCTGGCCAATCTGCAAAACAAGGTTGATGTCTACCAACAAGAGAACGACACCTTGACGCAACAGATTTCTGCGCTCCGTGAGGAGATTGTCGGCCTGAAGACATTGCTCCTTGCACACAAGGACTGCCCCGTCACGCAATCGCAAGGCGGTATGCCACAGCCCTACATCGCAGGTATGGATGCCTACAACACACAGATTCCTTATGGGATGGGCGCGCCCATGTCCAGCCACCAGATGATTACCACTCAGGGAGGCGACCGGCGTTATTCTTAGGAAGGCCAACCCGACCTTTTCTCTGAGCAAGGCGATACTGTTGACCCGGCAGACGTTATGGCGCCGCACCCTTGGGACCAGCGGAGCTCCCGTCACGGGAACACTGGCTGATGGTTGTACAATAATTGTCCCATGGCGGCGCTCGTGACTTAACATTTCAAATTTTTGGCTGTACACAATTATGGAGTGGTCATCAATATGGGGGTCAAGGAAAACAAGGAGTCTTTTTTTTCTTTCTTTCTTTTCCATCACTTTCTTTTCTTTCTCTTCAACGGTATCAGAGCATATACACGGCAAAAAAAAAAACCCGGGCGTTTTGGGCTGGCTTCTGTGGGATTCTGATGAGGCGCCGTGTCGAGGAGTCATAGGGGGTATTGTGGCTGGGTTTTCAGTACTGGTCACGTCGGAGAGGCACAATTCACGATCTCGTTCAGATGGCGCGTTTCAGTGCCAGTCTCTGGTTCAATGCCATGGGACATGCACCAGGGTGGATGGCAAGGTAGAAATCCCACCTGAGGGGGAGAGAGAGAGAGAGTTCCTAGGAATGACGCATCGATGCTAGAGGGAATGCGTGCCCGTCCCGAGGGGTTGGTTTTTTCTTGTTTGTAGCGCTACATAATCCGAGTATCTGACTCTGAATTCGACCATTTCGTCTGTTTCATGAGGATTGACTATGTACGTTGGGCTGCTCTTGCATGGAGGTGGGATAATTTGATCTTGCTTGACCACACAAGAAGGATAGAGCCAATAAATTTGCAGGCTTTGGAGACCCCACAAGCGTACTTGATCTACTTATGTGTCTCCCCTAAACAATTTTCCTTGTCTTTTGCTTTCCCCCCTCTCAAATGTGTCAAGAGTGGCCACGCGGAAGAGTGAGAAGAAGAAGAAGAAGAAGAAGAAGAAGAGCAAGGACTTGAAGGTGGCTTCTAGAGTGCTGGCACAACTCCATGGGGATGCCCACCCCGATAAGGACTAGCGTGGTTTGTCGCAGTAAACAAATTGGGCGCGGGAGACAAGGGCTCATCCCCCCAATTCTCGCGGCAAGCAAAGCCAAGCAAGCACCTGCTTCGACTCTCAATGACGGGCTCCGCCTTTCTCCCCAACGTGCCTAAACAACAACAACGTCTTGCGCCCAAACCCGAAGGAGAAGAACAAAACCCCTCGCGAGCGGTCCTCAGCATCACTTAGAAAACAAAAATCACGCGCAAAAGCAACCGGCCTCTGCATGCTAACAGATTCAGAGGGTCACTCCGCCAAATTCGACGCGTCTTGGGTGCAGCTGGCACGAGGGGCAGGTTGCTGTCCTAGCCCAACAAGCCACCGACCGGCCGGCCAACACCGAGAACGGCGTGCGGCGACCGCTCAGCTACTCCTGTTCTTGTCGCGAGAAGGAGTAACGTACTTCGAAACCACCCCGCCCTCTCTCTCGCTCGTCAGACTCGAATGCGCGCGCGCGCCCTCGTGAGACGACTTTATCAATGACGACCGTCGTACAGCTCCGCCAACCCCTACAAGCATTGAGCATGAGCAACCAGTCTGAGTCGCGCCGAAAGAGCAAACGCCTTGCTGGTATGTACAGAAACAGGCCTACCCAAAAATGTGCTGATTCAGGGTTTTGCGACGGGAGACTGACACCGGCTTTTGCGACTTTTTTTTTTCCTGTAGCGGCGGCAACCTACGACGAGCAAGATGGAGACTTTTTGTTTACGCGCGGTTCGAAGAGACAAAAGACGGGAAAGGAGAAGACGGCATCCGTCAAAGGGCCACCTCCGCCTGCGCCAGAACCGGAACCTTCACCCGCGCCTGTGGTGAAGAAGCCGAGGGGAAGGCCGAGCACGGGAAAGAAACGCGCCGCGTCGCCGCCGCCGTCGCCGCAGCAGAAGAAGAAGGAGGAAAAGGCGGCACCAGTGAACACATCGAAAAGGCCACAGCGCAGGAAGCTTGACTCGTCACCGCCTGCGCAGGATAAAACACTAGATGCGGCCAAGAAGCGACCTGCGCGGAGGACGAGGAGTTCTACGGTGGATCTTGCTGAGGAGGCGCAGGCTGAGGAACCACCAGCTGCCAGCCGGACAAACGGGACCAAGTCGACGAAGGATGGAGGAGTAACGAAGACCAGCCGCAAAACATCGCGAAAAAAGCAGCCCGAACGGATTGAGGAAGAAGACGACGAGCGTGATGTCCAAGCAACCCCCGAGAACGTCGAGAAGGACTCGAATGTGACAAAGATAGCGCTCCCGTTCTCCGACACGCCCATCAACAACCGCAATAAAGAGTTCCGTAAGAAAGGAGGAGCGGGGGCGGGCGGTGGTCGGAGGAGCAGCATGAGCATGCGCGGACGGCGGGCGAGCTCACTGATCGAGAGCGGGCACAGCGCCATTCCGCACCGGGAGGTCGACCCGTCTGAATTTTTCAAGCATATCGAGGCGGAAGGTCTTAGCGAGCCGCGCCGAATGAAGCAGCTGCTCACGTGGTGTGGTGAGAGAGCTCTTAGTGAGAAGCCCAAACACGGAACCACCGGGGCCAATGCTGTTTTGGGAGGTGAGTGTCTTTCCGGTCCAGGATATCCTCCTGTTGTGTCTTCGAGAGTGAATGAGCTAAGAGTGGTGGTGATGCAGCTCGTGCGATCGAAGACCAGCTGCTCAAGGACTTTGGGTCGAAGTCGGAGTTTTCCGACTGGTTCAGCAGAGAAGACGAGGAGGAGCCTTCTGCTACTGCTAAAGCGAAGAGGCCGGTGGTGATCAGGCCCAATCCCGTCAACGTGGACCACGAGCAGAAAATTGCTGCGTTAGAAGCACGGATCAAACGGTTAGTCCTATCTTCTTCGCCTGTGGCTTTTAAACATATATAATGAAGGATGCTTACGGGTCTGCAGGTTAAAAGAGGCGCGCAAGTCGTGGCGAGCACTTCAGACACCTCTGCCCCAGGTCCCGCCGCTATACCCACCAGATGTCGACCTGAAGAAGGCGCCGCCTCCTTTACCCGAGTCCTCACATCTCGACACCGAGGAAGCCAGGATGCTCGAGTCCCTGACGGGGTCGTCATCATCTTTTGCACATCTCAAGACCACGACAAGGTCACGCCTTCAGACGATCCAGTCTGTCGTCGAGTTCAAAGTGGACGACCTCGCGGACAGCATCCATAAGATGAACATGAGGGTGGTGACGGCAGGGAAGCAAGCGGACAAGGTCCTGGCTCTTGGTTCTCAGAGGCTGAAGGAGCGGGAAGAGAAGGAAAAGGAGGCTGCAGGGACAAAGGAGATGCCTGTGATGGAGGTGCTGAGGAGTTTAGGGAGGATCTTACCCGAGAACGGAGGGTGATTGAATATCAACCCTTTGCGAATCCGAGCTGCTTTCGGGTCCTTTTTTGCATGCGCGCACTTGGGAAGGCGAATAATGCCCTCCAATCCTCAGCGTTTTGTTTGTTTTGAGAAGCAGGAGCTGATTCGGATATGATTGTGACGACGGATATGACAAGTGCTTTGGTCAGGAGGTGGTCTCGTGGGGAAAGTGAAGTCTTGGCCGTGCCTCTTGCAGTCAAGCACGTCAGGATGTATATACCAGCAATTGGAACCGACGTGAAGCAAGGAAGGGGAAGGAAAAGAAGAAGAAGAAAAAATCCCCATTGATCGTCTGGTGTGTTAGGAGACCCGAGTGACCAGGTCTACTACTTTCTTGCGTCTGTTGTATATACCCTGCCGCTGAATACCCCCACATTGGAAGAGAAGACAAAAGCAATGCTTGGACGTGACAGTCCAATCTACCATTTCCACCCCCCCCCCAAGCACATAAAAGGCTCCCATGATATAGTATATGCCTTTTTCCTTTTCTTCTTTCCTCCCAAGTCCAAACCTGTCCCAATGGCCGGTTGATGTGCCCCCCCGCCCCCCGCCCCCCCAAAAAACCCCCCCCCACCCTTACCAAAACACATCACCATCAAACTCTGCCGCAAACCCATAAATACCACAGCACGCCTCCGAATACACACAAAGTCCGAACCCTCCCCCTCCCCTCACCCCAAAGGTCTATTATTTACTTTCTCGACCACAGCGGCGGCATAAAAGCCATCCCCTCGGCCGTCTCGCTCTCCCGCCCATTGCCCAGCACGCCCGCCGCGCTCCGCGCCTTCACGTGCGCCCGCAGCAGGCCGAGGACCTCACTGTCCTTCCACCGCGCGGGCACAGGCCGGAAGGCGGGCTTGAAGGTCCCTACCGTCTGCGCCCACTCGCCCTTTGCGGGGCCCACGGGTCCTCCTGTTGTTGCTGTGGTGGTGGTGGTGGCTGCGGCTGTTGTCCCATCAGCGGCGCCTCCTTGTACCTCCTCCGCCGCGGCGCCCTGGGTGCCTAGGTAGGGTTCGGAATTCTGCAGGCCGGCGGCGGGGGTGTTGGTGGTGGTGGTAGGTTGGGTGGCCCAGTAGTAGATGTCCCAGTCGTTCTCGTCGAGGAAGAGGTCGTACTCGCGCATCTGGGTTGGGGTCATGCTGGGCAGGTGGGCGGCGGCGAAGGTGGAGAGGAGGAGGTCGGACTCGAGGGTGCCGCGCTTGCGGGACTGGTCTGTTGGTGTAAACAAAGAGATTTGGTGGTTTTTTTTTTTGGGTCAGCCTTTTTTTCTTGATATTTTTCTCTCTCTCTCTGTTCCTCTTCTTCCCAAATTTCTAGGTCAAGGCGCGATAAGATCTTACATGTCAATCTTGCCCGCATGGTCTCGGGGTCCTCGCCCGTCCGCCGCAGGGGCTCGATCTTGAACTTTGCGCCCTCGAGCTCGCCGACGCCCAGCTCGCCTTGTGCGACGGGGTCATATGGCGCGCCGTAGTTGTTACTGCTGCTGTTGTTCCTCTGCCATTGTGCCGGCATGGCAGTGGTATTGGCGAGGGGCACGAGGTTGGTGTTGAGGATGCGCCGGACGGCGGAGGGGCGGGCTGCGCGCTGGAGGGGATTCATGATGAGGGACTGTTCTTTGTTGTCGGTGGGAGGACGAATTCTTTCTGATATATACTGAATGTCTTGTTGAAGAACAGCGGGGAGAGAGTAAAAGGGAAGAGTTTCCGATTGGTTGAGGTTTGATTTGTTGTTGTTGTTGTTGGTTGAAGTAGTTGCTCAGCGGTCTGTTCAGTGGTCTGTCTAAGGAAAGGTAGAATTTCTTACAAAGGGCCCATTGGGTTCCGTCATAGATTACCAAGGTCAGTCATTGACTACTGCTGGTGTAAGTCCCTGCTGTGGATTCCCGGCCGGCGTGTCTCGATCTCGGCATCGGGGGGGGGGGGGGGCGGCGCATGGACCGTCAGTGCAGGGATGGAGTAAACTCGGTGGAGGCTTGCCTCTTTTCATATTTATATGTACATGTGTAAATATATGCTGGATGCTGTCAAAGGGAGAGGGATGTATGACTATTGCTGCTGCTGGCGCTGCTGCTGGCCAAAATATAAAATCCATAGATATAAACTCGACAAGCCTGCAGACGGACACTACACCACGCCGTGCTCCCATTCTCCCCTTTCACTCATGACGGGGCCACGCTCTCTGGTCACCTTGCCTTCTTTATATCATTCCCAAGTTTGTGTGAACCCTTTCTTTATATACGTCTCATCATCGATCGAGTGCTCATTGCAGACCTGAAAAAGCGTACACGCAATCCCGAGAAGTTTCCTGACCAACCAAACCACCCCATTTTTCAAGCGCATCTTCCGCACAAGCCAAGCGCAATTTAGCCTCTTGAACTCCGGATGGTCATGGGCTGCCCATTCTCCACCACGTCGCCCATGTCCATACCCATAGTGCCCACTTACGGCGAAAACAAAACACAAGATGATAGCTTCTCTCGCTTTCTCTGTCTCTCTCTCTCTCCCCTCCCCTCCCCCCCATATACACATTGTCTCTCGTGCTAGAACTAGATAAGATGCTTGGATCTGTACCACGGGGAAGGAAAAATAGTCAGCATAAACATGATCCTGGGGGGGGGGGCAATGGTGGAGGAGGAGTCCGGACTCACCTAAAGTATGCCCGCAGGTACAGAACCTGCCACACCCACAGGCCGATCAGAAGAAAGGTGGTGCCGAAGCCGAACCACTTGACGCGGTTGTTGGTGCTCTCGTTGGTGTCGCGCAGCTTCTGCTCGCGCGTGCGCAGGTAGTCCATCTCGCTGACGATCTCGGCCACCATCTCCTCCATGCGCCGCAGGTCCGCCTCCACAGGCTTGAGCTTCTCTGTGGCCTGGATCGCGGACCAGTCCTTGGCGTCGGCGCCGATGTCGATGTCCAGCTCGATGTGGCGGGTCGGGTCGTTGATCTGTCGGGCTGTGCGAGTGTGAAAAAGAAGGTTAGCCCATTGTCTGTCTATCTGTCCGTCTGACCAAGGAGGCTTTGAGGACTTGGAGGGGAGAGGGGGGGGGGTGATCAGGACGTACATCCTGTCAAGAGGTTCTCGAAGCAGACGTCAAATGCTGCATCAGCGTGCGACGTGAACACCGTCCTCTGCTCGCCGACGACATCCTGTGGTCTTCCGTACTCGTTTCCTACCGCGTCCCTGATCTGTATATTGGCAGAAGAAAGACAAGCACCAGTCAGTCAATCAATTACACTCATCCTCTCTCTCTCTCTCTCTCTCTCTTCTCGACATTCTTCTCTCTATCCAAGCGGGCGGGCGCAAGACCAGATAGGTGGATTGCATTGCTTGCCCCCCGTGTCTTGCGCAAGAGAAAAAAAAAAGAATTTACTCACATGCATGTTCACGCGCATGCCATCGCCCTTTGTACCGCCCACAATCGCCGTGACCACCACCAGCGTGTCCTTGGCGACAAAATTCCGGATACACCTCTCCTTCTTGCTGTCGTGTGATTGCGATGTGGCCTGCAGGTCAAACTTAAGGGCCTGGGCACACGCAACGAACAACACCAGGCTGCAGAGGTACTGCAGCAAGGAGCGTGGTAAGGCCATGATTCGGAAATCAAAGGGTGGCTCGTGTGGGCTGTGTGGGTGTTGGGGAGGATTGGCTCTGTTGGGCCGGCTGGTCTGGTCGTGGGAGAGGAGGAAGGGAGAGAAAGTGATGTTTACCCTTTACTACTGCTGCTGGCTACAATGGCCGCCTGTGAACCCGAAGGTGTCCTTAGCTAGGAATAGCCTAGGGGCTAGTTGCTACTGTCCGCTGCTGTGCCGGGGGGTAGCTTCTGTGCATGTTCCCACCCAATACGCCCCCCCAAACCCGCGGCAGGCTAAATCCCTAACCACCCTAACCACCCTAACCACCCTCTCCCCCCCCAACCCCCCTGTGGTGGCTAGCTTAGCCTTGCTCCAGGTCCACCCTCTCCAGCCTTGCCTACAGAGGCGAAGGTCGATTGAAAGAGCCCCAGTTCTTTTTGGACCTCTTTCGACAGACAGACAGACAGACAGACAGACAGCGTCCTCCAAACATTCACGACCAAACGCGAAACCACCAAGGCGACAAGCACACCCTTCATCAGTGAATTCCAGAACAGTGCAGTCAGTCAAGATGCCCAAGTGTAAGTTGAGCCCTCCAAATCCTCCATCCCTCTGGTCCTCCTCCTCCACCACCACCGCCACCGAAAACTTGGAAACCAAAAACACCTTCTCACCATAAGATCAATACACAGTCTTCTGCGACTACTGCGATGTCTACCTCACGCACGACAGCATGAGCGTGCGCAAGGCCCACAACAGCGGCCGCAACCACCTCCGCAACGTTATCGACTACTACCAGCAGATTGGCCACGAGAAGGCCCAGTCCGTCATCGACTCCATCACCTCCTCGTACGCCGCCGAGGGCCTCGCCCACAACAACCCCATGCTTCCCCAGAACCAGCCTGGCGCAGCCGGCGGTATGGGCGGTGCAGGCGCGTTCCCCCCCCCTCCTCCTCCTGCCGGCATGCCACCCTTTGCTTTCCCCGGTGGTGTTCCGCCGCCTGGGTTCCCGGGCTTGCCTGGTCCTCCCGGTGGTGCTCCTGGTGGTGCTCCAGGCGGCTTTCCTGCGATCCGTAAGTCTCCACCCTCCTGCTCCTCAGCCAGTCAGTATTTGCTTCTTCTTCTTCTTCTTCTTTTTCTGTGCGAGAGCGCATCAGAAAAAGAAAAGAAAAGAAAAGAGAGCATACAGAAACAGGTGTGCCCAAGCTAACAAGACCCCACTCCACATCTCCCAGCCCCCCCACGTCCAGGCTCCAACTTCCACATACCTCCCCCCTTCCCACCACCTCTCAACACCGCAGCTGCGGCCGGCGGCGCCCCAGGTGGTGGCTCGACAAACACCCCGCCCCTCCCGATCCCGCCGCCCGGCAGCGCGGGCGGCCTTCCTTTCCCTCCCCCGCCCCCGGGTGCCCCGGGCGGCCTGCCCTTCCCGCCTCCGCAGGGCGGCATCCCGCCAAATTTCCTCCCGCCGAACGGCGGATTCCCTGGCATGCCTCCTCCTCCGTTCAATGCTGGCGGTCCGCCTGGTGGGGACAGGAGATGATTGAGAGAGAGAGAAGTGCCGGATTCGGGCCTTTATCATCCGTGGACGATAGATGGATTGGACTCGAGAGGGTCGAATGCCATCTGTAAGGGCTCAAGAGATTGCTGCGTTGCGCATATCCTTGGCTCGGGGTACGGAGTCTCTGTCTCTCTCTCTGTGTGTATGTGTGTTTCATGGCGTACGGCGTTGGGACTATGTCGAGATATATACCAAAAGTTGGGGGGGTTGAGAGGGGGGGGGGGTTTGGGACAAGGGCCGAGACTGGACATTCCATTGACGTTGAGGGTCAGAATTACAGGAAGAAGATAAGAGAGCATATCCGTCCAGCGCAGAGAGAGAGAGAGAGAGATTATGTCGATCCGGCGAGGAGCTGGGGCTAACATGGACAGTATCGAGCTGTGGCGAAAGGCGATCCGGTCTGCTCCTGGGAGGCGGCATCTGGTGGTACCGGTCCGTTTGCTTGACTTGACGAGTTTCAAACAACCAAGTCGAGAGAAGAAGTAGAGGATTCCGCATGACCACGCAAAGAGCCGTTCGATATCAAGCACACTCATCATAACAGCTACAAGAAGCTACCTCGGAATATACAACAAGACCCCCTGAACACTACTGCGTTCTTCTCCATCATCCATCATCTCATGTCGTTACGTGCCCCAACAAACACAGTCGACGATACCACAAACCAATAAGTACGCTCGTTCATCAAAAGTTTCCCCACCTTTTCTTCCCGAATTCCAGACGCAAAAAAAAAAAACCAAAAAAGTCAAGATGGCAGAATTCTTTTCTGTATCGCCCCCGCTCCATACATGTCAGAAAAAGAAAAGAAGAAAAAAAAAAAAACAAGCCGAAAAACATGAGAATCGATAATGGCTTCTCCCCGCTCGGTACCCAGAGTCGTTGAAATCATACATCGTGAAAACAAAAAAATTGAAGAAAAAAAATACCCTGAACGCCTCGCATATCCAACCCTAGTGCAATCTTTCCCACTATCAATGTCGTTCACACTCCGAAATCATGCCATACGTGTCGGATGGAGAGTATAATGTGATGCTCATCATCATCATTCATCAAAAGAATGTAGTGCGTCGTAAGCTGAACCCATCGTTCGGAGTAGGTCGTCGAATAGCCAAGTCGTAAAAAAAAAAAAAGGTAAAAGCTTCATCTCTGGGTCGCCAATTGCATGAGTGTCGTCGTTATTGTGTTGTGAGACCAGGAGGGACTCCCATCAAATCGTCCCTCCCCTCCCCCCACCCAAAAAAAAACATGCCAAACGCATTTAGATCCTACTGCCGCGCGCGACATCCTCGGCTCTCCGTGGGTGATTGAAGGCCTCGCGAAGACCGTCGCGGCGGATCACGTCGTCCACACCATCGCGGACGTCTCGTGGCCCGCTGATCTTCTGCCGCAGCTCATCACTCCGCTTCTCGCGCCTCTTCTCGCTGAACCGCCTGGGGATGCCCTGGACGCTCTGTGTCAGAGACCATGTCCGCCTCAAGCCATTGCTCTGCAAGTCCTCTTCGCTGTGCCGACGGCCGCGAAAGGCCCTTGTCAGGCTGTACGATCGAGGGAAGAAAGGCACGCGGCGGTTCTCGAGATCGGTATCCTCGCGATATCTCTGCTGCTTGCGCAGGGAGCCCATGCTATCTCCGTGCCTGACCACACGCAGATTTCCACTGGGAGACCTCCTGACCGTTCGGCGGTCCGGCCCGTCTCCACCGCCATACACATAGTCGTCATCCTGGAGGGGCATGATCGCGAAAGTGCGTTTCATACGCTGGCTGAGGTTCCGTTTGGGAGGACGCGGGCGGTTGTCGATCATCGGGTACCTCATGACCACCTTCTCTTCACTGTTGTCCATATCATACACCCCGTCGCCGTCACCCTCGTAGAAGCCCGGGTAATGACTTGGCCGCCAGTCCGGGTGAAGCCGAGACTCGTCTTTGGGCTCCCCGTCCAACATTACATCGTCGTCATAATCCAGCTTCGGGTTCTCGGCACTCTCTTTTTGGATGGTCTTGCTCAAAGACAGCCTTCGAGCGAGGAAACCAGGCCGTACCTCACGGCTTGATGATGGACCAGAGGATGAGTGCCGTCTTTGGCCCAGAGCCCGCCGTACCATGGAGAGACCTCGCGAAGGCTTCTCCTTGGTCTCCTCATAGAAATTGCCTAGCAGCCTGGGCTTCTCCTCTGCCGGTGTGAGCCCCGAGGGCGTGGCCGGAATGAAGTGAAGAACAGGCGGCTCCGGTGGGGCACGCGGATTCCTCAGCGGGGAGTCGACTTCATTCAGAGAGAACGGAGGATGTGCCTGGGGAGGGGTGACAGGTTGCTCTTCCGTGACGCCATCGACCTCGGCGGTAGTGTTGACTGGTCTCTGCGGCCCCTCCGTCTCTCGGGTCCGGCGATCTCCGTCTAAGCTATCTGACGGCCGATGGTCGACCACCAGGACAGATCGGTTCTTGTGCGGCATGATGCTCACAGCCAAGGCCTGTGAGATCTCGGCTGCGGTCAGAGCTGTTTCCACTGAGGTCTGAGAGAACGGTGTCGCCAGCGTCGATAACAGAGGACTCCCGACGTGCGTATCGACTGTATGGCGACGATCATCTGCGTCTCCGTGGTTGCCAGCAGACCCGAACCGCTCATGAGCCGGCACGAAATAATCGTGAGACGCAACAGAATGCTCCGCCAATAACGGCACAAGCGGCTCCGGGTGGCTGCTTTGTGGTCCTGCTGGTGCACGATTGGAAGAGGGCCGGGGAGCCTCGGTCGCGGCGACAGACTCATTGTGTGCTTTCAGGCTCTCTGACGTCAAGGATCCTGCCCGAGAACCATTGCGCGGTGCCTCCCTTGAGTCATTCCGGCTGGTGGACGCCGAGAACGAGGAGGTCCTCCTAGGCACAGCAGGTGGATGGTCGGTGGCACCTTGATCGCCCGGCACCGAACCATCTGACTCTGAAGATCGCCGGTTCCGCCTCCAAGGTCGGTCAAAGGTTGCTGTCACATCAGGCTGCGTTGGGGCCTGCGAGGGCGGAATAGAGGTGATGCTCTGGCTGTGTTTGGATCTCTGGCTGCTGGCAGATCGAAGTGAGCGATCCCGGCTGCTAGACCTATTTGACGACTGACGATCGGGCACGACGACTACCGGTATCCCGCCATTCTTCCAGACCTCCCGCCGAGCTTTGCGGCTGGACACAGAGTTGGTTGTCGAGGTCGACGCATAACTGTCGCGCGGGGCTTGGTATGCTGGCCGCCGGCGAGGCACATTATCTTGAAGACTTGGCGCGGAGCTGGGGGGCGAGGGCTGCCACACGGAGTCGCGCAGGGCGTCTATGCGCTTGACGTGGCGTAGAGTTTGGTGACGACGAGGGGTCGACGTCTCGACCAGGATGGCCTCTACTATGGTAGATGCTGCTGACCTCGAAGACATTCCTGACAGCCTCCTGGTATCCCCGCCGGCGGCGGCTGTACCCGCTACTGCGGCTTGTGGTGCTGTGAAGCTCCTGGGAGGCTCACGGGAGTCGTATGTCAAGACACGGCCCTGTAGAGGGACAGTACGCGCAGCCTTGGTGGCATTCGTTGGTGTATGGTCGTCCAGAACCTCGCGTCTCTCCTCTTGGACTGGTCTCTCCTGCCGCCTTTTCCTCACGGTCACATTCCTGGCGAGATTGTCATCCCACTCCTGTTCTACCTCGCTGCCGGCCTGCCACTCCCCGTCAAAGCTGTTGAAGTCGCCCTTCGGTGTCGGAGTCAGGTCATCAAACTCGCCCAGAGGACTCGGTGCGGCGCCTGAACCTGAGTTTGTTCTTATGTGTGCTTTCTTGTGATGATAACCGTTGACTTGATCAAGTGCGGCCCGCGAGGCTCCTGCTGACGATGCGGCGGCGGGGCGCAGGGTCGATCTGTTGTCCTCCTCCTCCTCCTCCTCCTCCTCCTCATCCGACTGCTCGGGACTTTCTAGCGCAGTCTTGAAGGACTCAGCCCGAGAGTCTGTTGTGCTCTTAGAGGGTACTCGGTCGTAGAGCGTTGGTCGCAGGTTCGATATCCGGCCTCGGTTTTTTGGTCTTGGGGGAGTGACCTCGGGCGTGGGCGGGCTCCGCTGGTTCGGGGGAGTCGTCGGGCTCGTGTTGGACAGCACGTCTTCGGAGCTCTGTGTTGGTGTCTGAAGGGGGCTCAGGCTCGAGATGTTGACGGAGTGGCTGCCGGACGAGGTTCTGGAGTGCGCCGGGGGGGTAGGCGGCAGCTCACCCCCGCTGATCCTGCGCCGTTGATGCCTCAGTGTATGAAGGCTTGCCACGTGTGAGCCAGACCCGTTCTCAGACAGCAAGAGAATTCCAAATAGGAAATACAGTGCATGCATACCTTTGTGACCCAGAGCTAGACCCCCTCGAGTCTGGCGTGCCGGACGAATTGGTCCCAGTCAGGCTTCCGTTTCTGATCCGGGGCAGAGGCTTGTGTTTCCTGAAGGCGCGCGGGCTCGCAGAACTGTCGTCGAGGGCATTCTGAGAGCCATGTGGAGGAATAATATATTCGACGTCGGGCACAGCCATGGTGCTCAGAGGCGGCGAGGGTTCGGCCGGGGCAACCATCGTACTCGCGGGCCAGACGGGTCCCAGGCGCGTCCAAGCCAGCTGTGACTGGATCGCTTGTCGTTCTATTTCGCGAATCGGAGGGTGGTGGTTGGGCCCCGTGCGTGCATATTGGACTAGAAGAGGGGCTGGGGAAAAAGATGCTTGGTCGTTAAGAAAGATAGAATGGAACGCGGCGCTCAGCAAGAGCGATAAAAATAAAATAGAATAAAACAAAAACAAACAGCAAAGCCGACCAGGGTCCTCCTGAATGGTACAGTAAGCTATGGTGCCGATGAATGTTGTGTCAGGCGGTTAATGAGCCGGTGCAACTCTGTCTGTAAGGGAGGCAACGATGCCAGAGGACCAGACGGTGCAGCCAGTGGGTGAAACGGGCTCGAGTCCAAGGCATGCACGAATGCAGGTCAGCGTGTCGTCCAGAGGGGGCTGGGCTGGGTGTGTGCAGACTGCCTATGGGCTTCGACCACGAGGAATACGGGTGGGGTGGCGGGCGATGGTATCGCGGGACAGAATGGACGTAGCTCTGCTGATGAAACGCGGGCGCAGGAGGAAAGGGAGGCAGGAGGTCGAGGTCGAGGTAGCTCGCCAATCAGAGATTCACCAGGTTGAAGGTGTAGACCAATGAAGATGGGATGACAGGACTGCGCATGGCTGACAATGCGCGAGGCCGGATGCACACGACAGGGGAGAGAAGCCCGAGTTTGGCTCGAGTCCCCGCCAGATACAAGGCTGCAGGGTGCCGTTATGTCAGACGAGTTTAGCTGGGCAGTGCTTGCGATGCGTTGGTTGGGGTTGGTAGAGGATCAGTTGTTGTGGTTGTTGTTCCTTCCTCCTTCTTCTCAGCAGCAGCATCGTTGGTGGGCATGGGACGACTTCAGACGAACATCGACCAGGTGGTGGTGGTGGTGGTGGCGGTTGGGGGGCCGGGTAGGAGAAGAAAAGAGCCTGCTGAAAACAAAAGTGCCGATTGGAGGAGGAGTGGATGGTGGCTACAGACCACAGAATAAGGTACTGTAGTAGTAGCTACTACGACATTGACATTGTGGTATGATGCAGAGGGATGAGAGAAGAAACGAGAGGATGCCGAACCTGGGGGCGTCTGCTGGTGGGGGGTGGGAAGGGCAGATGCAAAACGCTTGGAGGAGGATGGGTCATGGAGGAGCTACCGTCCCACTAAGTCACGTCACACTTGCTCCTGCCTTTCTCTCTCTCTCTCTCTCTGTACAGTACATACCTTGGTACTAAAGTACTAGATAACTAAAGTAGTAGGCGAGCAAAGGTTCCAAGTACAGTACAGTACAGTACAGTACCATGACCACTAAAGAAACCTGCCCCCCTCTACAGGGGACCTACCATGGCTGGAGAGGGTGGGCTGGGATTGCTGCAGGGTTGATGACGATGGATGACCGATGACACCTAACCCATCTCTTCTTCCCAAACTTGAACAGGCCAAGACCAAGAACCAAAGACCACATGTCCAAGTTCAGGTTTACCTGAGGGAGGGGTAGGAAACAAAAGACTTGTCCACATGTGGTAGGCCCTGTGTGAATGAGTGAGTGTTGTCCATAACAGTATGCTCCATCCAAGGAGAGACTGGTTCCTGCAGTACAGATGTGCTCGAGAAAGATGGGGGGTGTTCTAGAACATGAGGTGGAAGGGGAGCTTGGGCCCTCCACCGACAAGATCGACCAGCCAGCGTTCCGATTCCCCGATTCCGATGCAGGCTTCTTTCTGCTCACGTCTGTGCCCCCCTCCCTCGCAGGCCATTTTTGCTGTCGTGTCGTCCATCACCATCAAAAGCTGAGACAGGTTGTGATCCTCGCTCGCTGTTGCTCGAGGGGGAGGGGGAGGGTCAGGTCGGGTCAGGTCAGCTGCTGTTACCCACGCATGCAGGCTGTCCATGCGCATGTCCATGCTGCAGGCCCCATGCTCATGCTTCACTGGTCTGCATCCATTCATCCTCCAAACCCCCCTTTCTGTGCATTTGACGCTTCTGCATCTCCCTGCAGCTTCATGCAGCTTGACCAGGCTCCCAACATGCCGCCAGTCCAGACATACTTTTGACTCTATCACAGACCATTCTTCTTCTTCTTCTTCTTCTTCTTCTCCTCCTCTCCTCCCCCTCGAATCTCATGTCAATCTCGAAATTTGTAGAGAGAAATCGGGCGCAACGGAGTGCCTTATGAATAAAAGATTAGAAAGATTAATAAATAAAAAAAGGGTATTCAGCAGGATGAACGTTCAGGCGAATGCTGGCCACCCTGGGAGGAGCATACGCCACGGAAACGTATCCTCCCTGCATCTTGGCCAGTCCCGCCAGGGACAAATCAGCGACGAGAAGCCCACCTTTTACAGCCCAATTTTCCAAGACATGCATAAAGTATGTAACCATAGTGGCTTAGAAGCAAACCCCGCCCCTCCTCCTTCAAAGAGCGAATGGCACACCCTCCCAGCATCGAGTCACAAACTACTTGCTTCCCCTGCACCACGGCCCGCAAACTTCCGTCCGCTCCCTGCCCCTACGTGTTACCATCACGACCCTCAGTCCTCTCGTGTTCGACTGTTTGCCTCCGTTGCACCTTTGTTTGGTTATCATACCTTCCCGACCGGAATGTGCGGCCAGCTGAGTGTTGTCGGATGGTTTGGGGCTCAGAGCGTCGCCTGCTCGCGATCGCATTCGCATTTCTGTGGAGGCGTTGCTGACCTACGGGATGAGCTACACACGAAGGCTGCGAGCATATGAAGGACTGACTTCGAAATCGTACTACAGCCCCGAACAAGTGGCTGAATGATGCGTTTGGTTCCGTCTACTGGCTGCGTACTATGGGAACGGTCTGAACAGAACGTTGCCCAAGCTGAGCGATGGTCTCATTTTCTGGGTAGTGCACACTGGACCTCAAGGACCCTAACCCTTAACCTTCTAACAACCAACCCATACTAACCCACTATGAAGCTTTTCCAATACACATTGCGTGTGATGACTGACACCGGAAGAGTGGTTGAATGAATCTTGAAAGGAGGGGACATGTGCTAGTATATGGAACACATGTCCTCAAGTTAGGGATCACAATACTGATAATCTATCTGTACTGCTCCGCAGCATAACTCAGTTTCTTGTCTGGAGATCAGAGGACAAATGTCTTTTTCAGCAACGATGGCTGCGGGATCTCACTCGTTGGGCCAAGGCCTTACGAGAGGATCAGTCTTCTTTTGCACTTCCCCGGCCGCACCCGTCGTCAACAGGCTTCGTACTACGCGACCCATGATTGCACTCAGCCCTAGCAGAAGACATAGCTCTACTTTAAGACAAACCTGTATAGCAAGATTATTTATAGTCTTTGGGTGTCAGACAAGTAACCGGTGAAGTGGAGCATCACCGGCTCCCGTTCATCCCGCGCCGTGCCGGGTTCCGGACCGGATCCACACATTCCGAAGGCATTCCCCACGGCGTTTGGGTTGAAGAGCTCATCTATCATAGACCTGTGGCTTTCGGCCACAATCACGATCCAGGATAGGATAGTACTCCCGAGGGCTCGTCCTCTCCATTGGATTCTACTCCAGACCGTTCGTGGAGTGCCGGACAGGCCTGATGAATTAGGATAGGGGCCTTAGCCTTAAGCTTATGAATATCCCCTGTCCTGTCAAGAGCCCTCAACGACGTCTTGTTCCCCGTCAAACCTTATCATAGACGTCATACACTTTTTGTTTTATCTACTGAGCAAGAGGAGGAGGGGTTTTCTTTCCTAGCTAACAGTCCGCTCGTGTCGTACATTAGATCGACACAAAAAACAAAAGGATGTGGATCCGAAGCCAGAGATTGTGTGTTGATACTTCAAGTAATTGATACTTCAAGTAATTACTCGTCAAACTGTCAATGTTCTTTATCTCTCTCAGCTGCAGCTGTCGGGGTCTTAATGAGGGGCCATTAAGAAGAACTCATGCCCACACAACGCCAGCACACGCATACACATGCCCACAATAAACATCTGTCACTGTCGAGTTTGTCTGGTCGCCGGCAATTCATTATCTCGAGTGCCCCGCATCTGCGCGTGTGGGCTTTTTTTTTTCTTTCTTTTTTTTTTTCCACCCTTCCAACTAGTAATGACTTGGTTCTAACGTGTATCCCTTCCAACGGCTCAATATCTCCCAGGACGGACCAGCCTCGGGATCTACTTTCCAAGGGCGGGTTGGGCGCGGCGATTGGTTTCTTGCTCACCTTGCCCTGATTTTGCTTACACCGCTGTACTTAGTCAAGAATTGCCCAATTGGTTATCCTGAGTGGCCACTCCCCTCCCCCCCCCCCTGGACATGGTGGTGATAAGCTGCCCGATGACAGCACGTTCTCTTTCTTCCCCTCTCTCCCCCTCCTTGCCCCTCCTGGACTCATCGATCATCACAGCGTGGAAGGTCTGGGATCATCTTGTAGCTATCTGTTGGACCCGGTGGGCTGGTTCCTCTAGTTTTATATAATTAAGAAGCAAGGTCGAGAGGCCAAGCTTTTCTTTTTCCCCTTCTCCTCCTCCTCCTCCTCCTCCTCCTCGTGCTCCTCTTCCCCCTCTTGAAACCCCATTGATTGAATCATTCCGCTATCTCATACCTGATAAAAGTCCTGCCTCTCGAGGAAAAGAACAATTGGGACTGGCGATGCTCTCGAGAACAGCACTTACCCTACTCTGGGCGGCCTTTGTGGCTGGCCATGGTGACCACGACCGTCAGAGTCCTATCTCTGGCCCTCACCAGTCGCTTTGGTACAGCACCCTGCCAGGTGACGGTGGCACTCAGGTGGGTTTCCCCTTCTTTGCGACATATTGAACGCAACAAGACTGAACGAGGCTGGATGGTGGAACGCTTGGCTAATATTTGTTTTCCTGGTATTTTAGGCCGACTCCGTATTCTCCGGCATCTCGACCTTTGGCCGTCTGCCCTACTCGCAATGCCTGTCACCCAACAGTAACGCCAAATACGATATTGCCTTCATTGGTGCCCCCTTTGATACCGGCACCTCCTACCGCCCAGGTGCCCGCTTTGGCCCCTCGGGTATCCGCCAGGGCTCACGAAGGCTGAATCTCTAGTGAGTTGGTGCCTATATTCCTCCCCCCCCCTCCCCTCCCCTAAGAAACTATATTGTAACTCACTTCTTTCTCTCGCTTTTTCTTTCATTTCTTTCTTCTTTATCTAACCTAGAACTGCTTTTTAGTGGAGGGTACAATGTGCCCCTGGACACCAACCCGTTCAACAGCTGGGCTACCGTTCTGGACTGTGGTGACATCCCCGTGACTTCGTACGACAACAGCTGGGCTCTGCACCAGATCGAGGAAGGCCACTACAGCATCCTCTCCCGCGAGCCGGCCACCAACGCGCACAAGATCGGCCCCGCAAAGAAGGGCAAGACCCTGCCCCGGGTCATCACTCTCGGCGGTGACCACACCATCACTCTGCCCTTGCTGAGGTCCATTAACCGTGCCTACGGACCTGTGCGGGTTATCCACTTTGACAGCCATCTCGACACCTGTCAGTATCTCCATTTCATCCCTTTCCCCTCCTTTATATTATATGTATATGTACTTTTCTTTTACTCACACTATCGAAATCCTCAGGGCGTCCCAAGGTCTTTGGCGGTTCTCCGTCCGAGGTGGCCAGCATCAACCATGGCACCTACTTCTACCACGCCGCACAGGAGGGCCTGCTGGCCAATGACTCCAACATCCATGCTGGTATCCGCACCACGCTCAGCGGGCCCTCGGACTATGAGAACGATGGCTACTGCGGCTTTGAGATTGTCGAGGCGCGGGAGATTGACACCATCGGCACGGACGGTATTATCAAGAAGATCCGGGAGAGGGTTGGGGAGACGGAGCCTGTTTACCTGAGCTTGGATATTGATACTTTGGATCCGGCCTGTAAGTCATACAGTGATGGAACAAAGAGAAAAAGGGGAAATCTGCTTGCTGACTTCGATTTGTCTAGTTGCCCCTGCCACCGGCACTCCTGAGACGGGTGGCTGGTCGACTCGCGAGCTGAGGACCATTCTTAGGGGTCTGGATGGCCTTAACCTTATTGCTGCTGATGTTGTGGAGGTTGCCGTGAGTTTCTCCTCGCCATGATCCAGATTTTTCTCTCCATCTTTCTCTCTCCATCTTTTTTTTTTTTTTTTTTTTTGCTCAGGAGAGAAAAAACTAACAGTCTGTCTAGCCTGCGTATGATACAAACGCTGAGCACACCACCATGGCGGCTGCCGATGCCCTCTACGAGATCATGAGCATCATGGTGAAGAAGGGACCCCTGAGTCTCAGTACTGACCAGGGCGAGGAGCAAGAGCTGTGATAAACGCTAGTTACCTGAGGTCTGTGTCGACCACCTGCTGCGTGAGTTGAATGGACGGATAGGGGATGTGTGGCCTAGGTGTCTTACTGGCCAGGAGTCCGGAAAAGGAAGAAGGAAAAGGAAAAGGGGAAGGGTAAAAAAGGAAAGGGAAAGAGAAAGAGAAAAAAAGGAGTGAAAAGCGAGTCCTTTGGTCATGAAAACCTGACCAGGGCAGTGCCTATGTGATTGTATGTGAGAGGCAAGCCTCCGAGCAGCTTATACCTATCCTTTAGCTACACATCTAATCATAGTGAATTGAGCAATTTCACACAAGCGCCGTTCCATATATGGGACAAATTCTGGAGAGGAGGTATTGTACACAATTTTGCTCGACGAGAGTCCTTACAATTTACAATTCTTGTCGTTACTGGTCTATATGCCAAGTGCCCTTGGAATCATCTCCCTGTGGCATCAGAGCAATTATTAACAATACAGATAGAGTTCAAGACGGATTCAGACTTTATTACGGCACGGTACTTCTAAAACATGGAACGCTACCTCCCCTCCCCCCCCCCCCCAAAGAATCTTCCGAGCCCCACGTCGACCGCAGCGGGCACATCTTGTACCGGTGGGATCAAACCCCGGACCCCGACCTCGCTCGCCTCCACGCCCCTCGAGCCTCCTCCCAGATCTGGCGTAGCTTTCACTGCAGGTTTCTTTTCTCATTCACACTCCAAGAGCGAATGGCGGGCCATGTTACTTTTTCTGTCCAATTTTAAAACATTCGGTTTTTACTTATGCGTACACAGAGAGAGGGAATGGGAATGTGTGTGACTCGGCTGGGTGACCCTCTCATGGAGGCCAGTCTCGGGATCCGAAAAGAATCCCCTGCATTGCGTGGATCGAAATGAATTACTTGAACATAGACATGAGGGCCGCATCCAAGGGATATGGGATAATACGGTAATTGGGATTATTGTGAGAAAGCTCTCGTTTTCATTTCTTCATCTTTCCCCTTCATTCAGGAGGATATAGGAAACCTAACATGTCTAGGAGCTCAAGAAAATCATCCAGTTAACTATCTATGAACTTGACGCTGCTTCACCAGCAGAGTGGGCATTTGACATCGAATAATTAGTATCGGCATCCACCACCATGGCTCTGAACTTCTTCAAGAGCCTTTTCGGTTGGGGAAAGCCCCAGAGGCCAGCCCGCGTGCCGACGGATGAGGTTCTTCCCATGTACGACTTCGACTCACGTCCACAGGTCCGCGACATCATCATCGGCTGGACTCTGCGATTCGACGACATCCTCGATGCCGACAAGCTGCATATTGCCCTGGTTCGGCTGCTGGAGATTGGTGACTGGAGGAAGCTTGGTGGGAGATTGAGGGAGGGTGTGAGTTCAGTGGCCGTGGTTTCTTTTTTATGAAAATATACATATATGTACTCAGGAAATTCAAAGACTAACAATGAGTGTCATCTAGAAAAATGGTCAACTTGAGATCCATATCCCCGCTGAGTTCACGCCCAAGAGGCCCGCCGTTCGCTTCTCGCACGAGACAATGGATATGGCCATCGCAGAACACCCACTCGCGGTTCACCTGCCAACGCCAACCACGAGCGGATCGATACAAGAAGGAGCAGACCAATTCGAGACACTGGCTGCACCCGAGGACGCACCGAGGTGCCTGGAAGACTTCCTCACCCGCGACGTGGCCCAGCTCGGACTACACGTCGTCTCCTTCAGCGACGCCACGCTGGTCTCGCTGACGTTCCCGCACACAATGTGTGACCTGCTCGGCCTGCAGGCCATCGTTGACAACTGGGTCAAGATCCTCTCGGGCAGGGAAGACGAGGTGGTCCCTCTCCTCGGCGTGCACGAGGATCCCATCGCTGAGGTCGGCACCGGACCCTTGCACAAGTACGAAGAGAAATGGGCGCTCAGGGACAACATCCTGAGTGGGTTCGGCTGGTTCCGCTTTGTTTTGACCATGATCTGGGACACCATCCGCCTGGGCTCGTCCGAGCAGCACATGATCTACCTCCCAGCCTCCTCCCTCGGCAGGCTCCGAGAGTCCGCCATGGCAGACCTGGCAGCCGTGACCTCGAGCGACATCATCCACGACTGGCACCCACAGAACGTCTACCTCACAGACAACGACATCCTCACCGCCTGGATGACGCGCATGGCCGCCCGCAGCCTGCCGCCCGGCTCATCGCACCGCAGCATCACCTTCCTCCAGTTCTTTGAGCTCCGCGGCCGCCTGCCCGCCGTGTTTCAACCGCCCGAGCGGGCAGTGTACATTGGCAACTTCATTTTTGCCTGCTGGGCGCACATCACCGCCCGCGACGCACAGCATGCGCCGCTGGGGGCGATTGCTGGGCGGTACAGGGCCTTCCTGGCCGCGCAGACCACCGAGGGCCAGGTGCGCGGGCTGCTGCGGGTGTTTCGGGAGCGGACCGCTGCGGGCAAGCGAATCGGTGCGATGAGGCCCGACAGCATGATGATTACCTGCTCCAACTGGAGCAAGGCCAAGTTCTTCGCCGCTGTAGACTTTAGCCCGGCTGTGGTCCGGAAGGGCAAGCCGTTTGGGCAGCCAAAGTTCGGGTCGGGAAGGCCTGTGTATTATCATGGGCTCAACCTCAGGCCGCTGGGCACGGGCAAGTCGAGGCAGGTGGGTGCGGCGACGGGGGTGAATATCTTGGGCAAGGACGCTGGTGGGAATTACTGGATCATGGCCATGCTGCCGCCCAAGTCATGGCCCGCGATCCGACAGGAGCTCGCTGCGTTGTAATGATTATCTTCATGATCAAGTTGCAACCCTTGACTTGTAGCCATGAAGAAATCCATCTTGCAACAAACAACACTCCGCCACTGTGCCTTGCTCGGTTCTATAACAAAACAAGAAATACTCATTTGCAGATCATTGCAGATCATGGTTTTTGTATACTACCTTTGTCGAAGCGATACTATGTAATTATACATTTCGTCAGCCTGCAAGAGCGAGGCGCCATCTTCCTCTGTATCCGGTGCAAGTCCTCCGGGTCAGCAGGGGGAGGAGGACGGATTCAATTCCGCAGCTGTAGCGTGCAAGTTGGACGCTGTTGGTTGACAGAAGAAGAGAAACAGGGAGATTGGATGTATTTGATAACCATTTCCGTGTCCTGGCTATCCTCCAAGGCTATGAATTCTCTTTTATACGCATTTGTCATCATTGACTTCCCATAAGGTGCGTCAGATCCAATAGAGACATACTTGGGTAAACGATTATCTCGAGCGAGTATTTCCAGAGTCTCCTACAGAATTTATGTGACCTTCAAGGAAGTGATACTCACGGACGACCGTCTTCAAAAGATTGGAACACACACCTATACACATCCAGACAAAATACTTCATCAAAAAGTGGATACGGCCACCCTCGACAGAACAGAGATGGCCATTGAGCTCGAAGTCACGGAGAGGAATAGGCAGAAACAAGGCAAGATTTGATGCTCGATCAAGAGAAACAAGAACAAAAAGAACCAAGTAACGTCGCAGCGCAGGCCCGAAAAAAGTCGCCATCCTTTCATCTCTCAATATTGCTTCTCGGGCTCATTGGATTCCTGGTGGCCCTGGACGCCAATTCGTTGGCCACAGCGATTCCAGTATGTTCTGCCTTGTAATAAATAATCTCCTTGACTCTGACGATACTGTTGTCCTTTCCTCTTCTCACCACACGATGCCCCATTTCCAGGTGTTAGGAAACGAGCTGGATGGCACAACGATCGAGTCTTTCTGGGCCAGCATCGCCTTTACACTCGCAGTGGCCATCACGCAGCCTGTATACTCGAGTGTCTCCAACGTGGTAGGTCGCAAGATGCCATTATATGCCGGGCCGCTGCTCTTCACCATCGGATCCATCGTCTTCTCCTCGGCCTAGAGTATGGGTATCGTCATCCTGGGCCGGATCCTGATGGGGCTCGGCGGCGGAGGCCTGGACGTGCTGCAGGTCATTGTCCTCTCAGACGTAACAACCCTCAGAGAGCGCCCGATCTCCATGGCGGTCAACGCCGTCTTCAATGCGACCGGAGCGGTCCTTGGTCCCATCTTGGGCGGCACATTCAGTGAATAAGTCACCTGGCGCTGGCTGGGCTGGTTCAACCTTCCCTTCCTCGCCACCTGCTTCTTCCTTACCTTTGCTTTCCTGAACATCAAGGTGATCAAGCTGGACCTTCGCCAGAAGCTCGAGCGCCTGGACTGGATCGGCATGCTGCTCTTCGCCACTGGTGGCACGTGTCTGGCCTTGCCCTTGTCGTCCTGGGCCAATGCGCTTTTCCCCTGGTCTGCATGGCAGACGCTGTTCCCGCTGCTCATCGGCCTGCTGCTCCTCGGCATCCTGGGTTGGTACGAAGGCAGACCTGCATCGCCAGTCTTCCTCTATCGCATCTTCACTACGAGAACCGCCAACGCGGCCCGCATTTCTGGCACCATCCACGGCTTGCTCATGTACACCATCTCCCAGTACCTACCTCTCTTTTACGAGGCCGTCTATCTCCAGACACCACTGGAAGCAGGTATAGCAACACTGCCTTATTGTGCCGTGACGATCGGTTTCAGTGCCATCTCCGGGGTCGTAGTCAACAAGATGCGCCAGTACCGGTTGGTTCTCTGGGTCGGGTGGATTCTGAGCACAGTCTTCATCGGCCTGCTCCATCTAGTGCGCGAGACCACGTCCACCGCCGAGGTTTGCATCTACCAAGTTTCCATGGGCGTCGGCATCGGTACAGTCTTGACAGTCACGGCCCTCCCGACACAGGCCAGTGTCAGGCATGTCGATGACACAGGTATTGCGGCCGGAATGCTGGCCATCTTTCGCCTCTTTGGAGCCCTGCTGAGGTTGACCATGGCGTCGACAGTGTTCAGCTCCGTCTTTCAGCAGAGGATGAATGCTGTTACTGCCGTCATGGCACTACCTGGTTCTCTGGATGCTCTTAAAGATACAAGCCAGGCGGTTGGTTTCATCCCGCACCTGCGGGAACTGTCTGGAGTAGTGTCTCGGGAAACGATGAGCGTGGTCATTGCCGTATACACGCGTTCCTTTCAGGTTGTCTGGCTGGTCTTTATGGGATTTTCTGCTGTTGGGTTTGCTGTCTCACTTTGTATCCAAGAGTTGTCCATGGAAAATGATGATGTGGGTAGACAAGGATTGGTGCAGTAAGCAGGTGGCCACTGTATGCCACTGTCCATGTGAAGCCATCTGAATGGAAGTTGAGGGTCTCTTGGGCTGTCTGATGCAGAGTTCAACCTGCTTGGTGGGAGAACCCCTTTGACTTCCTTGTGACAAACACTTGAGATACTATCTCCTGAATGGACTGGATCAATCTTTTCATTGACTTGTTTCGGGACTGTGGCTATCGTTGATGGTGCTCCCTTATACTGCTCCCCAAGACCTGTTTACTTCTTGACTGAGATATTTGCTCTAGAGTCAAATTGATTCAGGCAGTTTGCTTGTATGATCTGTAACTCAATGTCTAATCCTAGTTTGGTCTACCCTAGAAGATCAGCTTCAAAGACAGCTAAAGGGAAGCATCACTGAAAACGCGTTTGTTTGTGTACTATCTGCTGCACTTTGTTGTTTTGCCCCACCAATAGACAGTGCGCTTCATTCACATCAGCCCCAGAAGCCCCAAACCCTGCCAGACACCAACGCATACTTCACTTCTGTTTACTTTTAAAAGAAAGTCCCACTGGTCAGTACACCAACACAAATTCTTGATTACTCTCAACTCCATTGCTCAGACTGCTGTCAACAACTGTATCAGTCTCTCTCCATCAAGCTCTCCCTTTTCTGTTGTCCATCCATCCCCAATTACTCAACATATCGTCGCGATGTCCCTCCCATCAAGCACCATTGCCAAGGACATGTTTTCCAATCAATGGAGAAGCCTGCTCCAGCCGCGTGACCGCCAGCAGGACGACATCAATGAGATCAAGAGCGCCCCGATCCTGACGGAGGCTGCCCGTGTCAGCAGCTCCAACTTCGCTCAGGCCAACGATACCGTGTTCCCTCAGTTCGGCCTCCTTGCTGGCATCGGCGATGCCCGGTCCAAAGAAGAAATCATCCATTTCAACGTGTGAGTATATGATCGATTTCTCCTGCTCCATCTTTTGGAGGTTGCAATAACAGTTCTTCTTGAGCAGCGGTTACACTTCATGAGAAGAGGATCATCACTGACACAAAATGCTTCAAACAGTGCTGCTCCCTCCAGCATCTTCATCTGTGGAAGCCAAGGCAGTGGCAAGAGCCACACGCTTTCCTGTCTCCTGGAGAACTGCCTTCTCCCTTCTGAAGCCAGCAAGCTGCCGCACCCGCTCACTGGCATCGTGTTTCACTACGATAGCTTTTTCGGCGACGACGGTGGCAGTCCCTGCGAGGCAGCCTTCTTATCCGACCGCCCCGAGATCAAGGTTCGCGTGCTCTGCGCGCCAACCAACATCGCCACCATCAGGGCTACATACGCTCGCCTCCCCAACGTAACCGTCGAGGAGCTGCGCATCGACGAGAAGGACCTGAACACGAAGCGGATGATGGAGATGATGGCCGTCAAGGCGGGCAGCGCGGTGCCCCTCTACATTCAAGTGGTCAAGCGTATCCTGAGGGACCTTCGCCTCGAGCAGCAGGCCACGGGCGTGAAGTTCAGTTACAAAGACTTCCGCTTCATGATCGACAATGCTGACCTGACGGACGGCCAGCGAGGCCCCCTCGAGCAGCGCCTCGATACCCTCGAGTCATTCATAGCTCGGAAGCAGCAGCGACAGAAGGGCAGGGTTCCGGGAACTATGGTCCCCACCGCCGGCGTTAGCTGGGCCTCCAGCCCAGGTCAACTCACAATCGTCGACCTGTCCTGCCCCACCGTCGACCCAGAGAGCGCCTGTCAGCTCTTTAACATATGCCTCTCGCTGTTCCTCGAGCAGGACGCCGACGCCGTCGGCCGCGTCATCGCCCTCGACGAGGCGCACAAGTACATGGACGACAGCGGAGAGGCCAGCGTCCTGACCGAACAACTGCTCTCGACGATCCGGTTGCAGCGTCACCTGGGTGCGCGGGTCATCATCTCTACCCAGGAGCCCACCGTCAGCCCCAAGCTCTTGGATCTGTGCTCCGTGACGGTGGTGCACCGCTTCACGAGCCCCGAGTGGCTGCAGGCGCTGCAGAAGCACCTGGCTGGCGTGGGCAGGGCATCCAAGCTGCTGGAGAAGGGCTGCGGTGGTGCCAGTGGCACCGAGAGCGACGAGGAGTGGGAGGACGAGGATGGCGGCGGCGTGGGCATTGCCTGGCTGACGCCAGCCCTCAGGAAGTTGAACTTGACCGCGGGCAAGGGCAAGAGTGGTAGTGGTGGCGGCAGCAACAGCGACAAGGAGGCTAAGGTGGACCTCATCGGTCAGATTGTCGAGCTTGGTGTCGGAGAGGCACTCCTCTTTGCCCCCAGTGCTGTCCTCGCTGTCCAGAGCGGTGGCAAGGCGAAAAAGCTTGGCAATGGAATGCTCAAGGTTCGCATCCGTGCCCGTGTCACTGCCGATGGTGGCCGCAGTGTCATGGCCGATTGATGTGTCTCGGATGGAATGGCTGTGGGAGCAGGAGAGTTATGTTCTATCGAATGGTCTTTGCAGACGTGTGTTGGATGGGTGGCTTGGTCTTGAACAGCTATACACCACTGCATAAAGACATGGATTGGTATTGATTCACTACTACACACTAGGCAGCATTTGGAATTGACTCATGCTGTGAAATCATCTCCATGATTATGTTGTACACTTCCATACTTTCCGTAATACCTGCACCGGGTTGTACTTATTCACAGGAGAAAGAAAAGGCAGTCTTGGGTCATGCTGTGTTTCGATATTTTGTGACGAGATAAATTCAGCTGAAATATTTCAAAAAAAAAAAATGAGTATATATACAAATCAGATCCTCAATCAGCCATGCCCCTCAGCCATGCCCCTCAGCGCTCTAGACGGACAATCCCAGCGCTATAGTAATAGTTTGCCACAGTATTGAAACACCAACACGGCTGTGTCATGTGAGGCAACAGGTACCGTGGCGCTGTTGGTAAATGAACCGAGACAATCCCCCGACCATGCATCGAGGATATGATAGGTTCCGTTGGCCTCGAGGTACGGCACCTCGCTGAAGTCGACCGTCATGTCCTTGGTGACGTCGAGCGTGTTGAGCATCAGGACAAATGTGCCTTGTTTGCTCTCGCCAGCCCAGTACTGTGCTGGGTATGTCTCGTTCCAGGTGTAATCCGGCAGGTACCCCCATTTGTATGGCTTTGCAGCGGCGCCATATACATTGTCTTGATTGAAGCCGATCAGGTACTCATTCTTCAGCACGTCGATGTATTCCTTGGAAATGGTCGTGAGGTCGGCGCTCATGATCAGAGGGCTCTTCATGGCAGCCCAGAACGCAAAGTGCGAGCGAGCCTCTTCGTAGCTGAGGCCCCGGTTACCAACCTCAAGCATATCTGCGTCGTTGTGGCCCCAGAAATTAACTCGGTCCATCTGGAAGGTGTTCATATTGAGGATGGAAGTGATATAGGACCATCTCGCTTGTCGGTTGTTGGTAATTAGTGCTTGTTTTCTTAAATAATTTCCCACAATCTATCCCACCCTGAACAGGTAGCTAAAGAAAAGGAACAGACAATACAGCTAACTGACCTTCGATATCTGTACTGATCCTCCAAGAGTTACCTGTCTGATTCCCCCACTCTTCAACACCTTCATAACCCCATACACAGATACTGTATTGGATCGTGCGATTCTGGGCTGCGAGGGCGTCGCGCATGACCCGGTATCTCTCGGCCGAGTTGGACGCCGTGTAGTTATAGCCGGAGGGACAAATATTGTCTTCAGAAGGACACGTTCCGTTGCCGTAGAGCTGGGGGTAAGCCATGCTGGCGACACAGGCTTGACACTCATCTGTCCAGTCGGACGGTACATTGCAGTTATCGTACTTGAGGTCTTGGATCCATATCGAGTCAGCAACTTTGATGTTCCTCTTCAAGGCGCATGAAAAAAAAAAAAATGGCCCTCGCCCAAAGCAATAACTCACAATCAATGCCCCAGCCTGCCCATGATGCTGCATCGATGCTCTCGTACCCGATGCTGGCAGGGTATCCTGCGCAGGTCTCCGTTCCTGCGCTGCTGTAGATCCCGATCCTGAAGCCCATGTCATGGATCTGATCTGCCAAGCCTGAAATGCCATCTGGGAACTTGTCAAGGTCTGGGATCAGCTGTTTGGTCACGTTGTCGCGCCCCGTGATGAGGGACCAGCAATCATCGAGGTTCACGTAATTGTAACCAATGTCCTGATGTTCAGGTCAGTGATTGTTGAGCCCGACAAGTCATGAGGGGTCCACGGAAGTTCTCTCCTACCAGGAATCCATGGTCGATCATGGCCTGGGCTTGATCGAGGAAAAGTGTAGCGCTGATGTTGCATTCATAGGTGTTCCATGAGTTCCACCCCATGGCAGGTAGCCTTCCGGTTCCATCTTCCCAGACGAGAGCGTCTGTTGGGGTTACCAAAAGGGCCAAAGTAATTCGTAAAGGTCTCATCTCTGTGTGCGCTCAAGTCGACGGGGTGTTTTGAGTGATTGATTGCAACCATACTTGGTAGCTAAGTTTCCTCATGCATGGTGGATTTAAGACGAGGTCGTGGGAAACTTTCGCCTCCGGCCCAGCCTAGTGGATTAGAACCGTGTTGTTTTCCTTTGATGATCTGATGTCCTTTTGTGTTTGTATTCACTCCCCATTTGGGCGAGGCACAGCCGAGATGCGTAGGTGCCGAGCTTTGTCGGTTTCTCACAATGGATTGTCCCTATCCCTTAGCAAGTTAATTATTTGCTGACAAAGTAACGGTTAAAATTATGTTTAACGCCTTCTTTTCGTATCTTCCCAGCCGTACAAGGGACTTTACAATTAGTCAGAGCCACCGGTTGCCGTATTAGGAGACTTGACCATAATGAAGCCAATAAACTGGCCTGAGGGCTTCTGAGGGCTGAATAAATAAACTACTTAAATCTTACTCAAGCTCCCTTAAAAGGCACAATAAGCACTCTGCTTAGTCAAGATTATTGTGTGTTTGATTAGCCACAAGATTTGGAAGGGAGAAGATACTTAGTTTAGAAAGATCATGTACATAGTCTTTTCGGCAAATAGCTTCTCAAGACTGGAGAATGCCCAGATGGTTGAAGAAAGAGAGTCTTCAATTCTAGAATCTCATCAAGCAATATCACAATGTTTATGATATTGAGAAAAGCTACTTAGTATCCATGGGTGTAGTACCCATAAAATCACAATATCCTTATGTCAAGTGGTCCAAGTCTACCTGTCACCTACCTTTTGGCATGTGCGCCCACATTACTTTGCATTCATGAGGCCAGGATAGTGTTCCTAGGATGATGCCACTTGGAAGAAGAAATAGTAAAGAGGCCGGAACCCACAGCATCGGGTCGCAGAGTGAGGTAGACAGAGCAAAGGCTTGAGTCAAAGACACCAGGGAGAGCATTTCTCATCCATTCAAAAATTTTTACCAAGAATCTTCACTATTCATTCTCACTACTACATCCTCTGTAGTGATAAGCTAACATAGACTGTGGCGGAGCTATAGCGGGATGCAAGGCTATGCTGTTGACGCTTTCATCACTCATGGCCACTGAGAAGCCAGCCAGATGTTTCCAAAAACGCACTTTGGTTGAAAACGGTGAAACGTGCCATTTAACCTTAAGTTTCTGAATATTTTCCCCCTATAACCTTAGCCATCTTGGCGTGCTTTCACTAACAACTGGATGACTCGTTCTGTTGTTGTTTCTGGCTAAGTGACAGAAGCAAGTCCGCACGACCATGTTCTATTCTTGGTAACATGGTGTGCACGGGTTCCTGGATCAGCACATGTGTTGCCGCCTGGAGTAACCCTCAAGGGATTTGTTATCCCCCCGCTGGCAGCTGGGGATAGGTGGTCGACTGGAATGCGGGCGGCGGGATGGAAGTGGTGTCTAAGAGCGGGAGACCCTCACGAGACACCACCGCATTACTACCCTAGACTAGAGAGAACTCACAAAAAGAACACACAAAAAAGAGTTAGTCCCATATAACGAGCATAGAATCATTGGATTCAGGATGCATACTAAGTTCGTGAGCTTTGTCGGGTGGACTTGGAGATAAGGATTCATTCCACGAACACAAAAATCAGAGCGGCTCGATTCACCTTGGACAATGAATATTTGCGACCATTAATGCTCGAGTCTGAATAGGATTACTGTGAAATGTCCACCTGCATGGTTTAAAGTCGGGGGGAGGGGTGTTAAAAAAAAACCAAAAAAACCCACCTCGTCAAATACTGCATTTCAAATCTCGGCTAATCAAAACTCATCAAGAAGCCTTCTAGTTGTGCTTGAATACATACTAGTTACTTGGCCAAGTGTGATCTCACGCCTAGTCTTGGCGTAGAGGTTGTAGGATTCCGGATTAGGCAACTTACTGAAGCCTGCTACGAGATTTTGTATTATCCGTCTTCGTACGAGATAGCTCCACTCTCGCTGCATCTACATCCGGCTACAACCTCCGTATACTCTCCCTCCTATCGCCTACACCTTGTTTTGCCTCCTAGACGGATTTCCTGCAAACGGAGTACTAGTATACCCACTTAGTATCTGCCTATAAAGAGATTGACAGCCCTCCAAGACATCTCTAGAATGACCATGTTTCTCCTAGCCACCGTGTCTTTCAACATTCCTCTCGTTGTGTCTTGAGAAAGTTTAATTCACTCGTTCACAGAAAAGAAAATAGAAAAAAAAAGAAAAGAATTGAAAAAGGAAGAAAGAAAGGAAACAATATAAAACAAAAAGATCCCTCTACACAGCCACCCAACTTGAACACAATGAAGGTCACACTTGCGATCGCCGCCTTGGCCGGTTTGGCTTCGGCACAGGTCCCTGCCCGCCGACAACTTCTCAACTCTACCTCTACTATTAGCACTATACCTTCGAGCAGCAAGTCTTCAAAGACTACTACCAGCTGGAGCACCCCTGTGACGTCCGTTACCAACAGCAGTAAGTCTATATACTACTTACTGATGCCTCCGTCCCCTTTGGGGAAGGACATGGGTTTCCTCTCCGCCCATATCTCTGTCCCACACATAGAGAGAGAAAGAGCATCGTAACTCACACACAACTTTCACAGCCTGGATCTGGACCACTGAGGTTGTCAACGAGTTCATCACCGTCTGCCCTAGCCCCACCGTCATCACCTACGAGGGTGTCTACTACACTGCCACTGGCTATGATGTAAGTCTTTCAAGAATTTCGTCTGCACCAAGGGACACCTTCCATCAAATGGACACAATAGACTGACCGGGAATAAACAGGAAACCCTGACCATCACCAACTGCCCCTGCACAATCACCACGTCCTACCAGTCAGGCGCGACGACACCCACCCAGACCACGGTGACCAAGGCTGCCACCGAGGAGACCGTCACCGAGGGCAGCAGCGAATCGGTCGTCACGGAGGAGGCCACCACCTACACTGCCGCCGCCGTAACCACGGCCGAGGCTGCCGCGGCTACCTCCGCTGCTAGCACCGAGGGTGCCACGTCTGCTGCCGCTGCTGCCGGCACGACGCCCGCCTACGCCACGGCTGGTGCTGTTGCGAATCACGCCGGTGCCGGGCTGGGTCTGATCGGTTTTATCGTTGCTGCTCTGCTGTGAGCGGGCTCTTTAAGAGGGATCTTCGAGAAAGAAAAGATTGGAGGAGAAGTGGTTGAGGGAAAGGAGACTGGGTAATTTGGTAGTGGATAGGTAGATAAACGGTCTTTCGAAGTGAGCTATTAGAATGAGTTAGAGATATGACTTTGCCGAGGCATATTAGTAGGCAGTCAAGCGTAATGTGGAGGGAGAATTAAAAAGAATGATAGATTGTGCTTCATATAGAGACATCATATTGGAATTTGAATGAAGATGATCAGTCAGATTTTTTTTTTGGGGGGGGGGGGCATTGCTATGTCGGCCTGATCGTTTGATCGTTCTCACGACAATTCATCTATTGGGACGGACAATTGTGAACGCAACGCGAACTCACACAAGTGATGCTCACTTTCTGGCTGATAATGTAAAGAAAACGTTTGAGCTTCACTCTCACACGAGGTGCATATCATGCTCACCAAAATTACATCTCCTTTGGCTGGCGAGACAATAGCTGTGTCCTCGGTCTCTGTCGTGCCGTGGTACAAACAAGTCCGGAGCTCAGGACATCGAATATCTTCTGAGACAAGACATCAAGCGAGAGTGTGCATTATCTGTTTACAACGGACACAGCAGACAAGACAAGGTATCGGACGCCAGTCGCACGTGGCTGCAAAGTGTCTTGCGTGAGCGTTGTTATGTGACTTGTCTCGCACCTTGAGCGCTCAAGATGGTCTCGGAGAACACTGGTTTCCATCCTGAGACAGTTGTTCTTGGCCCGAACTATAAGTATAGTCCTGGGATCTTAGATTCCGGCGTTTCGTTGACGAGACACATTTTCAACGTCTCACCACATTCTGCAGCAATTGTATGCACTCAGCCGTAGCTGTGGGCTCTATTTGACCCCTTTAACACTCAATCTTGTGTGACACTCTATATATGCCGACTCTCTGAGAGACCCGAAGCAAGTAGGTAGAACTACGCCCAAGGGTGGCCATCCCGCGCTCGAGCCCGGTGCACAACGGCCTTGGTCGCAAAGAGAGGGTCAACCGAGGAGGAGGGGAAAGAAAGAAAAGAATAAAGGAAAAGGAGAGAAGGGGATACAGGCACAGAGAGAATGTTTGCCCTGCCTGCATCACCGTTCTCCTTCAGCGACTCCAGGTCTGGCGTGCGCTATTAACCTACGCCGCCAAGTGCCGTCTCCGGGATAGTAACATTCCAGTGCATGACCGCAACCGGGCAAAAGGTTCGAGGGGACGTTGCGGCGGCGGCCCGCGTCTTGACCCCTGTACCGCCCTTTTTTTTCTCTTCCTTTTCTTCTTTTCTTTGTTCTGGTATATTCAAGGATGGGATCATGATAGAAGCTAGAACGAGCTCGGCAAGGTTTAAGCTTAATTGTTTCGGTTTGGAGATAGGCAGGGATGATAATAATGATGATCCGGTTGTCCGTGTTCAGGGAAGGCAAGACGTAATGATTGGAGTTTCAGGGTTGTTGATGGCCATAGATGGTTGTGAAGGGGGGGGAAGGTTCCCCACGGGCCCTGAGCAGCAGGCTATCGTGTTGAACGGACAACGTTGGTAATATGTTGTGGTCAGAGCATGTTGTGAATCTATCCACTGTGTGTGTGGATAGTGTGGTTGTCATAAATTCGTCTGAAATATTATGAACAGATGCATAATTGCCGTCACCCGCTTGATCCTCCCCTGCTCAACCCTCAGATGATAGAGCAACACAACACATGCTAATGTAGATACATACATGCATACATGTAAGAGACAAAAGGGCCAGAAAAAAGGCGAGCGCCAAAGCCCAGACAAGAAGCCTATCGATACATGCTTTCCTTCACACACACACACACACACACACACACACACCACAAGAACTCCTGCGCCAAACGCAAAACAATTTCCAACCTTGTAGAACCAAACCGCCCTCCTCCACCCCCCCTCCCCCCCCAAAAAAAAGACGCTGATGCTGTGAGAAGAAAGGGGGAAACCAAACCATTCATCAATCCATCCATCAATCTCCATCCTCAGTAGTAGCAGCCCCCAGTGATGCCAACAAGAGCCTCCTCGTCCCTGTACCAGTCCCTGAACACGAGCAGCTTCCTGCTCCTCTCCTTGGCCAGCCTCCGGCCGACGTCCGTCTTCATCATCTCGCCCACGCGCAGGAGTCTCGTCTCGATCTGGTCCATGGCGTCCTCCATGCTCGTGGAGTCCGTCCGCGCCCCGCCGAAGGTGAAGGTCCGGCCGATCCCGACGGCGCCGATCGAGTCCAGCCTGTCGGCGTCCTGCACGACGGCGAGCTCCGGGTACAGCCGGATCAGCTGCAGCACGCGGGCCGGGTCCCGCATCTCCGCCGAGTAGCTCACGCCGAGGCAGATGGCCTGCACGCGCAGCGACAGGTCCTCCGGGGCGCCGAGGTTCCGCAGGAGGCTGTAGACCATGGTGCCGGGGTCCTCGCCCTCCCGGAGGTACTTGCGGTCGCCCACGTCGTGGAGGAAGGCCGAGAGCGTGATGACTGTGATGTCCAGGGTCTGGCGGAGGGCGTCGGTCGAGTTGGTGTAGATGTGCTTGGAGAGCCCGACGACGCGCTGGATGTGTTCGAAGTTGTGCGAGGCGTCGTTGCGGGACATGTACTGCTGGACGAACTGCGCGACGGAGAGGAGGAGAGGATCGGTGTCGGGGAGCAGTGTGACCGTCATGATAACAGCGGCGGATATTAAATATGTCTTGGGAAGAAGGAGGAGGACTAAGGCTTGCTTATGGCCAGTGTATTCGAATCTCCGGTCGTCTCTTCCTCTCTCTCCTTCTCTCCCTCTCTCCCTCTCCCTCTCTCACACACACACACACTCTCTCTCTCTCACAAAATCTCTTCTCGCTCTTCCTCCACACACACACTCTTTTTCTCTAGGGGGATCTTCCCTCAATTGTTGGCTTTTTGTGTGTGTTTTTCTTTGTGTTGATTTATTCGGAGTGATCTAGGAGATTTATCTTCTCACAGTTGTGCAAAAACACACACACACACACAAACACACATGTGAGATCTGACAAGCTGGTAAGACCTCTCTCGCTTCAATTCTCCGAGTTATTACTTTTCTTCTCACCCACGATCTTACGTTGGGAGGGGCCGCCAAGTAAGTCTTATAGTCCAACCCAGAAACGAAGACGTTGTTGAGGCCGAGGTCATCCAATTGTATCAGACCCACAAACCCAGCTGGGCGATAAGGTGCCGGCGGTCGAGACTGGGGCCCCAGAAAAGGGGAAGACAAAGTGAAGCGGAACTAAACGTCCCCCCGTCTTTGAACGACCTCAAATGACTATTTGGGCTGTGTTGTCGCGCCTCGCACGGAGCACCTGGTGATTTGCGCAGGACAGCATCATCGGTACTACCGACGCCAATACGAATGTAGTCCTCTTAGGCATCCTTTACGCATGGCTGAATCGATCAGGTCTCACCAGATCTAGCACGCCCCTTCAAAGGAGGCTTTGCTGGTCTCTCTCTCTTTTTTTTTTCTCCCTCTCTCCCTTGGCCTGGGCTGCCATGCTTTATGACGAGCGAGCGAGCGAGCCAGCCCCCCGCCTCTCCAACCCCCTGAAAGTGCCGGTATGATAGCTAGCAAGACGGAGGGGGCCGAGATGAGGTCCTCAAGCATCGGCGTTGGCCGCCCTCAGTAGCCTGGGCGCACTCGTCAGCGGTCAAAAGAAACTTGTTATTGTGTGAGGCTTTATATAAAGGCTGGACACACCAAATGAGCAAACCTACCTTCTCTCGAGATAAGAGCAACGAGCTACGCCACACCACGCTTGTCGGAGCTGCGTTGTTTATCTCCTCCCCGACCGGCTAGCCGAGCTCAAGATGGGAGGTTTTAGCCTGTGATAATGTAGCACAGTCCCCGTCATGCGTGTAACTCCACGTCAGGAGCCATTTCTCATATCGTCTTGATTGATTGACTGGGAGGAAGGGGGGGGGGTTAACGTCAACGACATGGCGGGCGACTTGCCCGCTTCTCAGCGCCAGAGACCTCCAAAAAGAAATGTCTCTTCAGCGCTTGTGCAGGATTTCTGCTCATGTCAGACAAACTACCGCCATGCTCGGAAAAATAGTAGAAGACGGGGGATCAACAGACACACAGCAGAAGAAGAAGAAGGAGGAGGGGGATCAACAGAACACTGACGACGGGGAAGGGCCGTCTCCGGGATGAATCGGTCGTAGACCAGACGGCCAATCAGACCCCACACAACCACATGCATTACTGCCAATAGGTAGGTGGTCACGCGGCATGGATTTGGTGTAATGGAACCAGAGGACACTTGGATGACGAAATGCAGCGCATACGCGGCTGTCGCTAAGACTACAACCCTCGTCGAGGACTTGGAGGAAGAAAAGGGGGGGGGGGGAACGGTCCCCAGGAAGCGCGAAGCCTTTGGGAGATAGAAGCAACACACAGACGCTCATCAAGGCCTGCTCTATCACTCCTTCAGAGAGTGGAGATGCTCATCGCGTGTGACGAAAACTTTGTCACTGACATACCCGCCGGAGCTAATGGATCAATGTGCATGCAAGCAATATAGCCTCAAGGGTTGAGGAGTCCGAGGTGGGGTCTCACCGGAACATGGGATGGTGTATGCACTGACTGAGTAGGAAGGAGACGGAGGAGGGAAGAGTCGAGGCAACCATGGCGAGGATAACGCCTCACCAGGAGGAAAGTGGCACGCCAGTCTGACTGAGAATAAGCCCTGCCAAGATGACCACCGGAGCAAAGAAAGCAAGCTTGTAGGTTGGACTCTGAAGGCTGCAATTCTGGCCTTCACTGAGGGAGGCGGCGGCGGCAGCAGCAGCAGGATAAGCTTAGTTCGAACAAAACAACAAGTACTATGTAGATTATCCGGCAGTTCGGATGTCTTCCCTCGTGTGTTTTTCCTTTTCCTTGACCGGGGCCCCGTTGCTCGGAGAGACAGCTGCAGGGCTCTCTCTCCCCCTTCAGGGGTCATAGCGATGGCTTCGCCTAACCAGGGACGCAGAATAGCGAGGGCCCCACATGCTCTTTATTCAAGACTGTGGCGGCTCACATCCGGAGCCCAAGCAAGGGCTTTAGACGCGGCAAGTCGAGGGGAAAAAAATCTCGCTTGATTCTTCTGCATTTCTCCTCCTCAAGGGGTGGTGTGTGCCGCCAGAACTCGTCTTGGCAGTGGCTGCCCATGGCGAGCTGGGAGACTGACCTGACCTGACCTGTCCCCCCCCCCTCCCCTATGAGCCTTAAACTTTCAGAACAGCGGGGCATGGGACGACATGCGCCGTGCCGCCCAGTCTCCTTCCAGATGCGTCTGTTGTGCACAACTGCGGGCCTGGGTCTCTGTCTCCGCTCTTGCGATCTGTATGTACTATTAGTCCCATGGGACATAGTGTACATGGTTTACGCTTGGTGGACCACAGTACTCCGCAAGGCCGAGTTCTATTTTTGGATTTTAAAAGAGGGGCCGGCAGACAGAGCTGGGCGGCCTGTGCATCCATATCGAAGTAAATCCAGCTGCCAGGACTGAGTTCAACTGATCGTCATCGTCTTCCTGCTGCAAAGCGCGGTGTACATATGTTGTAATGAATGGGTCGGTCGGTCAGCCCCTCGATCAGTTCTCCTATCGATATTTTCCACGCTAAAAATCTCTGGGATGCGTCGTCCGAGCCAGATTGTCGTCAGCAGGTCGCTGGGCAAGATTGAGATCCTGCTCATTGATTCGAGCGATTGTCGGCTTGTAGACATCGGCGTGTATCCCGCATGCGCCTGGCCTTTGCCCTCATGGGAAGTTCGGCAGAGACTATAGTCGAACAGCTTGCATTGGTGGGAGCTGCAGGTTGCTCGCCCGCATGCATGGAGGGGCCGCGGGCTGCATTGTGATTGCAGAGCCAGAGCCTGCATAAAGCTAGAGAGACATGTGTGTCCGACACCCTGGTCCCTGGTGGCAGGGCCCTGTGCCTCGTGGTAGATCGTCGAGGGGAGGGGAGTGGGGGACAAAAAGGTTTAACCAGGACGGAGTGGTGTGGGTATCGCAGCTTTGGCCTAAGCAGATAATGGTTTGACTGAGACAAATAATGCTGTGGTCAGTCATGGTAACGAAGAAGAAGAAAAGAAGAAGAAGAAGATGATGATGATGAGCTGGCGGCAGTCTGGCACAGCGCCTCTTGACTCGAAAGTATCCAGCCAGAAAACGGGCCATCATCCCCAGCCTCCGTCGTTTTGTGCATCGTGCCCAATGTATATCGTGGATAGTGAGTGAGTGGGCTGGCTCAAGGAGGAGGAGGAGGACAACAACCAACAAACAACAACCCCAACCACCACCCTTGCTGTCCCGTGATGGGTTTCCATATGCAGTGGGATTGAAAAGCTGACCATGAAAGTCGATAGACCGAAAGGCCCGGCCCAGCATAACCCCTCTCTCATGGCCAAGAAGAGCCATGTCTTCTGTGGGAACGGATGGCACACTGCCGTGATTGGACGAGTTGAATTAGACGCCAGAGATAATCCACAAGAAGATGTGTGCTGATTTTTTCTCTCCCCCGTCAAGGTCAAGGTTGTCCAAAGACAAAAAAGGAGGGGAAAGTAGAAAAAAAAAATCAAGGAGAGGAAGGGAAGAAAGTATGGTGTTGAGCCTGATTGGCGGGAAGGAGGGAGGGGACGTTGGCGGGGGTCTAGTGGAACTAGTGGTGGCGGGCCAGGGAGTTTAGGTGCTGTGTGCCGTCATTGGCCAATGGGCGCAGGGATCTAGACGCCGACCAAGGTTATCATCACTAGTAGAGCCGTCCACTTAGAGCTCGAGCTCGTCCTGTTCCCCTCTTTGCCTCTTCTCCCTCTCCCCCTCCTCCCCAGCCTTCCGAGTTCCCCTCCACCTCGAGAGCTACCCAAGCTACCTTATCACGGCCGACCACTCACCTGCTTAGCCGCCCGACCTGCAGTAGTGCCATTGACGCGACGAGAAAGTAACACTGGCTGCCTTTCCTGACCCCCCGCCAACGGTATGTACGTGCTGACCACCTCGCAGGGTTGGTTATACACCACACGGGTACCAAGGTTGCACTGCAAGAGAGAGAAAGAGAGAGAGAGAGAGACACACACACACCCACACCCACACACACCCACACACAGAGGTCATCTGGTTCCATCCTGATGCTTGCTCGCGCCCCATCACGGCGATGTGATATTGATTCCCGCTCTCCACCGCGGCCGGCCATACGCAACCTAGACCTTGCATGTCTGTCCTCCCATTGGCCTCGTCACCGAATCAGCAGCCCATGTGCCCACGGACAGGGAGATCCATCGTGCATCTTTTTGCCCGCGTCGTGCTAGCTCGGGGGAGGGGGGGCCCTTCTCCTCTTGGTACTGCCTTATGCATGCGAGGGCGCACATCGCACATTTGCCCCGTCATGGATCGTGATTGATTGCTTCTTGCACCGCAGGTACGGGGACGACGACAGGGGAGGAGGGGGGGAACCGGACGGCCCTCGCCTCCCTCCTGTCACGTCACGTCACCTTGACCTGATCCCCGCTGCCGTGGTAGTAGTTGTTTGTAAGTAAGTCTACTATGGGTCACCACCACACAGGGCCGTGATATCTGGCCGCGCTTAATATATTATGGCTGGCCCTCTCCCGTCTTTTTCGTCCTTCTTCCTCTCTTCTTTCTTCAGCAAGCCTCCAACCTTCAAAGATCAGTTGTTGTTTTTTGTGTCGTTTTCTTCTTTTTTCCCCCTTTAATTCACTTCATTCCAAGTCATAGAGCTGTGCTCTATTGATCAACGTTAATTTTCCAAACAAACCATAATACCCAAAAAACCACCAAAAATCATATTCCCCCTTCTTTTTTTCACCCTTCAGTTTTCATCATACGCCTCAGTTGCCGGTCAACACCCACAATCTAATACCCAATACCCAGTCTTGAAGACTACGACCAAACTTGCTAATAAAACAACTTCTTGATTTTTCTTGCTCGAAGCGACATCTGAGCTGTCTCAAACGAGAGACGAATTCGGAACTTTCAACTCTTTTTTTCCCTTCAACACAGCAGCATTTTTAATTTTTTATCCCCACCCGGTTTTTTCAACCTCAGTAATAAGTCACAATGTCGGCTACTCAGCTCTCTTTCTCCCTCCGTGTCTCTTCTGGCGTCAAGACCGTCCACTTGCTCGGATCTTGGGACAACTACGTCGGCCAGCTTCCCCTCTCGAAGGACAAGAGCTCCTCCAAGGGTACCTGGAGAGGCACTTTCCGCTTCCAGACCTCCACCCTGGAGCCCGGCCAGCGGTACTGGTACTACTACATCATTGATGGATACCACGTCTCGCACAACCCCAGCGAGGCCTCCACCACGGAGCCCACCACTGGCCGTGAGCTCAACATCCTCGACGTCCCCAAGTCGTCCTCCTCCAAGTCATCCTCATCATCCTCCCACCACTCCTCATCCAAGCACTCCAGCAGCTCCTCCAAGCACCACTCGTCCTCGTCCTCCTCCCGCCACCACTCGTCGTCCAGCAAGGAGAAGTCGTCGTCGCGCCACTCGCGGTCCTCCCTGACCGTCGACATCCCCAAGGGCCGCCCCCTGTCCACCTCTCAGATCAAGGCGCCCAAGCCCATGTCGCCACACGCGACCAAGCACATCCTGAACGACTACACCGAGGACTCCATCGACGAGCTGGCCGAGCGCTTCGGCTCGGCCGGCCTGGGAGACGACTATGCCGAGTACATCACCACCGACTTTGGCGACATCTCGGACTCGCCCGTCAGCTCCAACGGCTCGTCGCTGTCGTACCGCTCCGACAGCTCCAGCCCCAACTCCAGCCTGTCCGGCTACAGCACCCCCAGCTCCGACTGCTCCAACTGCACGTGCGAGCGCTACGGCATCACGCGCAAGGGCGAGCGGGTGCGCCTGGACTGCGGCGGCTCCCGCTGCGGCTATGGTGACAGCTCTAGCGACTGCTCGAGCAGCGATGGCGAGTACGAGAGCACGACCCGCCGGAACGGCATCGTCGTGCGCCACTAAGTGGGCTATCTGGATGACGAGAGTGTGCCTTGCTTGAGGGGGGTTTGGGAATGAGGATCACGGACCTCATCGCTCACAGAAAACAACCCCTCCCGAGAAGATGATTCTGGTCCAAAACACACAAACAAGGAAAGACACGTCAAGGTCACGAGGGAGAACTGAAGTGACCGTTCATTCATTTCCGAGCAAAGGAGGGGGCGACATCTCCCGCAAAAAGCGGTTGTAGAAGCCAGCCCTCTTTTTCTTTTTGTCTCGAATGTACTTGTTGCTACACGTGCGCGCCAGCCGGCACAAGGTGCTCTGGACGGTGCGGGCCTGACTTTTTCTATGTCCACGGCTTAAGAGACACTACAGACTGGTTCTGTATGTGTCCTTGCCCGCGGGCCGTCATGGCCTTGCCCCGTTCATGTGAGCTCTTCGGTCCTGGTCGCGCGTATGCGTGCAACCCCCATCCGGGTCGATGCTGCGACCCCATGCGGTTCGACATCTTGTTTTGGTTTCCAAGAAACGATGTCTGGCCCGTATGAAAAAGAAAAGAAGAAAAAAAAGGTCCTAATTTCGTTTTGTTTCGAGATGATCTCAACAATTCTTTTGGACAATTAATCCTCGGGCACTGTTTGGCACCTTTTTCTCGCGCCTGGTCTGTGACCAAAGTCGAAGGGGGCAAATGGACCTGCCACGAGGGCACAAAAATCAAAAATCGCCTTGATAGCCAACTCTTTTTTTCATTGGAAAATACTTTTTTTAAAAAGGGAGTTTGGTTGTCTTGGGGATGGAAATTATATGGCACTCAAGGACCATCGGTCTGATGATGATCTTGAGCAAGCCTAGGATCTGGCGGAAGACAATTTTGAAGGGCGCGAGGCAGACTGGCCTGCGCATGGTTCTGGGGACCAGATAGTGTATAGCTGCCTGTTTTGAATCTATTCACACTGGTCATGATATTTCAAGTCTCTCTGTGCTCTCTTGTATGTGTGATAATGTTGATTGATTGTCTTTTGTTCGAATTTCATTTGGACAAAATCCCATCCCGGCTATCCTTATTCTGGCCCTTTGGGCCTAGGGGACTGAACCCCCCCTGTCACCCGCTGTAGCTTTGGGGCAATGATGGCCCGAGTCGGTGGGGTCCTCCACTATTATGACAGCTCATAGCGGGGTGCTCTCCCTGAAGCTTCCAGGACCCCGCATCGGGAGGCAGCAGCAGCAGCAGCAGCAGCATCTTATCTACCTCTACTATGACACTCTGGACATGCATTGCTTCACGAGGAATGCCTTCTTTGTTCTTGAAACCTGATACTCTTCTCCTTCTCGTGACCTGGTCTTACCTCTCTCATCTTATTTTCAAGGCCACCCCTCTCCTAAATTGATTCCTACGGTCGTCCCATTTAGAGCTGCTCTTCTGATCTCCTCGAGACCCCTTACGCGCGCGCGGTTTCCCCTCCTCTCCTCTGCCTCCCCAAAACCTCGAACTCCCCATCCGGTACAGAGAAAGAAGAGAAGAAGAAGAAGAAAAGAAAAAGAAAGATGACCTCCCACACCGTCCCAATCCTCGACTCCCACATCCACCTCTTCCCCTCCTCCGAGCTCACCACCCTCGCCTGGAACCAGCCCGGCCACCCGCTCTGGTCCCAACACTCCCTCGCCGAGTACCGCCGCGCCACCGCCTCCTCCGCCGACATCCTCTCAGGCTTCATCTTCCTCGAGACAGACCGCCGCAACGACGAGTCCGACCCGTCCCCCGAGGGCGGCTGGTCCGGCCCCCTGGGCGAGGTCTCGTGGCTCGCCCGCATCGCAGCAGGCAGGCCGCGCCCGGGCGAGGGCCACGGCGGCGGCACCGAGGCGGCGGAGCAGGGGGCCGCCGACCGCGACCTGTGCAAGGGGATCGTCCCCTGGGCCCCTGTGCCGGCGGGCGCGGAGGCGCTGGCGCGGTACCTGGACGCGGTGCGGGACACGTGCGGGCGGGACGGGGATGCGTCTGTCTGGCCGCGGGTGCGAGGGGTGCGGTACCTGCTGCAGGACAAGCCCGACGGGACGATGCTGCGGGCCGGGTTCGTCGAGGGGGTGAGGCTCCTGGGGCGGAAGGGGCTGGCGTTTGACGTGGGCGTGGACCTGCACAGGCGGGGGATGGGCCAGCTGGAGGAGGTGGTGGAGTTGGTGGAGAGGGCGCATGAGGGCTTGGAGGACAAGGAGAAGGTTACTTTTGTACTGAGTGAGTAAAAGGAAGGGTGGTCTCCTTGCCCTGCAAAGGGATCGGGTGAGACACACACACACCCGGAGAGAGAGAGAGAGAGAGAGAGAGAGACGGCTGATGTTGGCCGAAACAGATCACCTCTGCAAACCGGATCTCACGAATCTCGACACGTCCGACCCAGGGTTCCTCGCCTGGCGGACAGCCATCTTCACACTGTCCAAGGCCGAAAAGGTCTACATGTACGTCACATCCCTCTTCCGTCCTTTATACATACATACAGGTTTCGGGGTCCTATCTCTGTTGAACACAAGCACTTACTTACTTTACTTTATTACAATTGTCCAAGGAAACTCTCGGGCGCCCTCTGCGAAATGGAACCCACCCTCGCCCGGTCCCCGCCAGACGACATCTTCATGGCCATCTCCCCCTGGCTCGCCGTCGTGGTCGCCGCCTTTGGCCCGTCCCGCATCATGTTTGGGAGCGACTGGCCCGTCTGCACGGTGCCCGTCGAGCATGCGGCCAGGGAGGCAGGCGAGGAGGAGGATGCCGGCGAGGGCTCGTGGGACAAGTGGCGCAAGGTTGTCGAGAGGCTGTGCTTCATGAGCAGCTTCTCTGAGGAGGAGACCAAGATGATATTCTGGGGCACGGCGAAGAAGGCGTACGGCATCGAGTGAACCTTGTCATTTTTTTTCCGGGGGGGTGGGTTGTGTGTGGGGGGGGTGGCCCCGGGGGGGGGGCAAGTGAATTGCGCAAGCGGGCGGGTGAGACGGGGAGGGGGAATGAATGATTGAATGAATGACCAAAGGGAGGTGGGGCGAGGTGCGTCAAAAGATACGATGCGATGTGGCTGAGTGAGGAGAGAGGGGGGGGGGGGGAGAGAGAGGGAGTCTGCACACATGCACAATCCATCCGGATGACCCGGTGGTGGTGCGTATCAGCGGACACGCAAGAAAGATGTGGTGTCTGTCAGCCGGCACACTTTTCCGAGGTTCATTAGGGCCGGGAGGAGGGGGGGAAGGGGGGGTGAGAGATACAGGGGAAAAAACGAGTCACCGAGATTCTGGGTCGAGATTTTCAAAGCGCATTCGGGCTTGTGTTCTGAGCGGGAGCCAGCAGTCATGCAGGATAACGAATCTTCCTCGAACTGAAGGATCTCACGGTAAAATGCATCAGAGCCACAGGCGCAGATCTAGGACACATCACTACCACTCACTCACTACCTTGCACTGTACCATGATGGGAGAAAAGGGGCGAAGGGACATTATGATAATGAGCAATGCCGCCATGAGCTGGCAGAGCATAAGGCTTTACAATTAATTCTGATCCTTTTTCCCTCTCCTCTTCCTCCTCAGCAGTGCTGAGTATCTACTACTACTAGTATACTAATTGTCTACTGTCTAAGACTTTCCCATAATGAGAACATGCATGGGCTCAACCATCCCAATCACGTCCCGATCCTCCCGTCGTCATGAACAAGAGGGGTCTAAAATCTAATGAGTATGCCACGGCATTGCCCCCCCCCCCCCTGAAAGATGAGGTCTATCCGAAAACGCCTTGCGAGAGAAAAGAAGGGAAGAAAAAGAAAGAAATGAGTCAAAGCAACGTGAGGGAATCGCTTCTTCCGCCTGTATGCCAGATAGGATATTTCAACTCCTACCCATCCCCCCACACCCAACCTCCCAGGCCAATGCATGTAGAAAGGAAACCAAACTTTTTCTTTTCTTCCTCTTCTTCTTCAATCCTCCTCCGGCAAGACCGAATGTCGATGTGTCAGCGGAGGCGGCTCTTTTGCCCCATCTGGGGAGGTATTATTGACAACGGTCGAGTCGGATCCATACGACGGCGGCCTCTCGTCCTGGAAGCGGATCGAGCGCACGGTGTTGCTCCGGCTCCGACCACCAACAGCAGCTCCTCCGACCAAGTTAGGGTTGGACCTGACCGTGTTCGACCGGCTGACCTGACCGCTGCCGCCGCCGCCGCCGCCGCCGCTGCCGTGTTGAGAGTTGGAGCGGCTGACTGCGCTCTGCGGCTCCTTGATGATAATATCATTGGCCGACTGGAGCGTACCGCTCCGGCTGTGTCCGCCGGGAGTGGTCTGCTCGAAGGAGAAGGCCGTGTTGCTCCTGCTACGTCCCTGGCGCTCGCCCCCGGCGGTCATGGGCAGGTTCCTGGCGTGGGAGGTCTGCGACATCTGCGAGCGCTGGGACCGCTGCGACATGGCCCTGTGCATGCTCGAGTGGCGCATGGGCTTCCTCCCCGTCTTGAGATCCCGCCGGCTCGTGCAGCAGCAGCCCATGCCGGCGTGCATGATGAAGGCGACAAAGGCGAACCCGGTGGCCAGCCACATGAAGACGAACATGCGGACGCCGACGTATGCCTTGATGTTCAGGGACGACTGGGCGGTGGCGGCGTACTTGAAGACGAAGCTGATAACAGACGCGATCGTCGACCCGGCAAAGATGAGCACAAAGGTGACGCCCGAGAGGAGAGACATGGGCAGGGAGACCCAGCGCGAGAAGATGGCCACCGGGGACAGGACGGCGAGGCAGAAGGCCAGGATCGTCCCGGCGAGGAAAAAGGCAAACATGAGGTGGGAGCAGATCTTGAGGATGTTGAGGATCTCGGTGAGCTCCGTGGGCAGGGCGATGGTAGCGCCCGACAGGAGCTCATTCAGGATGACGGATACTATGTCAAACCAGTAATAGCTCTTTGGCGTGGAGCAGTGGGTGATGCCTCTGTCATTGGTGTGTTAGAGAGAGAGAGAGAGAGAGAGAAAAGAAGAGTGGCACTGGAGAGGGTTTACAGGGTTTGGTGGAGACTCACTCATCGTTATAGCCCTCGCAGTAGTTCCACAGTCCGGGCTGATAAAAATCGTGGAGGCCCAGACCCCGGGCGATGGAGTTGATAAGTTCTGCATTTTCAATAGACTCCGGGATGATATCAGCCAGGGAGAGCCTGAAGAAGTAGGTGTCGCCCAGGATCTTGGAGCTCTTGGAGGTATTTCCGAGCTCGACCTAGAAGAGGATATGTTGTGGTCAGCCATGTGGCTGCGGTGTTTCCAATCTGGATCTGGGTGGGAGCAGTAACGCACCAGGACGAGGAAGATAAATGAGAGGAGGTAGGCGAAAGCAGCGGTCAGGGCGAATATACGCCGGGCTCTCGTGTTTCTGTTGAGGTCGAGTTTATACCAGTAGCTGGGGGGCTGGCTGAAGATGGAATCATCATCGGTTATTGATTTAGAACTCTTGAAAGTGCGCCTCCTAAGGCCCTTGAGACCGTCTGGCAGTCCCATCTCACTGCAGGGAGAGAGGAAGAGGTCAGTCAAACCAAACTGCACGATGCTCTCACCCCTCAAAATAGATAGCAGAGTAGGAGAAGAGAGGAGAGAGGAGAGAAGAGATTAAAATTAAATAAATAAAAAAGAAGAGGAAGAAAAAGGCTTACATGGCGATCAGCCTCTAGTATGCAAGAGCAAAGAATCAAACCACCCAGGCGTATACACAAGTTGGTATCAAAATGTACAGGTAGGTAGGTATGTGTGTCCCGGGTTTTATGAATACATGCGAAGGACAGGGTATCTGTAGAAGGGGGGGGGGGGATTAAAAAGAAGAGAGAAAAAAAAGGCCCTCTCTCTGGCAGTGATTTCAAGCGATCAACAAAGGACTTGAAAGAGAGAGAGAGAGAGAGTATGTGTGTGTGCGTGTGAGAGAGAGAGAGAGAGTGAAGATTTCGAAGTTGATCGACGCGGTGAGTAAGGGCTCAACCCCAGATGAAGACGTAGTTTTAGTGTAGGTGAATATTTCCCGCAGGATCATCAAATCAACCGGTCAGAGACAAGGAGAGAGAGAGCGAGAGATAGATAGAGGAGAAGCAAGAAAGAGGACCGCGCAGGTGCAAAGGCTAGGTTCAGTCCTGCGGGTTGCAGGGCAAGCGCCAGTGGCCATATGCCTGGGTCATATGCCTGGGTCAAGGTTCCTCAGGTTCTTCAGGTTGAGCGTCGGCGGGTCCAACGTATGGTTCAGAAGCGCCCGTGGTTGGGCCTTGTGTGGCTTCCTTTGGGGGGGGGCAGTCAGTCAGATCTCCAGATTTTGTGCACCAAGGATGCAGCATCGAGGGGTGACGACATCTGATAAGGTAAAGTACGTCGTCCCAAATCCACACACACACACACATCACACGCTTGCCCCACGGATCAGGCGGGAAAGAAAGAGAAGGGGGGGACAAAGAAGGAAAGGGAAAGAGGCTGTAGCGAAAAGGGAGAGAGAGAGAGAGAGAGAGAGAGAGCGAGAGAGGCTGTGTCTATGCGGAGGGCAAGCAAGAAGAGAGCTGGCTGGTGCCACGACGGTGCCAGATAGGTGGGCCAATGTGGATATGCAGTGGGACGTCCAGGTTACCGGGTCAAGTATGGATCGTTTAGGCCTTGGCCCCCCCTGAGCTGAGGGTTCTTATGTACATACAGTACTACTACTTCTACTATTGTTGTTGCTGTTGTTACAGGTGGCCCAGCCCCAGTGGCCCAGCCCCAGTGCCCAGTGCCGAGTTCCTTTCCTCTCAGGCCCTGAGGAACCCTGCTGTACCGTTCGTTAGTAGTGGTCGCACAGCAGGGTTGTGTGGGTCTCGAGCGTGCCGGCCCAGCGCTACCGAGCCGCTGTTCCATGCTAACGACTGGGAAGCCCCAGCCCAAGCAGCCCTGAACACGATTTGCTGCCTGCTGGCTGCCTTTCTCCCTCGAGACCCTGCAGATGATCCCATTTCTACCCGAGATGAGACTGGGTGTTTCCAACCTGGGCACAAGGAAACATCGAGCCCATGTATCAGTTTCATAAACCCCAGATAGGAAATCTCTCAAGAATCATCATTTTTTGGGGGGGGGGCGGAGGGAGGGAGGGGCGACCCATTTGTTAATCTAGAATCTTGGCCAAAACTTTGTACCAAGGTAATTTGTAGTTATGTATATTGGAGATGGATCGCGAACGAGAGGAAGAAGAAGAAGAAGATGATGATGATGGGTTATTTGGCACACCCACCACCTCAAATGACATAACCCGGCCCTATGCATGCTGGCTAGCGTCAGGCTAAGAACTAAAGCCCCGAAGAGCCACCACGGCGGCACCCACGGTTCTGGCTGACTGATACCTTCTGACTGATACCTTCTGACCACCAGAAACCAGGAAGAATACGACCCAGCCCGCATGCATGACAGAAGAGAGCAGAAACGATATTCGCCACAGCTTGCGCGTCTTGCAAATTCTGGCTGCCACGGCAGTCCACCAGCCAGGACGACGGTGACGCTGGAACGGGAATGGGAATTCGTGAGAGAAAAAACCACAGAGAGAGAGAAAAAAAAAGGGGAGGGGCTTCTATTATTTCAATTTGATTTATTTTATTTTCTGTTCTTCGTGTGACGTTCAATTTCATCTTCGTCCCATCTCTCTACTTAGCGCCAACCCCGTCGTGCAACTGCCGTCGTTCCGAGTGCTGCCAATGGATCAGGCACGCCCACCTACTTACTCTACATCTTATTGCACCGTACACGTTCCACAGCTTCTGGTGCACTTCATAATGATCATCACAGAAACAGACAAAGAGATCAGTCATGATTATCCTTGGGGGGGATACGAGCTGCTGCAGCGAAAGGAGGAAGCTGCAATATCAGACTTGAAATGTCCAGAACAAATGACAGGGCCAGAGCAGCCGAGAGAGATCAACTGCTGCGCCTCGTCCGTGTCACCCCTTCCTCCCCCCCCCCTCTTCTCTCAGCGCTTGGCCCTGCATATTCTCTCGTTGCTCGAGGTCCACTAGTTCTGCGGTGGGGCCGATCAACTCTGAGTGGTGGACCCGATCCCAGCTTCTGATTCAAAAGATTGGATCCTGGCAGCTTGTAAATTTAGAGAGAAAGAGGGAGAGAAAGAGGGAGAAAAAGAGGGAGAGAGAGAGAGAGAGAGAGAGAGAGAGAGGAAATGTACTGATTACGGCAAGAGGAGAAAGGTAAAGAGGGCCTGTGGACTTTTTTTTTCTTCGTGATCGTAGCTTCCGTCACCCACCGTACTAAAGTCTACCTCGCACAAACCTTGCATACCTTCCCCCCCCTCTCTCCTCCTCCTTCTTCGCTCTCGCTTTCTTCTCCATCGTGTGTATGTACTGTGGTACCGTTTCTTTTTTTTTTTTTTTTCCTTCCTTTTCCCTTTTCTCTCTCCCCACTCGGATCACGGCATGAGCAGCGCGTGAGTGCATGCATGCATGGGCAGTGGCAGGGTAGTAGAGAGAGATCGAGGCAAGGAACCTCCATCCCGTCTTCTGGAACAACACACCAGCTCCCGTTTCCGGGTTGTATACAAACCTGTGACTCCATCCTCGCCTCAACTTACTCTCCCATCACACACGTGTTACTTGCTAGATATTTCGACTCCCACCAGCGAGCGCATGACGAGGAGGGGCCTGTGGCGCCCTGTGGGTACGGTTCAAGCTTGTTTCGACTGATAACGATCATCATATATGCATCTCTACCTGACGATCACCCAAGAACACAACCAACGCACACACACCTTTGAATCCTGGCTCCTTGACTCGCGAGATTTTTGACTCTTGATTTTTTTTAATCTTTTTTTTCTCTATCTCGAGAAGGGCAGCTGATAGTGGTTGGAGGGGGCAATCGTTGAGGTGCTTGTTTGCTTGCTCGCTTGCTTGCTGCTGCTACTGCTTCTGCTGCTTCTGCTGGTTCCAGACATACGACACGCCAGGCAAGCATAGCTCGACGACGACAAGTACCAGCCGGCAAACAACACCACCGACCGGTGCACACCTCTCAATATACCATCTTCGAAGAAGAAAAAATGGTGCCCCTCAGGCTCTGGGGGCTGCTGCTCCTCAGTCTTGGGGCTCTCGCGCATGCCGCCAAGGACGATGACGCAGACACGAAGACGACAACAACCTCTTCCTCCTCCTCCTCCTCCTCCAAAGAACCTACCTCGTCCAGCTCATCTTCTTCCTCGGACGGCATCGTCGTCCTCACGGGAACGCACACCTCCTCGGAGGAGGAACCACCCACATCGACCAAAGTCTCGACCACCCTCACCCTCGCCTCGACGACTTCCGTAGAGACTGGCATCCCGAGTGCAACTGATAATGCCACCGACACCGAGTCTGCAGTGGTCCTCACCGGGACGGTCACCTTCCTCACCGGCTCCATAACGACCACCAGCACGGGAACCGTGACCATATCGGGCAACTTCTCCACCATCCCGGCGACCTCCACAGCCTCGGCCCCTACAGCCACGAACACGCAGCCGTGCAACGACTACGTCGAGCTGTGCGAGCGCAGGTACAGCAACATCACCCAGGTGGGCTGCCACAACTCGCCCTTTGTGCAGAAGGGAAGCGCCGCCGCCAACCAGGCCCTGGACGTCACCTACCAGCTCGACGACGGCGTGCGCTTCCTGCAGGGGCAGATGCACTGGCCCGACAACGACACGGTGCCGCACTTTTGCCACACGAGCTGCGACATCCTCGACGCCGGGCCCATCACGGACTGGCTGGCCAAGGTGACCAGCTGGGTGTCGTCGAACCGCTTCGACGTCGTCACCATCCTGCTGGAGAACGGCAACTACTCGGCCCCGTCCCTGTACGCGCCCTACATCCAGCAGTCGGGCATCCTGGACTACGTCTACACGCCCCCCTACCAGCCCATGAACGTGAGCACCTGGCCCACCCTGGCCGAGATGATCATCTACAACACCCGCGTCGTCATGTTCCTGGACTATGAGGCCAACCAGACGGCATATCCCTGGTGGATCGACGAGTTCAGCAACATGTGGGAGACGCCCTTCGACCCGACCGACAACACCTTCCCGTGCACCATCCAGCGCCCCGACGGCCTGGGCGTCGAGGCCTCCCAGAACATGCTGTTCCTCGCCAACCACAACCTCAACGCGGAGGTCTCCATCCTCGGGACCTCCCTCCTCGTCCCAGACGTCTCCGCCCTCAACTCGACCAACAATGTCACGGGCACCGGCAGCCTCGGCGACGCGGCCAAGACGTGCATCGCCGCCTTCAACCGCCCGCCCACCGTCCTCAATGTCGACTACTACAACATCGGCGGCTCGTACGACTCGGGCGCGGTCTTCGAGGTCGCCGCCGCCATGAACAACGTCACCTACAGGGGCGGGTGCTGCGGCAACGAGGTGACCAGCGCCGCGGCCCCGACGGCTAAGGGCCCCAGCCCGCTGTTTTGGTACGAGGGCCATCAGAATGACCGGCGGAGTATCGCCATGTTTCTGACATTCTTGACGCTCTGGATCATGTTGGTATGGTAGCGCCTGGGCCAGACGAGGAATGTCGATACGGGGGATTATTGTGACATGATGCCAAGAAGGCAGTTCTGGTGAACTGGTACCAGCCCTTTTTTTTTTTTTTTTTTTTTTAATGTATTACACTCATTGCAAGGCGTTTTGGATTTAAACTGTAGTGGGTTTTGTCAAAATGGGCCGGGATAGAGGGATAAGAGGGATAGAGAGAGAGAGAGAGAGAGAGAGAGAGTAGGGACTTTGGCCAGCATGCCTTGAAGAAGGAAGAGAGAGCAGTGGCGCTCTCAGATGGAACGACTGGGACCAGACGCTCATACAGCACAGCAGTTAATGAAAGTGATCATGGCCGTCAGGCAATCTTTCTACAATGTTTCGGCTCCAAAACTCAGCTTCATATATGGTCCCATTCAAGTGTGGTGGGTGGTCGAGGCTCACGAATATGTTCCAAGTCAATTTTCCAGCTGCATTTGTAGCTCATCCATCTTGTGAGTTCTATGCGGATGTCTTCCAGACATGACATCTGCATTTCTCTTTTTCTTTTCTTCTTTTTTTTTTGACTGGAATCCCGTATCCCGAGAACCCAGTCATACACTCTTGGATGGCAATGATCATCATGGTGGTCAAAAACGGGGATGAGCTTGATCCGATCCCCAGCTCCACCGACCTGTTTTTTTTTTTTCCCCTTCCACGCAGCCACCTTCTCACCACCTCGTCCACAAAAGCAGCTTCCTCGTATTCCACCCAGCATGGCAACTTTTAACCCGACGATCCTCCTCCAAAAATCACCTGATGGCTTCGTGGCCAGACCACCCCAGCCACCCTCGGGTCTGCAGATCAGATCCAGTCGTCATCAAGGAGGAGCTCCTCGGAGGGGGAGGGGAGGGGAAGGGAGGGGGGTTCCTAGGCACTGCCATCCGGGAATGTTCTGCCAGACCTCCTGGTGTGTCGACGCTTCGGCAGTGGAGTCCAGCCTGGATCGCTGTCGTCCTCACCACCGCCGCCGCCCAAGTTCCGGCTGCGGCGCTTCCGGGTGGCAGCGACCGCGAGGCCACCGCCGCCGCCGCCGCCCCATCCCTTCCTGATGACCTGCAGGGCCTGCTGTTTGTTGGCGCGCCTGAAGGAGATGGCACCGCTGGCCAGCTCGATCTTGGACTCGGGATACTCCCTCATGAGCGTGCTCCGGCGCGGGGACGCCTCGTCAGGGTCTTGACCTCTGCCCATCAGACCGCCGTTGCGGATGTCGTTGTCGTCGTCATTATCATCGTCGTCGTTGCCGCCACCACCACCACCGGCGAAAGGACCAGCAAGCTTCCAGAGCCTGATGTCGTCCGCCAGCATGACGATGCGGCAGACCTCGTGGCTCTGGCAGAAGAGCCACAGGGCCTTGCGGGGGCTGGTGACATCCATCAGCAGGATACAAGCCGTCGGGACAGCCTCCTCGCCGGGCCGCGCAGCGACGTGGAGGGTGCCGAGCGGGAGGACGAACTTGGGGTGCGGGCACCGCGCCGCGGCCGCGGCGTCGCCGTCGATGACTAGCTCGCGGACTAGGCCGAGGAACAGGGGCTCCTGCGCGTCGAGGGGCCCTACGGCGCACGCCTGGGCCATCCCCGCGCGGATGTCGTCCGCGGTGCGCCGCGCGGCCGCCGTGACGGGGGCGCCCTCGCCAAAGAACCGCGCGGCGTTGTCGCACAGGCGGGCGACGTCGCTCCGGAACGCGCCCATGTCCGCGTAGGCGCGGCGGAACAGCTTCCTGCGCATGGTGGATATGTCGACGGGGTCCCGGACGAGGCGGGCGTAGCGGGCCCACTGGCCGGGCCACATCTCGTGGGCGGGGGGCCAGAACGCGCGGCCGTGGTCGGTCTGGGCGACCTGCCGGAGGATGCGCCAGAGCTCGAAGATCTGGAAGGTGGTGATGGGCCGGTCGGACAGCGCCGGGTCGTCGAGGCCGGGGGGCCGGCTGAGGTCCTCGCGGCGGGCGTAGAGGTGCTCGAAGATGCGGATGGTGCAGACCTGGCCGGTGGACAAGGTGGCGAGGTGGAGGGGGTGGTCGCGGGGCCGCTCGAGCTTGTCGAGGGCGCGGGTGAAGGTGTTGTCGAGGAGCTTGGAGAGGGTCTTGTTGTCGGCCAGCTGGAGGGCTTTGAGCTGGACCAGGATCGGGCGGTTGCTTCGGCGCGTAGGGGCCACGGGCGTGGGCTGGTTGCTGCTTGAGGGCGCCGCTGGACGGGGTGTATGGATGATGGGTCTGTTGATGCGCGATGGGGGCGTCTGTGGGGTCGGAAGGCTTTCATGGTGGTCATGCGCGTCGTGTTCTGCCTCAGCCATCCCTGTGAGCCTGCCATCGTCGTTGTCATCATCATCATCACCACTGTTTTCATCAGCCTGGTCAGGCTGCAGTTCTAGCTGTGTCCATGAGGCTGCTGGCACGTCGAGCCCATCAGGGCTGTGATTTAGCTGCCAGGAGCCTTCTAAGACGCGTCTTTTAGCATGGGCATGCTCCTCATCCTGATATTGTTGCTTGTTTTGTCTGTTTGCCTCACGTATTGGCAGTTGCTTGATTGTTGGTCTGATAGATCCCTCTTGGACACTGCCTACACCATCCACAGACATGTCATACCCATCTAGGTCCACCAGCCGCAGGAAGACCTTCTGGACTCCCTCAGAAGGCGAGTACAGGGTAAGCTTAGCTTGGAGAGGGTCAGCCTTTGCTGTGGCTAGCAGGATGTTCAAGAACTGCAGGGATACAAAGATCTGGTGCTCGTGTGTGATGGAGACGCGACCCAGGTTTCCCACCTCGGGCATCTCCATGAAGAACCTCTCACTGGCTGGCAGGTCAGGCGCGGTGGCTGGGATCTTGTCGACATAGTCGAGGGAGATGAAGACTGTGCCGCTGCTGTCTATGACCACCATGTTGGAGGGCACCACCACATCCTCGTGGATCTCCTCCATGCTGGGCAATAGTTGGAGGAGGAGGGTATGATGCTATGAGGAGACGATAATAGCAGGAAACCTTGCAAAGTATTAGCACATGACGACATCAAGGGGTGATGATGGGCCAGACTTACCACAGAAGTGACGCAAAGGTAGACTTGGAGATATGAGAGGTTGAGCAAACTCAGTTGACGAAATCAAAGGAGGAGAGAGAATGGGGTGAGCTCTGAGCTGTGAGCTACTGCATGTCCCGGGGTCTTGTTGAGAAACAATCTCACATTGTTTTGGGATCAAGCTCAAAGCAATCAATGATGAGAAGTGGATGTAGGAAGGGAGGGAGTCGTGTGAGAAAGAAAGAAGTCAACCAGGTCGAGAAGTAAGAGAATGTGGGTAGAGGGGGGAGAAAAACAAACACGACAAATTTCTCCAATATCCTTGACGCGTCGCATGAGGTGGGTAGAGGAGGAAAAAAACACAGCACAGCTTGTTGGGCTGGTGGTAAATGTCGAGAACAGGTCTGCTCAGTAGAAGATCATAGGATCCTGATTACCTGGCTCATCCCTCTGACTCCTTTTTCTTAAGACCAGGAATGATGAAATTAGCTTCATAATAAATTGCCTTGATTCTTCTCAACTCAATAATTCTCTGGTATACATTTGGGAGGAGAGATATGCATCTGGGTTGGTTTGTGGCTCCATGGAGAGTGAAATTTATGCTGAGGATAACTTGATCCTTCTGTGAGCACCTCAATGGTTGCTTGGTGAGGATTTCATGAGAGCACCCTCGGATCCCAGGTTAAAGGTTGCCTGTGGTAGACTTGAGACAAGTCTTGGAAAGACAATCTGACATGCTGCTCAGGCTGCCCTCTCAAACCTCTTTTCTCTCTCATCTCAACCTCGCCAGAGCCTGGCTGGCTGATCGCCACCTAACAACCAATCCAGGCCATATGAACCCAAGCAAAATTATGAACAAAGGAATGGCCTTGTTGACAAAGACATTCATTTTCTCATCACTTCCCACCCTCCTTTCTGAAGATGCCACTTGACAGAGTCGACTTCAAAGCACACCACCCTCTCCTCACGCTCCCCGCCAGCAGCGCGCCGCCCCCATCTGCACAGTCAACATAACCATCTCGGTCAGCATTACTCCTCTCATTATCATCATCATCATCAAAATCAAATCCAGAGGACCATAGACACGCACCTCCTTCACCATCACCGCCGCCGCGGCTCCGGACCCCGAATCGCCCTCGCTGCTGCTGCGCCGAGAAGTATTCCTGCCTCTCCATCCGGCCCACCAGCACCTCCCGTCCCAGAAGGCGAAACGCCGCGCCAATGTTCTCGCCCGTCTTTGCCGACACCTCCATAAAACTCGCGCTGGCCCCACCCGCGACGCCCGCCGGGCCGAAGAACTCGGTGGCTGCGACGTGGCCCTCGAGCCAGGTCACCTCGCGCAACGAAGAAGAGACGTCGTTCTTGGTGCCGAGGAGGAGGAAGTGGTAGGGGCGGGCAGGAGGTGTCGACGTGTTGTTGTTGTTGTTGTCCTTTCGCGTGGACGAGCTGGTGAAGTGGTGGTGGAAGGCGGTGCTGCGTTTGTCGGTAGGGTGGTTAGACGACGTCTTGTTGCTGTCGTTGTGGCGGTGGACCGCCTCATCAATCGTGCTGGCGAGGGACTTGAGGTAGGTTATGGATGCTGGGTTGGTGATGTCGTAGACGAGGATTGCGGCGTCGGTGATGGCGAGGGCCTGCGCGAGGCGCTCGGGCGCGGCGAGGCGATCTGCTGGTAGCTCGAGCGCGTCGATCATGCAGAGCCTCGACTCGACGGCGATGGTGTGGCGGCAGCCGTGGGCATAGATGGACGTCGGGATCGTGGAAGGGTCGGGGAAGAAGCCTGTGCAGAGCTGCCGCTCACGTCAGTTGGTGCCCTGCATATGATTTGCATCAGAGTCCGCAATTGGAAATTGCCTACCTTGGCAAGGAGGCTTGTCTTTCCCACTCCCTTGTCGCCGATCACGAGGACCCGTAGCCCATCCGCTGGCCTTGCTTTCTTCTCTGTGCTGGGCAATCCATCGACTGCCCAGCTTGCTCTGTTGTCTTCAGGTGGCTTTTCGGCCAGTCGCAGGGCAAGTCGCAGAAAGCGCGCCTCTTCGTCTGAGAAAATCATGGAACCCATAGCAAAGATATTGCTGTTTATGATCAGTGGGTAAAAGGGGAGAAAATGGTCAAAACTGGGAAGAGGCAACGAAAGAGAGGCGCGAAAAGCGCGAAAGAACAACAGGTTGCGTTGGATGTACGATCCAAGGAAGTTGGGGCTCGAGCTGTAAAAGCCATTTATTTCATGGAGACAACAATTTTAGAAGCTAAATTTTATTTTTGAGAGGGCAAAGGAAGTGCTGCTTCAGCGTACAATGGTGACATTGTGCAAGAGCCATCACAAATCCCCGAGTGTCTCTCGAAGGACCTGACCTGCTATTGTGGATGGTCACTCAAACAACAGCACAATATGCCGACCTTCAGAATGATGCGAAGCTCGGAAATTCAGTAAATATCAGCGTTCATCTTTGTCTCACTCCTGCATCACTGTAGCTTAAGGTTGAAACGAGACCTCCGAGATTTTCTCTCAAATGAGAAGAGTGAAGTCATATCCGTCCAAGTACCGAACGTGGCACAGCATCCTGCGGCACATCGGTTTTTTTTTCTTCTTTCTTCTTCTCTTTCTTGTTCTGAATAGAGACAGAGTAATTGCGCACACAAACAAAAAAAACAAAAAAAAAAAGAAGGAAAAGGGAGACGCAAGGTCGAAGGATTATCTTATAGTCCGACGGGTACGACTGTGCTTTAAGTGGTTCCTATTTGATATGCGGAAGCACAACATCGGGAGCACTGCATCAAAACCACGTCACTCTTCCGTCCGTATCTCTAGTAAAACGTGAGTAACTTGTTCAGAACTAAAAATAATAAAAAAAGACAACAAAAAAACTGTCGAAACTTCACAGCTTGTCACATCAGCTTCATGAGTCTTGTGTGCTCCGACGAGGTTCGAACCAATATTACACCTTGTCCGATGTCCATAGCCAAAATATTGCCTCTAGACATTGATAGTGGATGAAATATTTCGTGCAAATAGACAAGGACGACTTGATATCTGATTATTCTCCAATGCCTGGCACTTTAGCATGTCATGTCATTGGATGACATTGGAAAAAAACCAGGTCCAACTTCCACATCATCTCTTGAGACTCCCCTCTCCTTCATAGGATGATTCCTTGCAAGCACTTTGCAGGGCCATTTGCAACCCGGAATCGTTATCCCCTTTAAGAGTAGTCTATGTTGGTAACACGTCACTTCTTTAATTAAGCGAGGGCACCAACCGGAACGTGAATGCGATTCACGGGGCTCGCCGTTGTTGCCTGCCGCTGCGTGTTGCTTGTATCACGTGAAAGATGCCCAGGTATGCCCGACCATCCAGGTAGTGAATCCTCCTGTCATGCAACAACATCATCACATCAACTTCGCAGCAACCAACAACTTCGCAGCTTTGTATCGATACGGGCTGCAAAGTTACTGCGCACCAAACGGACAATATCCCAATACCTATTCATCGCTCCTCCACAATGTCCAAGCGATCGGCTTCCGACGCTTCCCTTGAGTTCCGGCATGCAGCTTCGAAGAAGGCCAAGGTAGACGAACCGCCTGCTCGAGCAACTTTAGGATCAAACGAGCGAGCACCACCCGAGACTTTCGACAATGTCGAAGACCTAGTAGACGCCTTGCCGCTCAGCTCGAAGAAACCTGAGATCGACAATAGCCCGAGCGACTCGGAGACGGCTGCCCAAAGTCCAAAGCCTTGGCCCGGCATCGACGATCAGCCCCAACGGGACCGCCTCGCCGAAGTAATACCTCAGGAATGGCAGCGACAAGTCTATAATGCATTCTACCGATCCGAAGCCGCTTTCCGCCAAGGGCGACAAGAATACTCCACGTTCCGCAAAAATCGCCTCCCGAGCCCAGCGGCATCTGAAGACGGATCCGGCCTCGTCTACGACTCGGAAGCGGACGAATTTGGCCACGTTCCTCTTATGTTCGGCCTTGAAAACGACGATCCCCGGGTTGAAGAGGTGTTTGGCTCTAACTATGCTTATCGACTTCAAGAACGCATCAGGAGCCGCCAGACGGCAGCGCCTGTTCGCCCTCGGAATGCCTTTCCAGAGTCCGATGCTTGGCCGGACTTCGACACACGGCGCCCCTCCGAAAACTCCGACAGCCTCCATGCTGCGACAATGACCGAAGCAGATCGCATACTTGACCATAGCCAACAAGCCACCCAACCATCGACGCAGCCTCGCAGGGCCCGAGCAAACACTCGCAAACGACAATCGTGCAGTAGAAATACGGACCCTGCGAGGGCCCAGGTTCCTGGCAACAGAGATGAAAAACCGTCCTTTACACGAAGGCTCACTAGACGGAGTCGGCACCAGAAATTCTACGAGTTGGAACCATCACGGCAAGGCACGTTTGGTTAAAGCATAAGGTGAGGAGAGTCAATGTTTCCATACCGGTCGGTCGTAGCTGACCAAGTATCTTGCAAAGTCCATGAGGGCCAGAAAGTCTATCTTCTTCGACTAGAGGACAGGCATACTTACCATTCAAGTGCCCCCTTGTAGTGATAAAGTTCTTCCATGAAATGCTCTAGATTTTTAAACCCAAGGTGACCGCGGCGATGATTGAAGGCAAGGAGTGCGGCCCACTTCGCATACTCCCAACAACAACCATTGTCATCCGAAGAGAATTGTCTCGCAGTAGTCTCGACTTTGCAGAAGTTGGCAGCTCCGATCCCGTCACGCACGTCACCAACTGTGGGAAGTGGTTTATCAGCCTCACGGGCAGCATGTTCGTACCATTGCGAAACCAACACCCACGGCGAGTCCTCATCGCCGGGTTTATGGTAATTGTGAGTCCAATCAGAAAATTCGAAAGTTCCACCCGGCTTCAGACTCCTATATACCTGGGCGAAGAATTCTGGCCAATTGCTGAGACGGCCGCCGAGATTCGTAGCGCGAAGGTAGGTTATGAAATTTTCATTTGGTAGCTGCAGCGGGCGGTTCGGTGACACGGACACCAGATAACAGTTTTTCGGGAATTTCACAGGGTAGGACAACACGTCCCCGAGATCCATCCCGAAGACCTTTGCATGGGGGAAGTCGGCAGCCATTTCCGCCATCCAAGATCCTTTGCCGCAGCCAACTTCCAGAACGAGCGCACCCGGAGTCTCCAGTGGGCTGCGGTCCAGGAACGGGTCGAACTTGCTCCTCAACACATTCCTCTGGAGCTTGGCCTGCTGCATCATTGCATACTCGTAGAAAGGAGTGAAAGGGAACAGCATACGGAGGGCCTCGTGCGCAGTTGCAGGTCCATTTTCAGCTGCCGCAGGAACGTCATTCGTTACAGCTGGCCATTGGGGCCGATCGAGCCCGTCGTCGACTCGTATAGACCCGGAGCTAATCTCGTCATGGCCATCAGCCGCTTCCACCTCCTGAGTGAGCATCAGCTGCCCGTCGTGGCGTATGGAAGCAAGGAGGGCTGCGGCCGTGTGGTCAGGGTTGACTGACCCTGGACCCGATTTGACAATGAGAGGTGTGTCGAAATCGTGGTCCTTGTATTCGGAGAGGCCAGAGAACCCAGAATTGACAGAAGATAGCATGCTAGATTTGTGGTGGGAAGGACTTACAGAAAGAAGAACAGGGGAAGGGCTTCCTCTACTCATATTTATCGCTCGAAGGAGAGTTAATAGTGCTCGGGTTGAACGAAATCGAACGGAAGCTAATGCCGTGTGAAAAGTAAATATAGGATGAGGGCTGCCATCCTTTTCCAGAATGATCAATACCTAACCCTTCAGTCATGGGCTTTTTATATCCCGCCAGGTCAATACGATAGTCACTCGGGGCTGGAAATCACCGGGGGTCAGGATCTTGTCCACGCTTCGCAGGATAATCCAAACAAATGGGTAGGGCAAATAGGTAGGGCAAATAGGTAAGGCAGATAGGTAGGGCAGATAGGTAGGGCAGATAGGTAAACAACGGAATATCTACTGTTTGCCGAATATATATTCTATCCCCTACTAGGAATCCAACCAGAACTGATTCTAAACCTCTACTCTCAATGTGCCTCATTTCAACTCAATGCTTAAGCGCTTGTTACAGATAGATATGCCTCAGTCCAACCTTTCTCTTTCCCCACCACAGCCACGCGCATCCTCCCCACAGAAGAGCCAGATGGTAAGTATTGGTTTGGATTACCATATTTTTTTCCGCCCGAATTAACAATCAAATGCAGGATTCGCCACCCGTATTCCCATTTTGGGGGTGGCTTTGGGGCAGTTGGGTGCAACGGACAAACCTGGTGTCGGACACCTGCTGGCCACTCAACACCCGGTTGGAGAAGAGCATAAACGACCTACCTCCCCCGGATGATAATCATTTCAACTTTGTTTACCGCCCGGACCATCATCAATCCAACCATGAGGATAAGATTCATCAGTTCGACGATAAGGGTAAGATCACCTACAACCTGGTGAAGTCTCCAAGCCACGCTCTCGGCTTGATTACAGCCCACTATAACGCCTACTCTGCGTATTTGCTGGACCGCAAATATCAAACGCCTAGTGCCACAAGCGTTGTCGACTATGGTTTCTGCGCTCAATGGGCGTCCAGCGAATATTGCGATTGGCACCCAAAATCATCGGTTACTCGAATGGACATCTTCGACAATATCTATACAAAGGCCGACAAGGGCTGGACACCTCCGCGAAATCTTACAGAGATCCCTCTCAGGCTCTTGGATGGTGGAATTCCATTGCCCGATAGATCCCAAGACCTGATCCGGGCCTCGGGACTTGAAGGCCGTTTTCACCCCGAGAACTGGGATCTCTTCGCCACAGAGGCCTATCGTGTGTTGGCACCGAACGGCATCCTCGAAATCGTGGATGTCAAGCGTGATTTTGGTAGCAGTGGTTATTGGAAGCACCTCGCAACACTTTTTGGCGAGGACAGCTCGTGGGGAATTGCGTCTGGTCCTAAGTTTACCGATCTCTTGGAGAAGACTGGATTTAAGGTAACTACGACAAGCGATGAATTCGGAATGGCTGATCCCGGAGATGTATTTCGTACCTATGTCTTGTGGGAGGCATCCGCGCTCTACAAGAATTGCTTCGGTAAAAGGAAAGCCTTGCGCCTGGTAAACCACCTGAAGAATTGTAACACGGACAATGTGCATCTGTCATAGTAAGTTGACCTGACGTTGTTATTGATCCACTGCTAACACGCTGCACTTGACAAGCTTCACTATCATCGCGGAGAAGAAAATGTGAGAGGAGACAACGGATGGAGGGAAGGTACTCATGGGCTCTCTTCTTTTCCCTTTCCCTATGAGTCCTCGTCTTGGTTTGCTTGTTGTTTTGTAGATTCAGGTCTAGTATACGTGAATGCCTCGAACATTGGACCCTCCACTCCGTAGGCAATGCAGCGCGCTGTCCCTTCCTGTCGCAGAATCTTGACCACGCGTGCATATAAAGCCTCAGATAAAGTATCCATGCTGTTAGTATGCCATCTATTTCCGTATATTCAGGTTCAAGAACCAAAACACTCGTCTCAGATTACTGTATCTAAGCCTGTCTCATAAGCGCGGGCCCCTTGGACAAACCTCAGCGCTTGGGCTCTCACCGCCCGTGTGACAGCACCTTCGGTTCGCCCTGGGAATATTCTATGAAACTGGGTCCAGCCATGGGCATTGGCTCACTCAGGCCGACAGGCGATATGGAGATAAGATGTTCCGAATGCCCTGATACAATAAAATCGATATCGAGGTTTTCCGAACAGCTTTGTATAACAAAGCTGCGAAGAGTATCAACAAAACCATGGCTTCCACAACCTAGTTGTATTATTATTGCATTCTCAATACACACATTGCCTGTTGAGGCCATAAGGTTCTTTAGACTTACTAATGATAATCCGTCTACCTGGAGAAAGTGCTTCCTGTGTAATTGCAAGATGGAACTTCTCTCTTGCCTCTATTTGCCTCGGACCCGTACAGTCATATGTACATCTCCAGTGACTGTTCATTGGAAAAGGAAGCTTTTCTGCAGTTCCTTTTGGGTTTGGGTACAACAGCCATACAACAAGAAACTTCTGTTTGAGTTTAAGTGTCCAAGAATATGTTTTGGATATAGTGAAACTTACTTACATTGTACGGATCAAGAGATTTCATATGCTGCAGTTGGTCTGCAACCAGTTCAGCCTGACTGTTGTCTTCCAACCACCAGAACAAGTCCACACGGCGGGTCTGGTCCCGAAACAACGTCTTCTTTAGACTCGTAGTCTTATCATAGACCCTTCGTGCCGCCAAGCTGCTCATTAGCGGCAAGACATTAGCTATACCTCGTCCTTCGGCAGTCAGGACGACAATATCGTAAGTCTCGAGCTCTAGACCCTGTCGGTATGGACCATCAAGCAGCAGCTGTCGTCCTGCATCTAACGAGATTCTGGGCTGTTTGCTAGTATCGACAATAAAAACCAGGTCTGATGTTTGCCGAGACATAGACTCTTGTTGCCAGAATGCCATGAGAGGGTAGCTTTTGCTGAAGTCGTACTTGAATACTGTGCTTGGAAAGAAAACGTGAAAGTAGGACCCTGGTGGGATGAACACAGGCCGGAAGGTTCGTATGCGGAGCTGTCCTAGTTGATTGGTGGCTTGGTAGGATATGATTCTTGCACTTGTTCCTAAGAAGAACATCCGTATCAAGCGGTATGCAAGCCCAAGGACAAAGATCGAGCCAGCTGTAAGAGTAAGGACCTTGACCTTAAATCTCGAATCTGGAAGGGTGTGCCAAAACATGCCTCCCAAGCATACAAGCCCGAGGACTAAATGCATTTTTGGCAAGATCCGCATGAAATATCTACGGCAATACCACAGAGTTGTAATGGAAATCGTGAGTAAGCTAGCTATAGTCTTGAAAAAAAGTTAGATAATTTAATATAGCAATGAAAATAGACTTACCTACAATATAACCTGAGATCATCTGCTTATTTGAAAATTTGTGCTGTTTGAACATAAGACATGCATGAATAGTAGCTTGTAATATAGCCACTCGTCCTGTCCAGCGATGTATAAGATAATATGCAGTTATAGATAGTCCAAGAATATCTGCTATTGGATTAATTCGTTTTCCAAGAAAAGTAGGAACCAGATTAATCATTGCCATTATAGCAGTTCTTTTCTGAAGGCTCTCATCTCCTATGCACAATGGCACTATATTCAGGGATAAATATATAGTAATAATAAGAGCTTGGAGCCTTGTGACTTTAATCCAAGAGGATGAATTAATAAGAGTTGGAAGTATAATGGGAATGCATCCAAGCTCAAAGCAGAGGCCAGGAGTCGTACTAAAAAGCAACGCAACGAGGTCTGGAGGAGGGATCTGCTATGATGATGTGAAAAGTCCACATGCAGACTGATTCTCTCGGACGCTGAGCGATCTGCTAACCGCGCAATCGTAGAAAGCAGGTCTGGGCCGGCGGAGACTTGTGATAGCCGGAATGGCTGATCTTGTTCTCGGCGCGTCGCGATGAGGACTTCCTGAAGATGAGGATCAACTGTCTTGTCGGTAACGATAAGAAGCCGAGGACGAAAGTGATTCATGGAGTGCGGAGTGCGGCGCCACCTTAGGACAATCGACGCTGTCTCGCGAGCACCAATATCACGAACAAATAGTATAAGAAGGTCGCTAAAAGGGGCAAGGACCTCCCAGTAGAGCTGGAAACAGAAGTTGGCAATCTGCCGCGGAGTTGGGTTACCGACAGCCTTTCTAGGAGATTATAATCTCGATGACATCGCAGGCGGGAGTTTATATCAATTGTGGCATCCGGTGGGAAGATATGAAGACAACAGGCCACGAAGAAACGACCATCGGCTGGTGTAACCGTCACCGTCCGGGGCAGGGGTGGGGACCGGAGTGGCAATCCGGGGCCGGAGCCGATGCTAAGGATCGACCGGGGCGGCAGAGCGCCTGCTCGGTACTCTCGCAGAAGCGGGGGTGCCGTACAGCACAGCGACAGCCAGACGTTATCCATTCAGGACGCTGATTCTGCTCATAATAAGGTAGTCGCTTGAACTCGATGCCAACGAAAAGACCTTTCTATAGTTATTCTGGAACTTATTCAGGTACCTACTTCCTAAATCCTTATCTCTGGGCCAGACCGCACCCTAGATCCAGATTCCTAATTCCTGTCTCTCAAGCCACAACCTGGCGATATTAACAAAGCTTGTAATCTGAAACCATAAAAGATGGTGATGAGAAAATCCAAAGAAAGAAAGAAACAACTTCTTCTTTTCACAATGGATCATCAAGAGTCAATCGAGCCGTGGTTGGTCGGCATCGTCCGGGCACCAATATCCTGCCTCGTCTTCCCCCCTAATGGAACCACAGCACGGCTCGCAAACCAACGCAATCTAGAGCAGAAAGTACGCTTGTTCAGAACAGCCGGACTCTGCAGGCCCTACATTCTGGAGAACCAAATTCTCGTCGAAATCGACACGATAACGCGAAGGACTTTGTTGACAGAGCTGCAGGTGTCTCTGGAACAGCTTAGAAACCCCGCCTTGATCCATCGCCTCCCTTACAATCTAAAGCTCACCTGTCAAGACGGCCGGCACCGCATCGAAGCCGCACGCAAACTATGGGGGCCCAATTACGAGTGGACAATTAGACTGTACTGTGCAGACCTAGGTTTGTAGGGTGAGACCCTGCACATATATACTACTTTAGGGTCTAACACAATTCAGTAAGTGGCCAACAGGCTCGCTTCCATTGCATCTTTCAACGAAAATGCGAGTCGTTCTCGTTTGAAGTTCCTTACAGCGACGGCGAGATCTACCGCAAGATCCGCCGTGAGAACCTCGACGTTTCGGAGAAGAAGGACTGGCTGAAACGACTGAGCAAGTGCAAGGGAGACATCCTCCGCATGCTTCTCCGCCATGATGAGATTGTTGAATCACTCGACAGGCTTCTTGTCTTTCCCGGTCTCTGGGCAGGCCTGCAGCTCGGGAATATCCACAAGCATATTGCTCTGCACTGCGACGAACTGTTACTAAACTACCTTCGCTATATCCATGATATTTGGTGGAGCATTACTGCTGGAGATGAAACGCTAGCTCAGGCTGTGGACGTCGACACTGTCCGACATCTGCAACATCGGATTCCCGTCGGGTGTGATAGTGCTCAAATTCGAGAGCTTTTCCAAGACATGAAGTTATTCCCCCAGATCACTGACAGCGCTCCCAGAATCGCTCTACAGCACAGGGTGCTAAGCCTCAGCGTCTTCATCCCTAGCATCGAGACCTTTCATAAGGATGCAATGTACTTGTCACTCGCAACTAGGGCCATCAAAAGATGGGTAGCGCCGGAAATCGAGACACAAGGTCCGGATAAACCGACTCTACGTACGATACTCCATAATCATTACCTGAAACCAAAAGGGCAGCCTGTCAAGTTGCCGAGGATTCCTGGGAAGTTATAACAACATCGATCGATCCAGAGCAGCGCTTTGATATCGCGTTGAGGCAACTCTTCCTCGCTGCGATGAGGAGATTTGCGGACCTCACGAACGAGTCTCCAATACAAGAGATGCGAGGACAGAGGCTACAGGGTATTGTTGATGGCTACTTCGTGGATCGCTTTCAGGTGAAGGCTGAGACACTCGGCTTTAATACTCCGAAGGTGAAAGAGCGACCTTTCCGCAACGCCTCGCCTAAACCAAGAGATATATCTTACCTTGTATTTAATCCTCACAGCGTCTGGAACGGCGGTAAACCGTCTACCACTGTCTATCTAAAACTTCAATCGGCTTTATTTGACCAAAGTCTGATGCTCACCCAGCCGCCCACCAACGGTGATATACCGAAGGTCCTTTATATACAAAAGAATCTCATCTTGGCCTTTTTTGGGTCATCAAATTTGTACGAATCGACTACAGTTGATGATAACTGTGAGACCGCAATCCGAGGAAGTCATCTCTTCATTGACGAGGAGGATACCCCAATGCCGTATCGCCCTATGGAGGATATGAAGCAGGAGGAGAAGCTGAAGCCTGAGGTGGACGATAGGCTGATGCTAGATGATATCCCGCAATATGGGATAGAGGAAGCCGGGGAGGAGATGAATGTGAAACAGGAGGAGGCTAATAGCCTGATTTTAAATAATGTGCCGCAATACGGGATAGAGGAAGAGGGTGAGGAGGTAAAGATTAAGCAAGGGGAAGATGATAGGCTAATTCTGGATGAAGTGCAGCAATATGTGAGAGAGGAGGGGGGAAAGGAGGAGGAGGAGGAGGAGAAGGAAGATCTGGTCCAGCCAGAGAGGGAGATCCAGAAGGAGCAGTCAACGCAAAAGCAGAAGGATGAGACGGTTCCTATGAAGCAGCTCGAGGTGAATGTGAAGAAAAGCGGGGAGATCCAGCATCCCCCTTCCTAAAATTAAAGGTTTGCACCCCAGATACCTAACCACTAAACAGTAGCTGAACCGTTATAGGCCAATGGACAAGATCTAGACTTCAACCCTCGAACGTCTGCTTTTATATACCCAGGCTCCCAACCAAGCATATCGGAGTCAGGTCCATCGCAAATTCCACGTAAGCGGCAAGGTGGCTTCTACCAGACGGACGACCAGCCGCTCAAGCATCTACGCCAAGCTTCAGCAGTACTTGTACCACCAATCAAATCATTAACACCATCAAGTCAGCGGCTACGTTCGACAGTAACACCACCAAGTCAGCGGCTACGTTCAAAGACGGTGAAGAAATTGCAATTGGATAACGTGTATGATAGGGCAATCGCCAGTCCCCGACGAACACCTTTAGGCGGCCCAACATCCTCAGAAGGACCTGAAATGATATATAGTGCAGAAATAGGCGGGGATAACGCAATGCCATAGATACTAGTGATACATAGTAACAAGTTACAACCTGAACCTCCTTACTCCTGTTCTGCTCCTTGACAAGGACTAACTTTCGCGAGACCAGCCATGCAAAGTCGTTGCCAAGATGCATATGTCCTCAATTCCTTCTGCAGCCGCTGCGAGAGGAATTTGGCTCTTGATGTCAAGGCATTCAGGGTCCTTCCTGGGATCAGGTGTCCTGTATAGATGTCCTTATACGTCCAGCCCTCCGACTTTAAAGCCATTAGCTTCTTATCTTCCTCTATGGTCCAAGATGACTTCCCATTCCGGGAGACAACCATTCGTGGCCAACTTGGCACAAAAGCGATGCGCTCTACCTTGTGCAGCGTGGTGTCCAGCATCTGGAGTAGTATGCAGTGGCTTTTGTCGCCTTCGAGGTGGACCTCGACATTGATCTCCTGCCAAGGCAGGGCTGGGGGCTCGACAGCGCCGAAGAATGTTAGAATACCGACGGTGTGTTTGCCGTCGTCGAACATCCGCCCCCGAACGGTTCTTAATTGGTCTCGGGCTCGGGTAGTCCAGGAGGATACGTAGCCATCATCGTCGGTAAAACCTATAAACCGGTCGGAGGGGTCCTGGGACGTCCGTGCAAAGGTAACACGAACGCCGTGCAAAGGAGAGCCAGCGCCGTTAAACACTGCGCAAGTAAAGGAAATAATTCACGATTTATAAGCACTTATTCTGCTTTCTTATTAATCAACATTTTCAATCTGCACCTTTGCAGTGACGTCCTTCACTCCTCGTGAATTCCTCAAGCCTTAATGTCTCCTAAGACGCACCCCTCCGCGGCCGTCTTGCGATGTCGAGATATTTGTGGCGTGTTCATTATCCTTCCCCTCATACATTCTATACATTTTTTTCCTGATCCACACCTACCCCTTTATTTGATGGATTGCTGCGCCAATTATTCCATGTTGGGCTGGTGTAATTTGGGGTGGTGCAGGATTATAGGCTCTCGGACTGGCTGTAGGCGCGGGTTCCCCTACCCTGGTGCGCGACGGCCTCACCCGAAGCTTGCATTCCAGATAATCGATGGACCAAAAAAGTGAGATGTGCGCCTCATGCCTCCCCTTTCTCTTCCACAATTTAGAAGTAGTGACCCAGTCTTCCGCGTCCGCAGGGGTTTCGAATCTTATGCTGAAGGTTGTGTTCGACGAGGATACACGATTCACCCCGGACGGAAGTGGGCGAGATGCCTTGTTATGATGCCGCTGCCATAGAGTGTGTCTGCAAAAGGCTTTGGCATTGCTTCTTCTCTCGAAAACCAAGACTACATTTTGGTGGTCGGCGCGACGGCCGTCCTGAGGATTAGGTTGATCGTACTGTATCATGATCTGCCGTATCCCATTGTCCACACTCATGACTGGTGATGGAGAAGGCGTAATATTGATGGAAACGGTAAGGAGAATCCGAATTTGAATCAACGGGTTAGATTTGTATGAGCAAGGCACAAGGGCAAAAGAAAAGACATTATTTGGGTAAAAACTTAGGCAAGCAGGTAATTTGTGCACCTCAAGAAGAGCTAGACTCTATGTATGTATAATAGTGAGAGAGGTTTTTGTTCTCCACTTTCTTAATACTATCACATGCATGTGTGTGCCTACAGCAGCAAGTAAGACTGACTTGCAGCTGTATCCATTCCTTGATGTCCTGATGAGGCAGGCTGCCAGCCGATTCAGCTTGTTTTGGCCAAGCCACATTTGTTGCTTTACCCCTCTTCACAGAATGACTTCCCAAGAGCGAATGAGCGGCTGGGTTGGAAGATAATCATGGGTTGTGACGCTGCAGTAGGTCCCAGTATCTGATCCGGAACCAGCCTCCCATATCATGCCCGATAAACACTAATGTAGCATTGCCAGCCTCCGGAGGAGTTCGTCACGCACTACAGCTGCCCCTCTTGTAGCAGGTCAAACATCTATAACGTCTAGTCTGTATTCTCGAGGTTTGAGGTGTCAAGACACCGTGGCGCGTTCTTTCTCTGCTTCACGACACAATAACTAAACGATCCTCACCCTAGCACCTCTAATAGCATGGCAGCCCCGTACCTTGACATTCGGGACCCTTATCCATGGCTGCGCTTTGAGTATCGAGACTCTATACGCACTGTTCCTCATGAAAAGGGATCAGAGCGGCGGAGAGAAGAATTCCGGATCCGTCTATCGGAACTACACAGAATGCACGTGCGGAAGCTACAGTGTAAGCTGGCCAGACATGCTGTGACAATCCGCCTTGAACACGACCCAAGGGAGCCTGATGAGTGGGAGGCAGACCTTCAACAATATGGCAAGTTGGCAAATCCTTGGCTCGCGAAAGATCCTCCACGTGCTATTTGTTGTTCGGAGTCTGATGAATAGTGTCCTTCTCTGAACAGTACAAGCCGTCAAGGACTTTGAGTATATATCCTCGCGCAGCCAAGCAATCTGGGACCCGTTTTTCCTCACCTCGGAGCGTGAACATGAAGACGAGATTATCCAGAGTGCTATGGCCACGGTCAGGCCGAGCCACGGCCAGCTGAGGTCATGCAACGATCGGAGGAGCAGCGCCGACCCCCTCGAGACGCCCCGAAACCGGTCGCTTGACGATGAGGAACTTGCCAAGTTCCTCAGACGGCTTGCCATGGCCTTCACCGGAGGCGCGTTCCTGGTCGGGCCGATGTGGCTGATGGTCTTGCATAATACGCTGTATACTGGACTCATATCCACAACGGTGTTTGTCATTGTGTTTGGGGTGGTCATGGCTTTTCGTGCAGGCGACGAGATGAATGTCTTGTCATCGACGGCAGCGTACGCTGCAGTGCTCGTTGTATTCGTTGGCTTGAATACAAGCAGCTCCTGAAGCATCAGGTCAGATTGTTGCGTGTAATTATTCATTACCTGACTGGACTTGATGCATGGTGGTGTTCATGTGTGCCTCATGCTGGCGGCTGGCTGGCTTCCAATTATCTCCAGTGCAAGGTAATGAGACGATCTTTCAACAGTGATGGATCCGTAGATACGATGAGGAAACTGAGTCCTGTGATTCATGAAGAAATTGAAGAGATGGTTGTAGTATGAGCTGATAATTATTATAGAACGAGCTACACTGGATCGCTAAGTGCCCAGTGCCCATGCAGGTCATGCACCCACTAATATGACCCCCATGACCCCTATAACAGCGCTATGATTAGCGGCCCGTCCATTCCACAAACCCCCCAAGGCTCCACCAAGGCCCCAAGACCCGCTTCATGCCTTTCCCTTCCTTGAACTCTTCCAACAAGTCTCATCTATTACTCTTGCAACCACCACTACCACCCAACATGATTTTGCCGAGTATGATACGGAGAAGATCGAGCCTGTCTGGCAAGCAGACAGTCCTTATTCTTCTTTTCTCTGAATCGAAGGATTGATGATGGAAACACATCGTCGAGCTGGCGCCTTGTCTCCGTGTTTGATTCAAGGTTGAGGTTGGCAGTCAGTCAAGTCAGTCAGTCTGTCTGTGTCTGTCTGTCGAGCCTCATCAGAACTGCTGTGATCACACCATGACTGACCCGACTCTTCACGGTAGGAATTTGAGGGGTGGGAGCAGGGTGCATAGTTCGCACTCGTCCAGCCTGTTGTTGTTGGGTCATGCCTCAGTATTGACAAGCAGCCAGCCAACCAGCCCCCCTTCACCCAGAGCACTATTTACCCTGACAGCAAAGGCGCCCCTCGTCTTTTTTTGACTTAGCGTTATCTTGGCCGTATACGGGCCTCTCAGCCGCATCGGAGGATTCACGCGGATAGCACAGAAGCCCCTTCCAATGTATTCTTCTCCCAGAGCCCTATGTGCGACACGCTTGATAATTCTCTCTGTTCCCTCCTGTATCTCTGGTCCTCTTGTCATCGCCCCCGTCTTGCCGGCAGCCTGATGTGACGCGTCGCTCGTTCTCACACTCCAGAACAGTCTCATTCGTTCTTCGCAGTACCAGTCTTGTCCCAAGATCTCAGCAAGCTCATTGGCTGGACAGACCCGTCTCACCCTCCCAGCAAGGACGTTGGGTCACGAGACCCTGCCGGATGGAGCAGGTGGTGCCATGAACATGGAGCAGCAGGCCAACGACTCCACGCCGCGGTCCCCAGAAGAAGCCCATGAGCAGCAGCAGCAGCAGCAGCAGCAGAGCTCTGGCCCTGCACCACAGAGAGCCAGGTTCAGCGCGCGCATCGAGTCCTTTCACGACATCAGCAGCTTGCAATTCTACGATAATGGGGATGTCAGCCCGCCAGGAAGCCCCATCCGCGGTCAAGAGCCCATGGTCTCGCCCCCTACGCAGTTCGCCAGCAGCAGCAGCAGCAGCAGTCCTGAAGTCGACCGATCGAGCTCTGGCCGCTGGTGTCGACCATTTTCTGCCAATGATGGAGGCGCATACCAACAGCTCGGCGCCGGAGGAGGACATACCTCAAGTAGACCCTCCCGGAAGACGAGCAAGCGCACTGCACATGGAGGACGATACGCAGGTCTAGGTGGCACTGCGGCAATCGATGCGATTCCCGAACGTGAGGAAAATCTCGAGGAGGGCCTTCTTCCTGCTGCGGCTCCTATAGACGGAGCCGATGAGCCAAGCCCCAACTCGTCAAAATCCATGCGTTCAGCACCAGCACCACCACCAACGGTTGCCGCATCCAGTGCCAACCCGCATGAAGCTGATGACAGGACAAAAGCATGGCAGGAGCAAGAGCAGGCAGGGCAGTTGACTGGAGGTCTGGGCGCGGGCTTCAAGAGTCCCATAATCCAAATTCGAGAGGCAGACCTGTCGTCATCCCCCTCCTCGCCGATCCTGCAGCGGATGCCCTCAAGAGCAATGTCCTTTTCCCGACGAAAGCTGTCTCTGAGCAGATCCGAGACGCGCAAGGCATTGGGCCAGAGCGAGGCGAACAGGACAGGGAAGGCTGTTCAGGTCATTATCGAGGAGCCCGAAGCGGCCGACCAGCCCAAGCCATCTCACTCTGTGAGCCACCGAGGCTCCAAGATCGACCTGAGTTTTGTGGCGGGAGATGCGATGCCCAGAGAAGCTGAGGAGCTGAGGGATCTTTCCAAGCGCAGTACGACGACGATACCCGTCAAGGTGACGCGCAGAGTAGAGACCTTCTATCCGAATCCCGACTGGAAGCCATTCTCGATGCGGTGGCCCTACCTGCTCATGCTGATCTTGCTGTCGTTCGTGTTAGCAGGGTCGACCGAGGCCCTGTATCAGCGGTCAGCACGGTCCAAGGATGGAGGTCTCGTGAACTTCCAAAAGCCGGCAGATATCGACGGCCTCGAATATTTCTCCATCAAGTTCCTACCGACCCTCATAGCCGTCATCTACGGCGTGCTGTGGCAGACGGCCGACTTTGACGTGAAGCGGTTGGAGGCTTACTACCAGCTGTCCAAGGAGGGCGGAGCAACTGCTGCCGAGACGCTCAACGTGGACTACATCACGAGCTTCAGCTTCCTGCAACCGCTTCACGCGTTCCGCCGGCGGCACTATGCCGTGGCCATCGCATCCATCGCGTCTATCCTCGCCGTCTCCGCCGTTCCGACGCTCGTCTCGGCGTCCATCAGCTTGTCGCCAGACAGCGCAACACGGGCGGCAGACCCAGAGATAGAAAAGCACATCTCCATCGACCCCGTGTGGTCGCGCCTCAACGAGGCCGTGCTGATCATCATCGCCTTGCTGGGCTGTGTCCTGTTCTACCAGCTCAACACGCGACGGTCTGGCCTGCTGGCGGACGTCAGGGGCATCGCCGGCCTGGCAGCCATGGCAAACGTATCGCATATCCTGATGGACTTCAAGGCCTGTGACGTCGCAACCCACGAGGACATCCACAGGAAACTCAAGAACCACCGCTACATACTGCGCAACTCGTCCCTCGCGCCGATGCACGACAGCGACTACGACAAGAACAACGCCGACCTGAACAGTGCCCTGGCCAACATCACGGGCCAGCCCCAGGGCGAGTCCGGGTCGTCCGCCAAGTACCAGCTCTCCCTGAACCCGCACCCGCTCATGTTTCGCCCACAGGGGTCCATCGCCTACATCTCCGGCATTGCCCTCTTCACTATGCTCCTCCCCATCTTCCTCTTCACGCCGGCGGGGGACTGGACCGACAAGGCCCCCTGGGTCATCACCGCGCTGGCCGTCTGCATCAAGCTGGGCTGGGGCGCGCTGGACACGACCATCCGGCTGATGGAGCCCTTTTACATCCTCTACCGCCGCCACGCCCCGCCCAGGACCCTCACGCTCGACTACACCGCCATGCCTTTCGCCTGGGTGGCCGTCAAGGCCCTCCTCAGCCGGCACTGGCTCGTCGCCGCCGTGGGCTTCGGCACGGTCATGACCGAGATGCTGACCGTCCTGGTCTCCTCGCTCGCCACGGTCGAGGGCCGCGCCTTTGGGCCGTCGTCGTCATCATCATCATCCGCCCTCAGAAGAGAAGACGGGAGCATCGACACGGGCGAGGAGACGGTGCACAGCTTCTGGCTGTCTCTCGTGTCGGCGATCTGCATCCTGCTGTACATGGGCGTCGTCGCGGCGCTGGTGTTTGTCCGCCGGCGCCAGCCCTTCCTGCCGCGCCAGCCCAACACCATCGCCAGCGTGCTGGCGTTTATCCACCAGAGCAAGATGCTGTACGACTTTGTGGGCACCGAGCAGTACTCCAACGCCGCCATGCTGCAGCACCTGACCGACATCAACAAGAGCTACGGCCTGGGCTGGTTCGAGGGCAGGGACGGCAGGACCCACTGCGGCGTGGACGAGGAGGAGCTTAGCGCCACGTACAGGCACGGGGTGGACTTTAGCCGGAGTAATAACCCGTGGATGGAGAGCTTTGAGGAGTGGGTGTGAGTAAGGGGCGGGCGCCGACTGGGTAGCATGGAAGGAAGTGTTTGTATAATACTCTGCGTGAGCCGTGGTATAAATCGTAATATTTTTTATTTTTATTTTTTAAATTTTCACAGCGAGAGTAAATGAATAGATAACCCCCCCCCCCCAAGCCTAGTCCTCCTTCCTTTCCTCCTCCCCCCCCCTCAAAACTCACGGCATATTCACAAGATTGTCTGCGCGATACACTGGTGATTGAAGCTTTACCCAGACCTGAAGGCCCTCCTCTCCCTCACCAAGCTGTACTACGGAGCCCGGAATCTACGAGTTACGGAGTCAATCGAGGACATGGGGAAGAGAGGCGTTGTGGTTCGATCAAGGGACGAATCTTTTTTTTTTCTTCATTTTTTTTTTCAGGTTGATGCCGTAGCACCCGAGTAAGTAAGGCTGAAGTGGACAAGGAAATGGTGATCTGCCACAGTGTCAAGTGACGAGAATTGGATCCTATAATATTGGGACTTCGTATGATGCATTGTCATCTCAGCAAGATCAAAGATCATCATTATCAAATCGTGGGTTACAGAAAAGAGAGAAGGAAAAAAGGAAAGGAAAAAAAAAACCAAAAACCAAGAAACTCTTTGGGTTGGGAAGTTCACAATTGCCTCGTCAGCCAAATTAATTGCCTTGTGGGTGTAACGAGGCTGTGTTTTACTTACTGTCTGGGCAAGAAAATAAGCATCGTATAGGATACGCTTCGACCTTGGGACTGTCCACGCACCCAATGATGAGAGGAGGGAGCGGTGGTGGCTGAGTCCGTCATACGCTGACGATGTGCAAATACGGTTGATGATGTCGTGGCAAAAAACAAAAATCACAAAAAAAAACACATGTGTCCGCCAGCGGCTCGACTCAGCTCATAGGGTCCCAAGCCTATGCAAGCCTCGCTGTGTGTCAAGTACGAAACGTTCTCAGGGTTCCATATTGCTAGTGCTAAGGTCGGCAGCTGTGCCGTTCATTTACAGCTTACTTGTCGCTTTTTTCTTTTTTCTTTCTTTCCCACATTTCCAAATTCCGATCTAGATTTGCAGCGACGCACCCCACACAAAGAAAGGTCGTGCTCGGGGAAGGGGAACGCAGGCACGACAGGTTGGTTGCAGGAGGGAGAGGGAAATGCTCCGAACTCCTGTCAGGGGTTTGACGCAGTGCACGTAGGGAGGAGTAAGTAGTAGGACGGCACACAAGAGCCGTGCAAGGGGGGGGGGGGGGGAAGGTTGTTATGGGCAATTGTCAGTTGCTCCACGTCAGTGCTTGAGTTGCCAGCACCAGGGCGAAGCACATCAGTGACAGGACCACAACTTATTGGCGATGGTGATGAACCGGATGGGTTGATTACGGCTGCGATGCGCTTTTGATGTTTCTGGGTGCTCTACTGTGTAGGGCGGGCAATTACTCGGAGGCACACAGTTTGACACGGCCGGCGACGTTGCTCAGGCTCCACTGCCCCGCCAGATTGGACCTGGAAATAGATTTCTTAGATTGGATCTTCCAGGAGAACCCCAGATGCCATAAACACGGGGGGGGGGGAGGAGGAGAATGGTAGTTTAGCATTTACGAAACGCCAGGCGCAAAAGCCATGTGTTCCAGTGCACGTTTGAAGGTTGCAGATTGTTCATCCACCGCCCCGATTGGTGACGCTTCGTTTTGGTGTGGCTGCAACGCCTCGGAGGCTTGGAGGTGTCGCAGAACGGTGCTTCATACAAGGTCGGAGGATACAGCCCAGAAAGGGGCCCCACATGAGCAGGGAGAAGGGGGAGGCGGGCCAGAGAATTTAACTGCAGAACACCACGTCGCAGCCTTGTGACCGTTGATCTGCCTGCCCAGTCAGAACCCGCCGGCCTAGCCCTCCGCGCTCTCCCCATGATCCAGGAAGCACGGATTGTTGTGTCGATCTCTGCACCATAGCACACGCTATGCATGACGAGCAAAAACCCATCTGCATGCCATACCCCAGGGAAGGTCTCCAAAATCCGGCTGATCTGGCGTAGTCGGGCAGGCGGGACGTGTTAGATCGACCTTGTCTGCCGAGTTCTTGTTGTACGGGATAGACGAGCGCGTACCATCAGGATCCATAGCACACAGCGATCCAATTAAACCATCAAAGGACGTGGTACCTGAAAGGGAGTTTCGGTAGCCCTTAGCCGAGTGCAAGGTTCTTCCCTCTTCTTGAATCTAGACAGTTCAAAGAAGCGCCGCCGTCTGGTCGTGGTGTGGTGGTCCGTATTTGCCAAAATTTGGGTGGAGCGTGGCTGTGCAACGACAAAGCGACAATGGAAAGGGAAGAAGAAAAAAAAGTTAGCCAGGCGTGCTAGGGTCGAAGACACGGAGTGCCTCAGACGCAAGAGACACCAGGGTCTAGCCATGCCCGTTGGCGAGGGAGGACCGGCGCTCTGAGACGCCGTGCTCTTGATACAGAACGAACGGCCTTGGGATTCCGACCTGTTTTGAAGACCTTTTGGGGGATGGGGGGGCCCTCAGAGTGAGCGGCGGTGGCCCGCGGTGGCCCAGCGTCTGGCCCTTTTGTGATGTGATCAGGAAGGCTGTACGCATAGGGTTCTTATTTTTGGCCCATCTGGTCTCTTCATCTGGTCTCTTCATTGAACAGATTCGAGACCGCCTATGGCGGACGGGATGGGGCCCCATGGCTAACACCGAGCGGACATGGGATGATGACGAAGGCTGAATATGCCTCCCTCGTAATGTAATGTAATGTCCCGGCACGCTTATATCCGTGTTGAAGATGGGGACACGAGGCGGTGGAGAGGAGCTGGCGAGAAACAAAGTTCTGCCAACCCAGCAGCAGCGCCTTGGGGTCGGAGAGAGAGAGAGATGACCAAGATTGCCCGGGACCGATGCTGTTTTGCTTGATCTTCTTCACCTGCAACAACAAACAAGACTGGAGAGGCCCTAAAGTATGCCTCTAACCAGCCATCCCCCCCCCCCCAATACACCCCTCCCCCATCAACCCATCGTGATTGGTGCTCGCCTACACTGCGGACGTCTTGAGGGAGGGGGCCTTGGCCTGGGCTGGGCGATCAGAAAACTTGGGTCGCTTCATGCATCAGAAATGCAGAGTGGACGTCATCCTCTGTTGCTCCTGCCGCGCTAACCCTGCGAGGGTTTTTTGTTATGGTATGCAGTATACTTGGCAGGAATCCTCGAGACCACATTTGGAGGGTGATATGATGATGAAATGGCATTGTTGATTGCCCGTTGCGACGGCAATGAGATGAGAGAGACCAAAAGGTTGCTGCTGACAGAAGAAATCCAAACTAGCTAGCCCTGTCTGTTGGGCGAGAGCGAGGGCGACGAGGGAACATGGGGTTTCCATTCATTCCTGAGAAGAGGAGGCAGGTGCCATAGTAGCCCGTCCTAAAGATCCACATGGACTCGTAACGAGCGAGCAGGCGCATCCGTACCTGCATCAGGACGTGGTCCTAGCTCTTCCTCCAAAGTACTTCTGTTAGTGCCGTGACCTGGAGCATGGCGCATCAGTAGGAGAGCGGTACCTGTCCTGGCCACGGGGCAAGGTTTCTCATGCGGGTAGTGCAGTGCCAAGCTTTTACCCCTTGACTACTACAGGCTACTTGGTCACCACTAATTGGCGCTGCAATTTACTGTGACGGGCCAATTGTCTTGGGCGACTAGGCCCCTGGAATTCTGCAATGTGCTGCTATGGTGCTATGTCTATTACTGTGTATGGTACCATGCTAAATACGTTGTACATCAGTACACAGCCATACGCTGGCTCGTGCCGTCAAAGCACCTCGTCCCTCTTGTCCCCCCTTTGATTACGACTACCAAGACGGGTCCGGGTGCCCCCCCCCCTTCCTTCGCACTCTGCTGTTTCTCCACCACGAATCTTAGAATCCACCACCACCCACTGGAAACCATAGCTAGCACATACACAGACACACAGTACAGGGACCACCCACCCACCCACCCACTCACGCGACCGCATTGGCCCCCCCCCTTCCCACCCAAACCCAGTGCCAGCCCAAGCAGGACGACAGAAGAACCTCCTTCTCACTCCACGTTCAATTCCCATGCTGGTGACCTTTTTACACACCTACACACTCTTCCAACTCTTGACCTCGTCACCACAGACCTAGATCTTCGCCAGCCAACAGCACCCACAGGTCAGGCCTTTTTGTTCCTTTATCTGAACAATACCAAGCCTGTCTGTCTGGGTCATCGAAGAGGGGGTCCCTCGTCTTTCTTACTCCTTATTCTTCATCTTCATTATTTCGAGTCTCCATTTCTTCTCCATTTAACACACTTTTGGGTACAACAATCCCACGACCATCATTTTACAACACAACATACCATTTCTTGTGGGAGGCTACTTGTCGAATTGAATTCCACGCCTCGTCAAAAAGTAAACACACAAAGGGCAGACCGACCTCCTTCGCTATTCTCCTTGGGTCCCGCGGCGCACGTTCCGACCAAACCACCCCCCCCCCCCAAAACAACAACAACAACGACGGCCCTTGATCGCGGCCTTGGATACCATCGTCATATAATCCTTTCCCATTCTACGATTGACCGACTCCTTCTTTGGAAACCCCCAACTTTGGTTCGAGACCTGCGCACCCGACCGGCCAGTCCTCCGACCGACCTCTGGACTGAAGAGAGAGATCCTCCGCCGTCGGCCTCGAGACGCCCCCTACTACATTGATGTCGGAATAAACATTACAGATCTACGTTCCCTTTCCTCCTCCTTGTCCAACAACCACGGGAACTCGGTCGTGCAGCGACAGGTCCTTCGCCAGTCCCGAGATTCCCACCCGGCACGGGCCTCGATACATTTTTCTCCTTCAAAAGTCTTACTACCATTACTACGTCCGTCAAGATGTGGTTCTCGTCGAGAACTCCGATATTGTTACTCTCCTCCCTCGCGGCCATATGCCGCCCGGCTGGCGCAGAGCAGATGCTCTCGTCCAGCTCCTTGAACACCTGCCAGTCCGACTCGGGTTTCACGGCCAGTCTGTTCAATGTTGTCTACACCCCGGCTAACAACAGTGCTACTGTTGACCTGTCGGCAACCTCGTCGATCCAGGGCAACGTCGTCTTCGATGCCACGATCACGGCGTACGGCTACCAGATCATCCGGCAGACGGTCGACCCGTGCAAGATCAACCTGGCTGGTCTCTGTCCCATGTACGTTGTGTTGCTGCTCTATGCCCAGGCTGTAGAAGAACCCTCTTGGGCGCCCTGGACCTGGTTCCTGGGGCGGGAAAATCATGACTGACAATCTTCTCTTTCTTTTTCTGCAGGACTGCCGGAAAGATGGCGCTGACCTTTGCGCTGGACGTGAGCGAGAGCGCGGCTGCCGAGATTCCAGGCATTGCGTATACCTTCCCCGATCTCGACGCCAAGGTCAGGCTGTACATGAACTACACATCCAACGGCGAGAGTGTCGCCTGTGTCGAGGCCGATATCTCCAACGGCAAGACCGTCAACCTGCTGGGTGTCAAGTGGGCCACCGCTATCGTCGCCGGTCTTGCGCTGGGCTCGTCGGCCGTCATCTCTGGGCTCGGACACTCCAATGCCGCCTCTCACGTTGCCGCTAACGCGCTGTCGCTTTTCGGCTACTTCCAGGGCCAGGCTATGCTCGGGATGACCAGCATCGATCTCCCTCCGATTGTGCAGGCCTGGACCCAGGATTTCCAGTGGAGCATGGGCATCATCCGCGTTGGTTTCATGCAGACCATCTTCACGTGGTACCAGCGCGCCACTGGCGGGACTCCCTCTGAGCTGTTCGACTCCCTGACGACGGTCTCGGTACAGGTGGAGAAGCGCAAGATGAAGCGTTCCCTGACGGAGACGGGCATCACCCTGTCGAAGCGGGCTGTTGCCATGATGCCCCGGGCCCTCGACTCGGTCTCGCAGACAGTATCGTCCATAGTCAAGCGAGGGAACGTCAAGAACGCGAGCGGCAGTTATGTGGTCTACGGTATCCAGCGTGTTGCCTACAAGGCCGGGATCGAGTCGACAAACCTCTTCATGACGGGCCTGACCTTTTTCTGCATCTTTGTGGTCTTTACCATGGCAGGCGTCGCCGCCTTCAAGGGCTTCTGTGAGCTCGCCGTCAAGAACAAGTGGATGAAGAGCAACAAGTTTGTGGACTTCCGCAACGGCTGGTTCACCGTCCTGAAGGGCATTCTCTTCCGCCTCACCCTGATCGGCTTCCCCCAGATGACCATCTTGTGTCTCTGGGAGTTCACCCAGAGGGACTCGGCTGCCGAGGTGGTCCTCGCCGTCTTCTTCTTCTTTGGCATGTTGGCCACGCTGTCCTGGGCCGCCTCCAAGGTCATCCGGATCGCTCGCCGGTCCGTTGTTATGCACAGGAACCCGGCTTATATCCTGTTTTCCGACCCTCAGGCCCTGAACAAGTGGGGGTTTCTCTACGTCCAGTTCCGAGCCTCCGCCTACTACTTCATCGTGCCCACCCTCGCCTATCTCCTGGTCAAGGGCATGTTTCTTGCCTTTGCGCAGTCCACGTCCACTGTGCAGGCCGTGGCCTTCATCGTCCTGGAGGCTGCCGCGCTCATCGGGGCCAGTGTCCTGCGGCCATGGATGGACAAGAGCACAAACTCGTTCAACATTTCGATTTGCGTCATCAATTTCCTGAACTCGATCTTCCTCCTGATCTTCTCGGACGTATTCAACCAGCCCGCCATCGTCACGGGTGTCGTGGGCGTGGTCCTCTGGCTCGCCAACGCGGTCTTCGCCCTCGTCCTGCTCCTCATGCTGATCATCACGACCGTCATCGTCCTGATCCGCAAGAACCCTGATGCCAGGTATCAGTTCATGGCCGACGACCGCGCCTCCTTCATGAAGTCCCAGACGCAGCTCAACACGACCACCGAGCTGGATGCCCTGGCAGCGACCGCCCGAGGTGACAAGAACGGATACAAAGCCTTTGATCTGGACGACGATGCCGAGTCGATCTCGTCTGACTCGTTGAAGCGGCGCACCGACCCATCGCACATGCAGGTACCCCAGCAGATCAACTCACCCCTCTCGCAACCGGCATACCGCGAGGCGCCTCGTTCGCCGGTGGATCCTGCGGTGCCGCTGTTTCCAAATGACAGTCGCAGTGCCAGTCCTGGGCAGGGCCAGCAGCAGCAGCAGCAGCAGCAGCAGCAGCAGCCCCAATACCAGGCCTACAACGGAGGGCAGTACCTTCGCCAACAATCAACTGGTTCATCAATGCAGCCGCCAAGCCCATACGGGTCGTCATCGAACCTGTCGGCTTACCGGGGCCAAAACAATGGTAGCCCGGCCGGCGGCATCCGGCCGCAGAATAACACGAGGTAAGCAGTTTTCTACCAACTCTACCAACTTGAAGTATTAGTAGAGATGAACTGCGGCTAACATCTACTTCTTCTTCTTCTTAGTCCTTGGCAGCGTGGGGCAGGTTATGAACATTAATGATTTTCAAACGGCGGCACGAGGCGTGCTGACGACGCCTGTGCCGAGTCGCCATTAACGACGCAATGGAACTAGAGGATCTTTTATATATATACACACATATTCCCACGTTATTTCGAAAGAAACACCAATATACCACATTGGGGGGGGGGGGGAGGGGCTCGCCACGTCACACCTACCGACCTCATACGTCGCTCCGACTCATTACCGCGGATCAACCTGCCAGCGTGCAACTACCACGAACCCATAAACCACCAAACCAGGCTTGGATACTCCCCCTACATATCTCGGCATACCTCAACCACTTTTCTTCCGCTTGTCAGAGCACACATTATTAGGAGCACACGGGACGGCGTCAGGAGCTCTGGGACCAGGCAACCATTCTGAAAGCCAAAACGAGCAGGATCTTGAAACCTTGACACACGGCGTTGATCGATACAAATGCTATTAGAACCTCTCATTCTTGCACCCACGGCATACCCGGATTAAGACGACATGTACTGCATTTTGCCATACTTTGAATGGCCCAAAGAACTGTCAGTGGTACCATTATTGGGACTGAAGAGGAGGGGGGGAGAGAAGGTTTTGTTTAGCATGAACGATAGGTTGCAGACGTGAAGAAGGCGTCCTCGGACGAGTCTACCGCCGAGCCCAGCTGCTTGAGAGGGGGGGCCCCGGGGGGGAATCAAGTGACGAGTACGGCCCCCCCGGTTGGCGCTGCAGGGACAGGGCCAAAAGAGTGGCGCGCTGTATTGATTTCGCCCACCTGTCATTATCATTTTGTTTTTGGATGATAGGCAAGGTGTGGCTGATATTTATATTGGGCTTCATATAGCTAATTGACTTGTTTTGTTCAAGTTTTAAAGGAGATCTGATCTTGTGTGTGTCATCTATTCCCTGAAATGGTGCTAACATCCATATTGGCGGGGGTAAAGATCAAAGGAGTGATTGATGTGTTGTGTTGGGTTGGTGTGAGGGCATCTGAGTCTACTCGTCAGCCTTGTTCCAGCTATTGACGCAAGGGAGGGAGGAAGGTTCAATGTTTCAAAGACACAACCCCCCCCCTTTTCCCTTCTCTCCCCCTTCTCTCCGCCTCTCCGCCTGAGTGAGTCTTTCCCACAGTCTTCTCTCCCTCTCTCCCTTTTTTTCCCTTTTAAACCGGTATTGTAACCCTGTCTTTTTCTTTTTTTTCCTTTCCCCCCCCCCTTTCTTTCTTTCTTTCTTTTTTTCTCTGCAATAAAATTTCAAGTGTCTTATAAATGACAGACCATGTATGTATTATGTATTGAAATGATAAAAAGGGCGGGAAGATGGGCAACGCCTTCTTGGGGGGGCATGGCCACGGCTCTTTTTCGTCCCTTTTCTCCTCTCCTCTCTCTCTCCCCCCCCCCCCCTCTCTCTGTTGACGAAACGAACTGACTCCGCAGTGTTTGCCACACCACCTCAGGTTTCCTCTCCCTCCCTCTCTCTTTTCTTTTTCGATCTGTGGCTGCAGGACCACGCCATCTCCTTCACCATCAGTCAATGTGATGCTATGATGAGGCCGGTGAGCAAAGGTTATCATACATATGTCTGATCTTAGCTACATGTCAAGTTTGAGATGCAAAGGGATCTCTATCATGCACGGCATTCCCAACTTGGTCAAGATCAACCAAAGTGAGTTCTTTTTTTCTTCTTTTTTTTCTTCTTGGTTTTTGGTTTCGAATTCAAGGTGAAGTATAATTAAGTTGCTTCTCTCCAAGTCTCTGATTGCGCTGGGAGATATTGATTAAAGAAAGGAAAAAGGACCAAAAAAAACAACCCCCCCAACCAAAAAAGGAGCGATTCAATAACAACATGTTTGTTGAAAACAGGAAGACAAGACAATTACGCGACCTGGCTGGCGTCTCAAGTCACCCACGATTATCCCCATCCGTTTGGCCACAAGGCCTCTTCCCTCCCTTCATCCTTACAATTGATCCCCCAACTCCCCGGGTACAGGCCTCTATTCCCTTTCCCTTCCCAATTCAACCCAAACACTCCTTTGGGAGTCCAATTAACAGATCACAGTCCCAATCACCCTTGCTTGACCCTTTTCCTCCTCCGAAGATCCCCTTGTCCCAACGCCTCAGGGGCGCTGCGGATCGAATAAGAAGTATCTTTTCCCCCGGGTTGGTGAGACAGGCTTTGATCAAACCCCGACAAAAAAAAAAAACAAAAAAAAAACCGACGCCTGGTGAAGGAAATCAAGAAACAAGAGGGGAAAAAAAGACAGCGTGCTGTGGGGATGTTTGTTACCCTTGCCCCTGTTGTTATTTTGTCCGCAGGACTTTCCGCGCACACACGCATGATGAGACGGAGGTGAGTGGAGAAAAGAAAGACACCAGTCTGTCCTGTCTCTCTGCTTGTGCGTTCTTCTTCTTCTTCTCCCCAATCAGATGACGATGCCTTCCTCCTTCAGCATGGTGACATCCATACCAGCCGCCGTGGCAGCCTTGAGCATGGCCTCGCTGAGTTTTCTCTGCTTCTCCATGGCCTCCTTCTCCCTCCTGGCCTTGGTCTTGCTGGACCCGCTGGGCGCGACACCCGTCATGAGCACGTTATGGTCGTTGGGCGTATAGTTCACGAACCCAATCTGCCCACCACCCCCACTGTCACCAGTGCCATCGAGGTTTACCCCGCCGCCGACGTCTCCAAAAGAAAGCCCTCCGGACACGCTGCGGCGCGAGAGGTGCCCGGACCCTCGCCAGCTCGAGGTGCTCCGCCGCTTCTTGACGGCGTGTGTCTGCACGTCGGAGCTGGGGGTGATCAGGTCCGTCGTGGACTTGCGGTGTGCGAGGCTGTTGATGGCGCCGCTGCCGCTGCCGCTGGCAAAGCTGATGGAGGCCTGACGGCGGGTGGAGGACTGAGAGCGGCGGGCGGCTGCAGCGCTGGTGTGACCGTGACTGGCTGGTGTAGGAGAAGGCGAGGAGGAGACTGAGCTCGGCTGCTGTGCCTTGCGGGGCGACACGCTTGTGCCGCCGCCGCCTGCGCCTGGGACCTGGTGGTGATACCGGGCCCCCGACGACGGGGCGCGTGGCTTATGGCGACGGCTCGGTGAAGTGTGGCCGTTGCCTGATAAAGTACTCGCAAGGGTGGTGGTTTTGTTAGCGGTGGTCATCGCCGTGGGTCCTAGCCCGTAGGCGCTGTGGACCGAGTGCATGCTCCCTGGGGCCTGCTGCTGCTGCTGCTGCTGCTGCTGGCTCTCCGGGAAGGGGTAGACGGATGCCTCGTGGAGAGGGATGCCGCTGTGCGTCTGATGGATCTGAGACGAGAGGAGAGGGGCGCTGTTTGGTGTTGTTGGCTGGGGCATGTGGATCATCAGGCCCGGGCCCACGAGTTCGTCCGATCCGGGCGTGTGGTGTGCCTCGGCGGCGTGCGAGACATACGAGGGCACCTGGATCGTGAGGTTGTGGTGATTCCTGGTGCCATTCGTGGCGCCCTCTCCCGGGGTGTCGTGCTGTGAGGCCGTCACCCCCGCCGTGGTGAAGTCGAGGCTGCCGCTGTCCGACGCAGGGTCTGAGTTCCAGACATCGACGACGGTGCCGTCGCCGTGGAGGAACGTCGCGGTGCCGGTCATGTCGTACGAGGAGGCCCAAGCTGCCCCGTTGATCCGCCACGGCTCGCTGGTGGTGGGGAAATAGTTGGCGGCCTCATCGTCGCCCGACCCCTCGGGCTTGAGGTTCGGCGTGGCCAGGGGCGTGTTTGGAATGTTGGCATTGATCCCGACGCTCCTTGCGTTGATGCGCGCCGCAGGGCCGAGCATACCCTCGGCGCCTTGGAAATCAAAAAACGGATCATCCATCATGCCGACGGCGAAGGGGTTGTTAGTTGGTGTGCCGCCTTCACCGCCACCACCACCACCGGTGCCGGGCCCGTGTTGAGGAAGGGCGGGGTTGTGCGCCATGTCCGTCAGCGGCGGCGAGATGGGCATGCCGTCCCACATGGGCTGGCTCTCGGAGGCAAGGCGGCGGGTAGCTTTCTGGGCGGACTCCATGTGTGAGGGGATCACGCCGTGGTGACCGCTGTTGGCCTGGGGGGGGGCCTGGTGAGGATTGAGACGGCCGCCTCGGGAACCTACAGCCCGGCGGATGGTGGAATATATGGACTCGAGTCTGCGCTGCGAGCCGGCTCGGAAGGTGTGCCTACCACCTGTCCTGGCGAGGTTGCATAGGTCGATGTCGTCTGCTGCTGGTGCTAGCTGGCCAGTGGTTCTTCTTGATCGTGTCGCAGGGGTGTTTGTTGTGTTCAGGGGTCGACGAGGAGGAGCAGAAGAAGGATCAAGAGGGCCATGTGCGGTACGAGAAGGGGAGGCGGAGGACGACGAGGAGGGCCCAGGTGGTATATCAGTTCCCACAGAGGCGGCAGCTGCAGGAGGAGCAGGAGCAGTAGCAGCAGCAGCAGCAGCAGCAACACCAGTCGATGACGGCGCAACGGCACATGTCACCGTGCCGCGGGGTGAGTTCACGGCTAGACCCTCTAGCCTAAGCAGCTCAGAGTCTGAGATGGAGCCACCGGCGGGCTGGTCCTGCGCGCCCAGCCCGCGCCGGCCACTAAGGAGCCGTCGCCTTTGTTCCACTGTCTCAGGGTTGAGGTGGCCGAGAACGACGTGGTTGGTCGAGCCACGCCTGCCGCCAGCCTGCCCTGGATCCCCGCCACGCGCAGCTGAGTTCCCTGCCGCGATCTGCTGGTTCTGGCGCGGGCCTGTCTGACAGGGACGGTGCGAGTGCTGCTGCAGCTGACGGTGCTGCTGCTGCTGCTGCAGCAGCAGCTGAAGATGATGACTACTCGTCATCGACCCGCCCGACCTGACTGATGCCGAATCAGAGGAGCCACCAGACCCTCCCCCATCCAGGGAAGGGGGAGAGTTGGTGATCGACATCATGTCGGCTGACTCCCCCGGCGGGGATGCGGCACCGTCTACCCTGATGCCCACTGGGTGATGGTGGGAGGGAGGGGGGGACGAGGAAGAGCAGGAGGAGGAGGAGGAGGGGGGGGGGGATAAGGCTGAGGCGGGACGGGACAGGTCTTTCCCTGCTCGGCTAGCCTGTTGGTGGTAGGGTTGGTGGTAGGGTTGGTGGTTCGGGAGAAGGAGAAGTTGCTGGTGCTGGTGGTGGCGAGGGTCTGTGTCTAGCCCCTCCTCGCCATGGATGGGGACGAAGAAGTTCTCATCTGTGCCGTGGGCCTGCTCGTGGCCGTCGACCCCCTCCCTCCCCATGACCACGTACTGGTCGAAGAAGTCGGAAGGTGGGCGGGGGGGCTGCTGCTCCTGCTGCTGCTGCTGCTGTCTCTGGTGGTGCTGAGAAGAGTGCTGCCCTGCCGCAGGGCTGGCAACCTCAGACCCAGGAATTGGCGACGAGGAGAGCTGGAAGAAGTCCTCTTTATCTATGGAGAAGTCCATGGTGGGGGTGAGGAATATGTCTGCCTCTGGAGGGGGACAGGTCCTTGTTCCCTGGGGACCGTCTCCCTGGCCTGTCTGCCGTAGCTTGGCACGAGGAGGAGATGGTCGAGCCGAGGGTGAGGGTGAAGGTGACGGTGAGGGGAAGGGGTGGATAGCTGACCAGCTGACAGGCTTTAAAGTTTGGGCTGTCGCGGGCTGCTGTAGTAGATGGAGCGGACGTCGACAAGCTGTTGTCGTCGTCCTCGTCGTCCTCGTCTTCCTGCCACAGGCTGGAACCTGTGTTGTTGAACTGCTGCTTCTGTTGCTACCGCTATTGTTATGTTTGTTGTTGTTGTTGTTTTGCTTCTGGATCTGGTGATGACGCTGCAGGTAAGGATGGTGTTTCTGAAGACAGTGGCGAGGAGGTGTACGCAGTGGACGAGGGGGGATGTCCGGAAACGAATGCCATATCGATGAAGAAGGGGGAAAAGATGTTTCTCGGACTGAGCCAAATGGGGTGGTATAAGAGGGAAGAGAAGCCGTTTCGCAGATATCCATGGCAACAGTAGATATGCAGGAGATGGATGATAATATTGAAGCAAAAGGAAAAGAGCCTGGGCAGCCCGGGGGGGATTTGTTGTTATTCATAAGCTGGTAGGGATGGCAACTATTGGAATGTGCTCCTTCCTTTTTGTCTCCTTTCTTCCTTCCTTTGGTGCCATCAAAGCCATTCTCTTTAGAACAGGGTATTGTCATTAGTATCGCGGGGAAGGAGCACCCCGAGACAGGAGTCGAGACCTTTTGACATATTTGTTTTCCTCCTCCATTGATCCCATATTGCTAGCTTGCAAGGCACAGATCTTACTTGGAAAAAAGGCAGGGCCAGGGTAAGGGAGGGGCGGCGCAGGGGGAGGAGGAGGAGGAGGAAAGGGAAGGAGGCGCGGTTCCTCGTTGACATAGTATTACTATAGCACCCACCTCTCTGTCCCCTTACAGCCAGACCCTTGAGCTGCGATTTTGACCTCGTGCTGATGGAGGGGCGGACAAAGAGCCCTTTGACCCGGCTGGCCTGAGGAGGGAGAGGCAAGAAGGAGGGAGGTGGAGGCGCATGTCAACTGCACAAAGGGATCCAAGACCTCATGTCCTTTGTGGTTGCCCCCCCTCGAGGCACAGCCAGCTTAGCATCTCTCCACACTCGCGCCTTCCAGGAGGGGCCAACAGGTACTACCTCCGTGCGAACCAAGGAGGACCTTGGTTTGGCAGGCAGGAAACAGGCTAGCAGCTGCTGGCTAGAGGTACTTGTGTGTCACAAGAGAACTGGGCGGTCTCTCTGGAATGACAACAAGGAGCCGTCGATCGATCTAGCACCCAAAGGAGGTTGGGGGGTTTGCCAAGTCTGCCTCTTTTGGGGGGGGAGGGGGAGGCGAACATCTCATCACGGTTACTGAGGGAAAACACGTGAAACATTACCAATGAGATGGCCTCGATCGTGTGTGCCCATCGAAGGCCCGATTTCAAAAACTCTTCCCAGTGAGTGGTAGCGCATCTCCATCGTCGGGGAGATGGGATGTGTCAATGATGGGAACGTTGCAGAACCATACCATAGTAGGTTCAGGTCGCACGACGTGGTCGCTGCAGTACACGAGGAGTAGCAGCATACCAACAACGACCCGCCTGTCCTGTTTTGGGCGCCTAGGAAAAAAAAAGACGTTACTAATAATTACTATTATATGTAACCTGGGTGAGGTCAGCCTGCAGGGAGCCAGAGGCTGTGGGCAAACATAAGATTTGAAGGCAAAACAGAGATGCATGAGGACCTGGCTCAACAGCCCCTTCAGCCCTATAGAGAGAAACAAGAGAAACGTGCCTGGTCTCCCTGAGACATGGCTTGATGATGGTGGTGGTGGAGGGGAAGGGGGGGGGGTAAGCAGGTACGACGGACGACCCTGCAGGGCGCTTGGGCCCTGCAGTTCTTATTCTTCTTGGGCAGCACATGCAAGTCTGAGGCTGAGGCTGGCCACTTAGAGTGAGCAGGAGTGCTTGTGTCAAGGATGTATCTTTCTTTCCGATCATTGGCCACTTTTGCTGCAGGCAACATGGAGCTTGGGCATGGTGGGTAGATAGCCAACTTCTATTTGTACTTTGTTTTTTCTTTTCCTGGAAGTATCTTTAGGTACTTCTGCTCGTGGGGCTGAAGTACAGTGCATTCATTGCACTCTTCAAGGTTTGGACGGCGCTGACATGTGTATGAAGTAGGCAAAAAGCATGAGATAAGATGCTAGAAATAAGGTGTTGACAATCTACACACCGTTCAGGAATGGCCCCAACGCCCCCCCCCCCCCCATGAGCCCAAAATGCAAGGGGTATATTCCCAGAACTCCATCCACACCCCCTAAAGTAACACACCCAAGCCAGGGGAGGCAAAGGGTGCAGGAAAAAGAAAAGAAAGAAAGCTATAGGCCACGGGATGTACTCCAGTAACCTGCTATGGTGTAGTCGGAGTCGATGTGGGGCCCAGGCTCGCTGCCGCGGAGATGGCAGCATTGCTCGGCTTGTCGCGCAGCTTGGTCCGCTTGCGCATTCTGGGCTTGTTCCTCACGAGGTTCCGACAGCGCAGAGCGGTCTCTGTAGATGACCGATAGAGCGGCTGGCCGTTGCTGTCGAAGCCGATGGCTGCATTTTGACGGCGAGCCGCCAGGTATTCCTCAATAGACTGCCTGACGGAATCTGTATCGCGGCTTGCGTGTTCGTCAACCTCGAGGCTAGGCGAGTCGACTTCCATCTCGTCGCCCAAGCTGAGTGTACGGATCACGTCTGGGCCGGACGATAGTGATGGACGCGCGCCATGCTGTGTTCTGGGGCGAGTCAGGTCCCCCTGCTCAACACCCTTCGATTCTCGCGAGGTCTGGCCGGTTGTGTGGAATCTTGATGACATTCGCCGTCGCAAGCGCCTGTTGTTATCTGCGATGGAAGCCCGCAGTGCAGACGACTCTTGATCGTCGAGGGACCCGGCTGATTTGTCAACCACAGCTGCGGAACCGGACGGCACGTAAAAGGGCCGGCTCTCTGCGGATGCAGGCGGTCCTTGACATGCTTGGTCCACTTCCAGCGGGAAAGCAGCTGTGGTCGTGGACGGCGGGGCGGGGGTAAGCTGCTGCTCATCTGATGCTCTGAGATCTGAGGGAGGCGTACTGCTGCAGGCATCAAGGCGCAAACGTTGTCTGCTGAGGGCCAAGGCGATAGCGTCTATGCTCGCAGTGCTCTCGTGAGGTGATGTAAGTGATGTGCCTGGGCATGCACATGAAGAGCCTTCTGGGTCGTTGGGCACGGGTAGTGTCTCAGGCGATCGTTGCCGTTGTTGTTCGCTTTGTCGGGCGGATGGCGTTGGCGGGGCAAGCGGCGACGGCGAATTCCATGTGCCGGGAGAAAGCTGGATGCCCTCGTCCTCGTCATCATCATCTGCTGCTGCTGCTGCTGCTGCTGCTGCCACCTCAATTCCAAATGGGTTATCTGGCCCACGAGCGTAGTCTCCGTCGCACATGACGGTGCCCTATCCTACACAAGTACGCGATGGTGTTTTCTCATCTAGCTGAACAGCTCCCCCCCTCCCCAAAAGTCTCTGATCAAGCTTGAGGATGGACAAGACGCGGCCGGGACGGAAGGCCCCAAGTGGGGCACGAACCAGAAGGGGGAGATGGTCGAAAAGAGGTAGCTGAGGCTAACAACGGTGGCAAGCAGCTCGAAGAAGAGAGTGTGCTGGTAAAGGACGACACAAAGCTATTCGAGGGAGGGAGACAAAGCGATAACGCCGCCAGTTCGGCGTGAGTAGCGCAAGTGCAGGTCGAGGAATGTTGTTGTTGGGGGTTGAGAGGGGAGAGGAGTTCAGCCCTTAGCGTTAGGACCAACGCCGTCGCGACTTCCAACATGTGCCGACGTCACCTCAATGAAGAGACGAGGGACGGCTGTTTGTTCAGGATAAGATTCGCGTCAGCAGAGGGCAGAGGACCCTCGCAAGAAGATGCTCCTCCTCCTCCTCACTGGACTTATTGAGAATCAAGTCGCACGAGGTGCAAAGCGGGGGGCTGAGTCAGGTCTGTCCTCGTTCTGCACGGTACTGGTGGTGGTGGGAGGCTCTCTCTTTTGCTGCTGACATGTTCCTGTTTGTTGACCGGGAGATGATAGGCTGGTGCGTCGGACGAGTCGTAGTTGGTTGAGACGGGGCTTGTCGAGTCGAGAAAGTCTTGGAGAATCGTGTCGAGCTTAGAACCAGACCGATAGATAATGCACACACCCACAAGAGGAACGGAATCTGGCCGAGGTGTGTGGCAAAGGGAAAGGAAGACGTTTTGAAAAAGTCAGCCAAACATGTGCTATGAACTCCAGGCTGGATAGACCATGCAGGGAGCTAGGGCCAAGGCCAGGCCAGGCCGGGCCCAGGACCAAGGTCCAGCCAGGCAGCGTGGGCGTGCGTTATCACACTTGCACTCTAAAATGCATGAGTACATTAGTATAGCAATTATTATTATAGGACGGCGCCGAAGCTACAGCTCAGCACATCCATAGCCCGGGAGAGGCACGGAGAGGCTTCAGCACGTTCAATATCCATGTCTATACAAAATTGACAGTCAAAGCAGAAGTACAAAAGATACTTTCCCCTAAAAATGGACTTTGAATCAAAGATGCTCTACAGGGTAGAGAAGGGGCATTCTGACAGCTCCGTCTTGTATATCCTCGTCGAGTATCTGATGCCCAACGCCCAAAGCCTAACGCCCTCCCCCTCCTTGCAAGACTAAAGGCGCCTGGAGAATAGGCCTTGAACCTTTCGAGGGGCTTACTGTAGGGGGTTTAGGGCGACCTCCAGGCCCTTTTTAGGACTAGGGATTGGAGCTGTTGGGCCCTAAAAGTACAGGCACTACTGTAGTATAGGATCCCATCTGTCCTGTGGGCCCCTAAGGAAGAACAGCACCAACAGCCCTCCAGGCTGCAGCCTTCATCTTGAGCGACAGGGATTGGCACGTCACAATGCAGATACTGCACGAACGGTCAGTATATTACTAGAGAACGTGCTAATGTACGTGGAGGTTGCTATGGTCCTATCTATAATAGCCGTACTATACACTAAAACCCCCTCCTACGGGCATCTCTCTATACCCGTGGACTGGGCAACCATGCTCTGGGAATGCAATGATTCTTACATCTCTCTTCGGACCTCAAATTGTCGAAGGGGAGAGAGCCATCGTCGGAAGGAAATTTTCATCTTCCTAACATAATAGGGCCCTGAATGGCAGTAAGACACAAGGCTGCTTATGCAATGTACTATGGCACTACTGTAGGGCAGGGCAGGAGAGGGAGGAAATGTCTTTCTTTTTTTTCTTCTTTTTCTTTCCCTCCTCTTCCCCCTGCATCAAGACGCGTGTCTCTTCTCTCTTTGCTAACCAGTCGAAGACTCATGCACAACATCGAGAGAATCAGAATTAGAGATGGAAGACATGAGGAGGTGCAGTGTAAGTCGCTAATGTTTGTGCTGTGCTCCTCCTCCTCTGCGGAACGGCTTGGCAACAAGTCACAGCTTGAACTTGTCCGCTGGAGAGAGAACTACTGCGGCCCTGCGCCACATCTCACGGAGGTTCCAGAGTCTCGGGTTTTTGACAGCCCCATCCAAAAGCCACAGCAGATCCCCCCACCCACTTTCAGGACTCCAACAGAAATGATCATCACTGACCCGCTTCCCCAGTCAGATTTTCCATCAGGTCGGCTCAAAATGCGCAACATGATCTTCGGTGCCGAACGAGAATGCTTGGCATAGGCACAGGTTCTCTTATCTCGGATGGCATATCTTCTTGCTCTCTCTCTCTCTCTCTCTCTCTCTCTCTCTCTCTCTCTCTCGCGCGCGCGCGCGCGCGTTCTCTTTTCTCAAGAGATCAGCAGCCAATGTCACTCGGCAAAGGTCATTCCCGTCGAGGCTCACACGGCTCCTCACGACGACAACCCTGCACATCGCGGCACGTTCTGAGACATGGGGAACAAAGGGCCGGCGTGATTCGGTGCTTGCTGCCGCCCAAAATGTCCGAACAATCTCTGTCCTTAGCACCTTGGCTACCTCTCAGACATCGACCCTTCTCGATCTGGAACCGCGTTTACTAGGAACTAAACCTCAAAAATCTTCCAAAAACCTCTGCACGGGGCGATCGATCGGTGGAGAAACGAACGGTCCGGCTCGCTGTGCAGTGAGGAAGGCATCTACAACATAGTATCTGCATCCACAAATGCCTCCAAGGTAAACAAAAAGGGCCGAAGGTAGGTGCTTCCCTCAAACCTGACACAACAGATTCCCCCAGAGTCGTTGGTCCGAGTCATTACCAGAGAGCCTCGATGCTTATCTCTTCCAACGTGGAACGTACGGAACTCTTCACATCCGGATACACATCGCGCTTGTGTCGGTAGCTCTGGAGCCAGAGATGAGAGGGCCTCACAGCATTGAGGGCCAGTTCACAGAGAACACAGGCGAACGATTCGGGACTCGATCGGTTCCGTCGTCGGTAAACTACCGAGAGATCGCAGTTGCTGGGCTCTCATGACTCTTATGACCATCAGTCCTGGATGACTTCTGGATAACTTCCTTGGAAGGGAGCAAGTCCAGTTGGGAGGGCTTTGTTGAGCCCAAGAAATCAACAACAGCGGCTCGCAGTGTGGGGTCAAAGAGTACCACAGTAGCCGCTCAGTCTCGAGAACACGCCATCTCACACGATCGCCATCTCACACGATCGCCCTCCCCCCCAACCCCACCCCCCCAGCCTGATCTCTCGCGTCATCTCCTCATGTGAATTTCGAGAACATCTCCAGTTGGAGATCACGCGACCCACCCAGCGCAACGATTGGTCTGCTGGAACCGCAGATCTGGCGCGGTTCCGCATCCTGCTTGTGCTCTATCCGACGGCTTATCAAGAGAGGCAACATGAAGCACGCTCTCGTGGCGGCGTTACCTTCGTCAGAGCTGCATTTGAGACCTGCACCCTGCCAAACCTCCTAGAAATGTGGCTGTCATGAAGAACATGCAGTCCGGATGACCGGCTTGGAACCCACATACCGACAGACAGTGGTGGGTAGCAGCGAGACGCACCAAGAGAGAAGTGGGGGGGGGGGGGGGTGAGCTGCACAAACATCCTCCTTTCCCAATAGTCGCAGGAGGCCATGTGATGGTCTGCATCTCCTCGGAGCCTGGCATGCGGCGGCGGGAGATGATGAGCTCATCCAAGAAATGCGGAATCAATGCTGGCCGCATGCGGCTCACATCGGCGGCCCTAGGACGCGGTATGAAGTCGAGTTGAGGCTCGAGTATGGCCAAGGTGCCGTTCACCTTATGAGACTGTCTCAGGAGCGCGATTAAAGAAAATTTTCTATTCCTGTCTCTGACTTTCTCATCAAGGCCAGCCTTTTGAGACCTCTCTTGGTCGGATCCGCATGGTCCAACTGAGTGCGGCTACTGTAAGTCTTGTCCCGAGCGGTTTTTTCTTCCACCCTTGGGATGTACTCACCATAGTATCCTCGCTGGGGAAAACTCTCTCTCTCTCTGTGTGTGTGTGCTTGCCACGTGCCGTTTTCTTTTGTATCTTTTTTTTTTTTTTTGTATTCTGGGCACCAGCATCTCGGGGACTCGACAGGTCGGCGTTCAAGGACTGAATTTTTTTTCCCTTCCTTTTTTTACCCAGTCGCATTGGGAAATATGAAAACCGCATGCGTCTGGCTTATTCCCTTTCGGCCGTAAGGCTGCCCCGCGAGCTGCCTGCTTCACTACATCACTCCGTGGCGGGCGGCCATCCATCTATCCATCCATCCATCAATCACATGAAGCCGGGATGCGACCTTCCCAAAGCGCAGTGGATCGTGCTATCACACTCGCTCAGCCTGGGCTGGCTCACTGGGACGGGACGGTGCGTGGGGGGGAAGGGGGGGGGGGGTTCACCATGGTATTACAACACACAAAAGATAGTAGTCGGCGTAGTAGTCATCTCGTAGTCATCTTTCCTCTCTCTCCACGCGGGTCGGTGACCACTGATCTCCTAGCTTCTTGTGCGCAGCGGGTAAAGACGGGACTGGTTTGTACGTCAGGCTTAGTAGGGAGTGCGTTGAGTGGACTCCATTCTCCGGAAACGGAGATGGGAAGGTCGGTTACATCGGACGCGGTACTGAGGTGCCTCGAGCAAACGTTGCGGGGAAAGAGCGAAGGTCTTAGAGACAAAATACAATGGTACAACGGTTAAGTCGTATGGATAGAGAATCGATGCTGTAGTTGCTGGAAGGTTTCGAGGGAACGTGCGAAGACCCATCACCTGCTCAAACGAGCTGTATGATCAAGGGGGGGGGGGCGGGGACTTGTTCATGAGGCTGTAAATCTCGGTCAAATCTATTGTGAGGAGAATAGCAACGAGATTGTTGCTCGAAGGCGATGAATCATTTAGTCATCGTCCAGCGTCGGACTACCTCCTAGTCAGAAGAGTGAGACGTCTGCCTACGTGTGCATTGTCTAGTAGTTATCACAGAAAAGAATCTGCATGAATTGAGAATAAAACATAGGAATAATGAGAGTAAGTGTGTGTGTGAGAGAGAGAGAGAGAGATGGAAAGAGTCGTTGCGACTTTGGTCGTAACCCTCACCACTATGCTTCAAGCCCGAGGCTTGACATATCGATTAGAAAGCAGTACCTATCTCATGCCTTGCGCTGTGCCTCGCCGCCTTTTCTCTCACACTTCTGCAGATCCTCTTGTACAAGAATGTGATTGATGGATTTGTCACTCTTAACTGGTTGTTGTCTCTGGTGTTCTAACAGTGAAGCTATCGTGATGAGAATGGGTATCACGATCCCGGGCTTTCGAACGTGCGAGGTCTTACTCACGTACTTGTGCTGTCTTGGCTCAGACGTGCCTCGTGGTCACGGACCAAATATGTCCTCTGTTCTTCTCGAAGTACCGGAATGGACTTGATGAAGATGTATTGAGGATATACCATCTCCGATATAGTCGAAACCTTCACACCCACATTATTCAGGCTTTCGAAGTTGTGAGGGGAGGGCACACATTCTCCTTCTCGCGTCCTGACCTCCTCCTCCTCCTGGACACTCGCCATACTCAGCTTCAATAGCTTGATTACGATGCTCCACAGGACCTTGATGCTTGTGCCGACGGGAAGAATCTGGGAAATTTCACTTTTAGGCCTCTTTAAATTACACTGCAGTCCCTCACTCACCCTCTTCAATCTGACCTAGTTTCATTCTCATAGACGTGATCTCCCTAGACGAATTCAGCTCTGGAACGCCCTCAAACGGGGAGCAGGTCTGTATGCAGCGTCCATCATTTGATATGGCCAGTCCATGTGAACGTCCAGATAGTCGTATGTACTATCCAAAATAACACATTGGAGCGGTGTGTGAGCAGGGGCGGGGATATACACCCAGGTCAGAGGAAGCCCTCCGTTGTAGTATGGCTCAATCCTAAATGACATGTAGGGTTTCTCTTTGGGGGGGGGGGGGGTTGGGAATATGCGACAGCTAAAAAGAGTGACCACTCCTAGCTGCCTGGAAGCGACTATGGCCTATATAGCTGCGTAGACGGTCGGACTCACACAGAAAAGAGAGTGCATTTATTGGCGCTTGGTGTGTGTGGGCCCGGGGGGGGGGGGGGTTAGAAGCTGGAGGCTGGAAGCATCTCTTTTGGTGTATATACATGTCGACGTTCTTGGCTCAAATCAGTATGTGATTCCAATCATCCTTTAAAGACTGAAGAAATGGGGCTTATCACGACCTTGGTGAGCTTCATATTAGCTTGAAGCGGATATCCAGAGTCCTCATCTCCTTCGATGCTTGTCTGAATGATCATGAATCACGACATAGTATTCCTTCACTCACATACGAGATAGTTTTGGAACATTCCCAGTGGCACTAGACACGAATAGAATGATAGGATGGAGAATCCAGGGCATCCTTAGTGTGAGAGTCCCGATGGTGTCCGTCTCTGGTCCTCGCTTCTTGTGACTTCTTGGGTCTTCCCAGGTGCCATTGGACATAAGCTATCTGCAATTTGACCATGGTTTATTGTGCGTGGTCCCTCCAGGAGAGAAGGGACGGCATGCAAGGTACGGCTCGACTGATCAAGCGCGAGACTTGCAGCCTGAAGGTTCTTTACACCTCATTCCTCAGAGCCAGGTGATTGAAATAATCTCTGATTTTCTCTCCTTACCTGTAAGAGACCCCACGCCCCCCGCCCCCCCCCCCCCCAAAAAAAAAAAGGAAAAGAAAAGACAAAGAAAAGAGAGAAGAGGGGGAGGGGGAAAGAAAGGTCAAAACCGCGTATCATGACTTTTGCATAGCTACCTATTATAAAATTGTGTGCTATTTGTGGACAGCATCAAATGTATAAGTTTGAGTTTCCATGTCCGTTGTATGGACTTCAACAACAGTTGGAAATCATCAGGCAAAATGTATCATCCAACGAAAGTTGGAAAGGAGGTACAGTGAGTTGCAACGCGCTGAGCCATGTCGTTAGACAGGCCGGCAGCCACCATTGCCCACCAAAGTTACCTAGATGGAGCGCAATGTCCTCATATTGATATGGTCTGGCAGAATGTGCTCTCGTAATTCAGATTCGTTTTCTCTCGGGAAGTGCTTGGCTTCTTAGATTTTGTTCTCTGACCATCCACAGGGAGTCTTTTTTCATAAGCGACCCGGATGATGATATGAGCTGTCTTCGGTACAAACGACACATGCCTCGCTTGAACCAACTTACAGCCCATTAGCTATTTGATACTTGGCAGATCTACCTACCAGCCTGTGAGTTCATAGGTCCCAAGGAGAAAGTCATATTCACCATTTGCTACTCACAGGCTCAGCCAGCGTCCAAAACCTCTCAGTCGCTGCGAACTCTGAATACATGAAATTTGATGCCCAACATTGGCCAACTCGTAGATGCTAGCAGAGACATATCGTTTCTATCGTAAGTCTTCCCCAGATTCGTGACAAAGGTAAACATCACAGTTATAGTCCTGGGATTTATACCTTTTCCTACGAGCTTCAGCACCTTAAAAACAAGATAGAAAAGATATGACTGCTAGATGGGTAAAAAATTGCTGATGTCCTTGAAAAATAGATTTTTCTCCTTACTATACATACCGTGGAAACCTTGAAGAGGCGTCAGAGGTTAGAAGGAGGTCAGTGCAGCGGCGCAAGCGGTACAGCAAGTAATTATTAGGGCCGGCCCGCCGTTGGTCCCACAACTTCGGGAGGCTGTCGTTAGTGTAGGAACCGCTGCGTAGGCCCCGGACCCGGCTCCGCACGGAAGATTCCATCCTCTACTGTTGGTCGTCGCTTTTTTATTTATTTTTCTGATTTCCACAAACTTTCCGACCCCACCACAAACCCACTCAGCCCTTTCTGCTGACACGAGGCCACCAACGAGCGCGGCCGTCTCTACCGTTGGGTCTGCTCGATCTCATGTCACGGCTCTCTCGAGATGGCATCAGGCTGGTTCGGCGGCCGATCGATTGAGCTCATCAGGGCGCGGTCGCTGCTGGTCAAGGTGCAACCCACGCCGGCTACTCTGTCGGAGCGTCGAGCCGTTCTGCACGCCCTGCAGCGCCATGGCCCGGTCGAGGTTTTCAAGAGGCTCACTGTAGGTGTCACCAAGATCTCTCCTCGTCCCCACCACCACCACCACCACCACCACCCTTCTTTTTTGCTCGCGTCGGGAGCTGACGAGATATGTTCTCGCGCCAACAGGAACACAATACCTTCGTCTGCGCCCCCACCAAGACAGACGTGGCCAACGAGCTCGTCAGGGCCAGCCCCCTCAGGTTTCGATTCGTCTCGGAGCCCCTACAGTCCATCCGCGCCAGGTCTGCGCCCGGCGCTGAACCCGTCGATGTCGCGGCGCCTATCAAGATCTACGAGTCCGAGCACGGCCACAGTCACGACCCGGCGGACCCTACGTCGCCCGAGTCGACGACGCCCTCCGACCCGATCAGGAACTTCACCATGTACATCCACCCCAGCCAGAGCTACTACGAGCACAAGACGGCCATCAGGCTGAACCCGATCCACGGGCGCTGGCCCAAAACCCTCGAGGAGGACCAGGACTTTGTCTACTCGGCGCTCAAGAAGGTCGTGCCCAGGAACGTTGCCCAGCACGGCCTGTGCGACTGGCAGACGGGGGGCCAGCTGATGGAAGACGCGAAACTCATAAGGACGTCGCAGACGGCCGGCAAGCTCTGGCACATCATGGAGCGCAGGGCCCGGAGGCAGAACCGCGCAGACCAGGGCGAGGCCGAGAGCGAGCTTGTGCTCTGGACGAGCCTGGACGTGGACAAGATGCGCCGGGACGAGGAGTGTCACCGAGCCCTCCAGGCCAAGAAGGAAGGCGCTGGCCCTCGCCCAAAGACAGATGCCGCCCCTGTAGACCCTGGCGCGTTGCCAGAATCGACACTGACGACGTCCGGCGCCCAGCAGCCCACTGCAGAGGCCACTCCGTCCAGCACGCCGGCCGAGGTTCTGCATGCCGATGCGTCGAACAGTGTAGCGCCCGATATCGCGCCAGATACCACCCCCACCAAGGAGAGCGGCGCGCGCCATCGTAGAACGCAGGCCACTGCCCTGGTGGGCACGGAGCATGGCCCACCGGTGAAGCCATCGCCTACAAGTCACAGAGAAAGAAAGCAGACAAATACTGCTCGCGCAAGGACTACAGACAAACCAGGTACGATTGGAGACTCGGGCTGGAACCGCCGTACACGAAGGTCTATAAATGCGTCGGCCCTACGCATGCATTATTGGGCACGGGAGAGCGTCCCCGTCGGCGGGCCCGTGAGGTGGAAACGCATTCCTCTCAATTCCGATGCAGTTGACGATAGACCCTTCCGTCTAGATTCTTTTAAGCCGGTCAGGGGCACGCCAGACGGCGACTCACCACAGCCCACAGAACTTGCATGGAAGATCCTCGACATCAAGCAGCAACAGGAAGATCAAGAATCGTCATCATCATCATCATCATCATCATCATCACCGGAGCTGCTGCCCGTAGATGGCGAGAGATGAGGAGGCCCGCCTTGCAGGTCTCAGATCGCCAGGCAACATACAAAGCACCTCGACTACGGCGGATGATCTCAGATTATCTCAGTGGGCGGTTGATTTTGGTGGTGGTGCTGCCTATCCAGGCAAAAAAGTAAAAAGGCCGTCTCAGACCAGTCTCAAACAAGCCAAAACATGGCGAGGGACAACGACAAGGGGTTGGGTGCATACCGGAAGTGGCTGCTGTTTTGGACCGTCAGATCAGACCACGTCGAGGCCACCTTTCCAACATTCGATGGGAATGGGATGGACAATCCCTTCTCATGATAACCATGACCTCGACACTGTATTGTCAGCGCTGTGCCGTCATCTCCAGGGGCCTGAAAACAGGGCAGCATTCACTCCTGGCGCGGGGTGCCAGGGCCCAACCAGAAGTAAAAAGTCTGGAGGCCGGGTTGCCAAGGCACTACGTCACCCCACGCAACGCCCATTTGCAAGGGTTCAAAAACAGGGTCTGTCAGACAGTCCAATTTGGGTTTGCAATACAACGTCACGACGGCGCCCCGAGACCCAGGCCCTGCCACGCAATTCGAGTAGAATGTGTGACCTGAAGCAGGACCTGCAGTGGTTTGTGCCTGCGCTTGGGAACAGGGCGTTGCTAGGCTATGACGTCTGACTATGGTTTACAGCGAGACCTTGGAGGGGAACCACCAACCCCCCCCCCCCCTTTCTTTGGCTGCCTTTGGGTTCGTGGACGATCTGCCGATATATGAAGAGGGATCTTCCCCAAGTCTTGGGATGAACGGTCCTTTTTTTCTTTTTTTCTTTCTTCCTGTGCATCCATCCATCCATCCATTCATAATCTTGTAATTAAACCGAGTCTCAACGAGGTCAAGAAAAGAACAGAATCCAGGCCCTCCTCCTCCTTTGCCACCGTCCAGATCCGACAGACATATCCAGTTGCGTTCGACAAGTCAGACAAACATGGCGGTTACGGGCTTCTTTCACCACATTGGCACTTTCTTCCTGTTCGCGGCGACGATACTGATCCTCATCACAACCATCTCCGCACCGGTTGTGAACGACATTGGCCTTCTCAAGGTTACCCTGAGCAATGCCACAAATTCGCATTACTCTGAAGTGTCCTTTGGTACATTTGGGTACTGTGTTCTCAACACTGCGTACGTTTCACCTTCACTCCTGCGAGAGAGAGAGAGAGAGAGAGTCCGGGGGGTTTTTTTTATTTTTTTTATTAGCCCCAGGGAAGAAAAAAGAAAAAAAAAGGATTTAGAAGCTTGCTCTAACATAACAATAACAACCAACAGAAATGACAACCATGACTACTGCACCAAGCACCACGTAGGCTACGACGTGGCCGACGTGATGGCCAATATCGAGGATACCTCCTTCTCGGACGCCACGCGCGACACCGCCAACGGCCTGACCCACGTGATGGTCCTGCACCCGATCGCGACGGGCATCTCCTTCATCGCCTTCCTCCTGGCCCTCGGCGCGGGCTTCTTTGGGTCGTTCCTGGCCGCCATCGTGGCCGTGCTCGCCTTCATCGTGACCATCGTGGCCCTGGTCATCGATTTTGTCCTGTTCGGCATCATCAAGGACCACGTCAACAGCAGCAGCGACGACACCTCGGGCTCGCACGCCAAGTTCAGCGTCGCCATCTGGACGATCCTCGCCGGCGCCATCTGCCTGCTGATCGGTGCCGTCATCGTCTTCTTCACGTGCTGCTCTGCGCGCCTGCACAAGAGGCGGGCCAACAGGAGCAGCGTCGCGGCTAAGAGTGACTATGGCACGGCTACCACCTCGCGCCGTCGCCGTTGGTTCTGAGAGGCAGTGGATCTCGATAGGGGGGGGTCATGTCAATCGGAGCAAAACGTGGAGAGAAGAAGAAGAAGAGGAGGAGGAGGAGGAGGATGGAGGGAGAGGGAGAGGGAGGGAGGGGGAGAGAGTATTGTTTTAGGCTGATGAGCTAGATGCGATAATGGATGAAACGGTGGGATGGGATAGGATGGTATGTTCAGGGTGGCGTTCTTATGATACCGCTGGACGATGATCCTCTGTATACTGCTGCGCATTCTTTTCTTTTTCTCTTTTTCTCTTTTATTTTTTTTATGATTCTTATTACTATGATACCTCAGCATGTAAGTGCTATATATATATATAAACGAGACATTATTCTCATGAACTCTTCATGTCCTTGTCTCTTGAATTTTTAAACTATGTGAAGTATTGCTCGGTATCCATGATGGTCAACCACGTACTTCACACCAAATTAATTGCCCTTCTGCTGACGAGACTGTAAGATCATGCAGGCTTTGGTGGTGTTGGTGCGTAGAGACTTTGTTGAAGCAAGAAACAACTTGTCTCTGCAAATGACCGACATAATGATAAGAGCATGGCAATAAGCAATTAGCAGATTTCTCATCAAATAATGTAGAGGAAAAAGAAGACAAAAAAGGGAAGGGTGGGGCTTTGTCAGAGGTGTGATCACAAGAACAGGGCGCGCCGGCATCGCGGCACCCACGGCAACGTCAGAAGACGTAACAGTACTTCCCGTTGGTCTTATTCCGGCAACGATTTCCTCCTGCTTCTTCATTATTTTTATACCTCACATCTCAACATCATCATCAACTCCTCTCTCTCTTTCCCTCTCTTCCTCTATACGCCTCGTACGCACCTCATGATCCCGCCATGATCATCTCTGTCGATTTCTTCTTAGCGACTGCATGGCCTAAATTATTGATAGCATTATACGCTTAGCATCATTTGACCTGCCTTCTCCTCCTCCTCATCATCGTCGTCGTCCTCCTTCTTCATCACCATCACCACCAACAATTCACAGTCTACAGTCTTTTTTTTTTTTTAAAAAAAAAAATTAAAAAATGGGTCTCACCGACATCTCCCGCCTAAACAGGTACAACCTCTCCACCCTCCGGTCCTCTCCCGCCTCGGAGATCTCAGGCGCCCTCGGCGACCTGGGCACCCTCCTCCCGCTCATGATCGCCCTGGCCCTGCAGTCGTCCATCTCGCTCCCCAGCACCCTCGTCTTCTCCGGCCTCTTCAACATCCTCACCGGCCTCGTCTTCGGCATCCCTCTGCCGGTCCAGCCCATGAAGGCCATCGCCGCGGCCGCCATCGCCTCGCATGCCCCGCAGCCCCACGTCCTCGCCGCGGGCGCCCTGGTCGCCATCGCCGTCGGGCTCCTCAGCGCCACGGGCCTGCTGCGCTGGCTGACCCGCCACATCCCCGTCCCCGTGGTCAAGGGCATCCAGCTCGGCGCGGGCCTGCAGCTCGTCATCTCGGGCGGCGGCGCCATGCTCCTGCGCCTGGGCTGGGCGGACCGTCCCCTCGACAACCGCCTCTGGGCCCTGGCTGCGTTCCTGCTGCTCATCTTCACCGCCCGCGTGCCGCGCCGGTTCCCCTATGCCCTCGTTGTCTTTGTCGTCGGCCTCCTCCTCGCCATCATCGCCCTCGTCGTCTCCTCCACGCCCGCGGCCGGACATGGCGGAGGAGAAGAAGAAGAAGAAGGACACCGCCACCACAACCTCCCCGCCTTCCGCATCTGGCACCCGTCCGTCTCCATCCCGGCCTTTGGCGACGGACAGGCCTGGTCCATGGCCGTCGCCCAGCTCCCCCTCACGACCCTCAACTCCGTCATAGCCGCCGCCGCCCTGGCAGGCGAGCTGATGACCCACCCGCCCTTCCCGGCCGGCTGCCACACCCCGACCGTCACCGAGCTGGGCATCAGCGTGGCCCTGATGAACCTGCTGGGCTGCTGGTTCGGCGCCATGCCCGTCTGCCACGGCGCCGGCGGGCTGGCGGCGCAGTACCGCTTCGGGGCCCGCAGCGGCGCGAGCATCGTGGTGCTGGGGGCGGCCAAGCTGCTGCTGGGGCTGCTGCTCGGCACCACGCTGCTGGACCTGCTGGACTCGTTCCCCAAGGCTGTGCTCGGGGTCATGGTCATCGCGGCGGGGCTGGAGCTGGCCAAGGTTGGGCAGGGGCTGAACCATGGGGCTTCGGATCTCTGGGAGGATAGTGTTTCTTCCTCGTCTGGGGGGCATGGTGGTTATGACGGCGACGGCGGTAGTCATGAAGGGGGTTTGGTGGCGGCGGCGGCGGAGCGGGTGGCTGACAAGAGGTCGCGCGAGCTGTCTGACGAGGAGAGGATGGAGCGGTGGACTGTCATGCTGATGACGACGGCGGGGATTCTGGCGTTTAAGAGTGATGCGGTGGGATTCTTGGCCGGCATGGTGACCTGGTATGCGTATGGGGTCGGGCGTGTACTTGATAGACGGTGGGGGGATAGGAGGGGCGAGAGGGAGCCGCTTCTGGCCAGGTAGAGAAGCAGTAATGGTGATGAGGATGATGAAGGCTTGCACGTGGTGGATTGAATAATACTTTACAGTCACGGTTCCATTCATGATAGTATCTCCTCTATAGAGAGAACTGTTATGGGAAGGAAGAAATATCATCAGGTAAATTCATTTCGTTCATACGATCAAATGGTATCTTAAAACACAAACCTTTCCCAACAAATGAAATATGACAAAGAGAAGAACCCGAAAGGAAAAGGAGAGAGAGAGAAAAAAAAAAAGGAGAAAGACAACGGCCGATCCTTTTTTTTTTTTTTTTTTTTTTCCGTGAGTCTGAAAACTCTTGCATCATGTCATCTCAGACTACACTCCCTGGCGCAAAAGGAGGCTGCTTGCCCGCCTTGACCAGGTCCACGACATTCTTCCTCGACGTCTCCCGGTGGTGCTCCCTCTTCAGCTTCCCCAGCAGCAGGTAGTTGATGATACAGAACATGCCGGTAGAGAACAACAGGGTGCCGGCCTCGATGGCGATGGTGACGTACGACGAGATGCTCCACCACATGTTGTGCTGGACCTTGAGGATGACGAGGCAAGCGATGAAGCCGGCCAGGGAGTGGAGGATGAGGGGCAGGTAGATGCGGTTCATGAGCCAGATGTAGTTGCGCCGCCAGCAGAGGGCCAGGTAGAGCATGCCGAGGGCCCCGACCCCCAGCACCGCAAAGCACGCGCCCAGGAGGCCCAGGGAGGGGACGTCGGCGAAGAAGTCGACGGGCGGCAGCTCGCTCGTCTGGACCCAGGCGGGCGGGCTACAGAAGTTGGCCGGGGCCACGACGAACGCCATGAGGATCATCCACGAGAACACGTTTGAGAGGATGTTGTGCGACCTGGGGATCCTCTCGACGCTTAGGACCATGTTGATGTACCGCGTCGAGAAGCTGCCACCGCGCTGATGGCCGCCAACACCAACACCAACACCAATACCACCACCACCAAAAACACCGCCGCCACCGCCACCGCCACCGCCACCGACGGGCACAAAGGCTGGGCGCCCTGGGCTGGGTGGTGATCGAGGCGAGAGCGGGTGTGCGGCCGGCGCCCTCGAGGCTGACTTCTCCTTTGTTGGCCCAGGGCTCTCGGCGCGGTCATTTGCCAGCGTCATGGTGGTGGTGGTGGTGGTGGTGCTGCTGCTGCTGCTGTCAACGCTGCTGCTGCGTTGGCTCCTGGAGCTCGGGGGCGGAGGAAGAGGAGCGTCGCGTGGCTGGGTGTAGGTCGTGGTGAAGGCCGGATTCGTGCTGATACGTCGACTCTCGGGTTGGAGCGGCACCCGTGGGAGCGGCCACTGGGGTGTCGGTGGCGTGTGATTCCCCGTGGACGGCCTCCATATCGACGAGACCTTTTGTCGGGCCGGGAACAGCCAGCTTGCTCGATTGTCCCTACTTCTCCTCTTTGATTTTGGTGTGATCGGAGGAGGGCCTGAGAACTGGAGGAGTGGCTGTTGGGAGGGACTGCTATAACTGGGCGTCACAGGTATGGGGGCCTGGGAACCTGACTGCCGGTTCATGGCGGGTGGATTCTCTCACTTTTTAGGTGAGGAAGAGAGGGATGGGAAGGGAAGGGAAGAAGAAAAGAAATCGAGTTAAAAAGAGACAGAAAGACAGAGAAGAGGGAGGGAGTGGGAGAGAAGAGAAGAGCGGTACAGGTTGGAATAGATGAATGAATGAATATCTCTACAAATTGGCAAAGAGAGATGCACCACCAAATAGTATGTAAGCAATTAAGGATGGTGAATGGGTGAGTTCCCAGCGAGTAGCAAACAGAACTGGAAAGGAACCAGCAACGTGTAAGGGGAGAAAAGAACACAAGAAAGCCTAGTCAAGAGGAACGATTGGAAATGTTATAACATGATCAGGAGAGGACGAGTGCGAAAAACAAGGTCAAGAAATGGGGCCGAGTAGAGTGGGCAGGATTCGTTGGGTGGTGCTGAGGTAAGAAAAGCCTCTATGAAGCTGATGGATATCTTTAGCAGGTGAGTGGGCCAAGGATGGAAAATCATGGCCCAAAAAAGGAAGAGAAGAGAGGGGGAAAAAAAAACAAGACCAACAACGACACGACCAAGACTTAAATTAAAATGTAACAAGTAGCCAGGAGGGGGGAAAGCGGTCCATCGTTTATTCCGTCGTAGACTCTTCAGAGCAGATGGGTTGGACCGGGGGCGAAAGGGCGGTAGGTAGATCTACTACTACCTTCAGGGAGAGAGAGAGAGAGTGTGTGTGTGTATGTCTTGATGTTGAGGCGCAGAAATGTAGCACAACATGCTATTCTCTCCATCTCAAGCCACCTTTGACTAACGAGAAATGTGTTTGGCCTGATGACACTTTCGAAAGAAAAGAAGAAAAAAAAAAGGGGGGGGGGGGGAAGGATACCCACCTGTTCCCATCTCTTAACCCGCTGGAAGGAAGAGGGGATGACGCTATGGATGGTGACCGAGACAGAGCCTGGACAATAGCAGCAGCAGAAGTAGCAGCAACCATGACCATCATCATCTTGATCCTCACCCTCACCCTCACCCTCGCCCTCACCCTCACCCTCATCATTTGCTATCATAATCATCAACCACGTGCAGCGCGGTCCACATCCCGAGACCAAAGAAGAAGGCAGCCATGATTGAGTGGTGGCCCGAATATGAGACCCTTTTGGAGCGGGCGAAGGTGACGTTTGTGTGTGGTGGTGGTTGCGGTGGTGGTGGAGGGTTGCGTATAAATAGAGTGTGATGGGCATGCAGGATCTGGCCAGGCCTGATCCTTCGCAGAACACACGCTTGTGGGTCTGAACCGGGCCAGATGAGATGAACCATGGGGCAATAAGTATTGAGAAACTGGATAGGTATAAAAAAAATGGTCGACCCCAGAGTTCAAAGAGAGATTTTTTTTCTTCTTCTTTTCTGCCTCCCGCCTTGCCTCGGCAAAGAGGGGGAACAGGAGAGTCCATAATCCAAAGCTGAGCTGACCGAGTCTCAACTTTGGGACATGATCATTATCAGCCTCAAAAACATGAATACTGCCCACTACCGACTGGAAGCTGACCAGGCTAGAGGCGATTGGGCTATAACCATCCGCCCCCAAAAGTCAGGACGCAGATTCCGCGTGGTCCAGAGCAGGATGGCGTGGCCCCTGAGAAGTAGAAAAGAATAAGGGATAGTTCTGAGCCCTGATCTTGGATCTTGCGCCTCAATCTCTCCCTGCTGGAAGGTTATAAAAAGCCCATCCGTCTCCCGCGGCAGCCTGGACTTGACTGAGGGTGGGGTGGGTGATATGGGAAGATGGGCATGGATGATAAAAAGAAGAAGAAAAAAACAAAGTAAGAAAAAGATAGATTAAAAAAACAAGGTGACTCGGATCAGCTTCGACACCTGCCTGAAATAAAGGAGAGCACTCGAGAGAAGTAAAAAGACTGTCATCTGCTATTCTTGATGATGAGAGGAGTCATCTCATTGATGAATGGATGGATTGATTGATTGATTGAACGATTGATTGAATGTCAGCACAACACAAACCTCAATCACTGAGTTGGAGCATTTGTTGAAAAATAAGAAGAAGAAGAAGAAGAAGAAGAAAGGATTACATCTTGTCCATGTACACATTCATGGTCTTCTCCGTTGGGAAGAAAAAGAGAGAGAGAGAGAGAGAGAGAAGGGTGTGAGAGTTGAGGGTGTCGTCGGGTCTTTCCCTGACTGTCTTGTCCACTGATCCAAAAAACTTGATGGCCTAAGGCAAGGTAAGGCAGGAGGGATGGGCATGGTCAAGGGACGCTAAGCATCCCCTAGCAGATGGCTCCTGCACTCCCCGCTTCTTGTCTTTGGGCCAATGGCTGCACCTTTGAGAACTTTTAAGCGGGTCAGCCCAGCCGCTGGCCGGGATCCGCAGTGGCCGGCATGGAAAGATTGTAGAGAAACCCCAGTCTCTCGTCATGAGCAGCAGTGAGTGGTCTTGGGGAGAGAACGATAATCGATATCGACTTCTTTGAACTTCTTTTCCTTGTTCCGCCGCCCGACCACACCACACAACCATTCACCTCACAACAACGTGAAGACCCCCACCCTCTCCACGCCTTCAGACGGCACACCCAGATACAAGATTCCAAGGAAGGACAGCAACACATCCCAAGATCATCCAACTCGTTCACCCCCTATGGCCTGCAATGACTTCGTCGGAAGATCAGGAAGGCCCCAGTGGCCAGCCAGACACCAACATGGCTGACCCCCCAATCTCGACCTCAACATCCACACCGGCCCCCGAGGCAACTCCAGCTGCAGCCCTCAACCCTGCCGCCGACGACACACACAAGCCTGGGGCTGCACCAACCACACCTGCACCTGAGCCTGCTATGCCTCCTCCTTCCCAACAGCGAACAGAAGAAACCGAACGACCTCCTGCCACGCAGGCCCAACCCCCTCCCCACAGCGATGCGCCTGCGCCTGCGCCTGCGCCTGCAACCCTCAGCCCTAGACCTCCACCGGCTACGATCGCGAACGAGACACCGTCCACCCCTGCTGCCCAAGAGCACCTTGCTCCCCCCGCCCCTCCCGCCCCGTCTGGCACCGCCAATGGCTTTGTGGACTTGACCACCGAGGACGGTCTGGCTTGGGCTCGCTCGTTCTGGAGACAGGCCGATGGCGGTGACCAGCCTGAGGTCCCTGCGGCCAACCATCTTCTTGGTCTCTCTGGAGAAGCTGGGTACTATGACGCCCTGTCCCAGCCTCTGCCCCTCTTTTCAGATCTCCTTGCGCAGGCCGACCAGCCCTACATGCCGAATATCCCCATGGCGAACTATACTTTCGCCAACGCCGGTGCTGCTGCGGGGCATGCCTTTCCGTTCGACGAGGACGAAGAGGAGGAGTACGAGCATCCTCCCAATGTATATGGAAAATTGGAGTTCCCCGACAGCACCACCTGGATCACCACCCGCACCGTCCTGATCGGCAGGGACCAGAAGATCTTCCTGCGCGCCAGGAAGGAGAGGGCGCACAGGCTGAAGGTCGAGGAGCACCTAGCCAAGGGCCTGCCCCCGCCGACACCGCCTCGTGCTGCTGGGCCGGCCGGCAGGGGGAGGCACCACCCAAAATCCTTTGCCAGCGAGGAGGGAGGTGCTCTGGGGCCCGAGTCGGACGGCGAGGACAACCCGCGGCCTGTCAAGAGACGGAAGACTGCTGCCGGCGAGCGGACAGCCGAGCAGCAGACCCGCAGGGCTTCAGGGAGCGGTCATTCCAACACCATCAGCAGTCGTCAATATGTCGACTACGCCCCTGGCCCTGGAGACGTCACCGGCCTCCGGAGCCAGGACGAAATCGCACATGTCAGGATTCATGGCGAGGGCCCAGACATGTGGGCTAGCACCAAGGGTATCTCGAGGGAGCATCTCAAGATCTCGTACGATGCCGAAGAGAGGGTCTGGAAGGGCATTGTCCTGGGCCGGAACGGCGTCTTCTGTCGCTCCGTCCACCACAAGGAGGGTGACGTCTTCACCCTGTATTCCGGCGACGAGCTCCAGATCCAGTATATCACCATTCAGTTCTATCTCGCGGGCGTGGAGAACGGCAAGACCGGCGCAGAGCTCCAGCCGAAGGCGAGTGCATCCGGCAGCAGGACCTACTCGGAGAACGGCAAGGAGATGAGCTTCGATTTCCAGAGCTCCCGCGGGGATGAGATGCACGACACCGACGATTCCTCCGAGGCTGGAGAGGCACAGGCGAAACTCCAACCCCTGGACTCGGACGACTCGGACGACTCGGACGAAGCGATGGAGGATGCGCCAGAGGCGCTGGCCGAGCTCTCCAACGCCGATGGGGACGATGAGATCCGAGAGACGGTGGAATCGGACCCTGTGGATGGCAGTCTCAAGCCCGAGTCAAGTCCTGATGACGTGGACGGCATGTCACAGCTGGGCACCTTACCTCCGAAGAAACGTGGCCCGGGGCGGCCGCCCAAGAACGGCATCATGTCCAAGAGGGAGGAGCGGCTGCTCAAGAAGCAGGCGGCGGAGGAGGCAAAGAGGAACATGCCACCCCAGGAGCCTGGTGACCAGCCACAGAAGCGCAAGGTTGGCCGGCCCAGGAAGCATCCTCTCCCTGAGGGGGCTGACGGCCAGGGGGAGAAACGAAAGTACAAACCTCGCAGGCCCAAGGGCGAGGATGGGGAGGAGGAGCTGGACGGTGACAAGCCTGCCAAGGAGAAGTCCATGAAGCACAAGACTCCTCCTCTGGAGCTGAGGCGTGAGGACTTCACCGAGGAGCAGCTGCAGAAGCCGACAAAGAACTATCAGCTGCTTATCGACGAGATCATGACCGCCGCACCCCCTAAAGGCTACAGTCTCAAGCAGGTCTACAAGAGGATCCAGGAGAGGTGGCCCTATTTCTACTTCTGTGTCGATACCAAGGGCTGGGAGAGCAGTGTCCGGCACAATCTGCTCGGCAGCGAGTGCTTCAAGAAGATCGAAGGAAACTGGCATCGCGTTCCCGGCGTCCCCCTGGAGTCTGGCAAGAAGCGCAAGCCCAGCGACTCCATCGCCGAACCTCGACCCACCGGCATGTACAATGGGTACAGCCACCCGTACCAACCTCCCACGCATCCCCAACACCATATTCGCCATCCCACCGCTGCGCACTCGACCGCTCTCACGCCCAACCTGCCACCCCGGTATCCTCCCAATGGACAGGCCTATCAGATTCATCAGGGCCCTCCATCCAACAGCAACAACAACAGCACAGCAGCACAGCAGCAGCTTGGTGCTGCACCCCACCAGCATCACGGTCCTCCGCGCCCCGGCTATCCTCAACACCACCAGGCACCGGGCGCACAACCGCCGGCAAACGGCTACGCGGCAGCCACCACCACGGCGCCGCGACCCCAGCATCCCGGAGCGCAAGCACCGCCATACAACCCGGCATATGCGAACAGGCCACAGCCGCCGCCACATGTCCCAAATCATCATGGCCCTGCTGCTGCCGCTGGACCAAATGCTGCACACCGGCCGCCTCCGCCTCTGGCCAGGCCGGGACAAGGGCCCCCGCTCAGACCTCAACATGGCCCTCCAGCCCCTACTACTATACACCCGGCATCGAATGCGCCAAGGCCTACTGCGCCTTCTTCACATCAAGTATTGCATCCCGCGCAAAACAGCGCACCCGCAGCGCCACTGGGCCCTGTCATCGAGCCATTCCTCAGGTTCTTCATCAGGGAGTTCCGTGCCGAGGTCATCAAACAGCTGCAGGCGAAAGAGGGCAAGCGATCCGAGGTGGTCGCCATGTCCGTGATCAACCGCGGCTTGGGACTGACCGAGAGAAGTCTGGTGCCCGAACTGGAATCTTATGAGAAACTCATCCTCAACGTCTTTCGCCAACACAAGCTGATCTATCCCAAGCGTCGCGCTGAGGAGGCCGCCAAGGCGGCAGCAGCATCTGCTGCTGCTTCGGTCCCGATGGCTCCAACAAAGGCTGCTACCGTGAACGGTTCTGGCCCGGTGCCTACCGCTGCTGCTCGGATGGGCGCCCCTCACGCTCCCCCAGCCGCGCCTGCTCACGCGCACTCGCTTGGTCTCGCCACACCCAGTGGCAATGGCGCTGCTGCTGCTACTACTACTGCTGCTGTCGCAAGGCCTCAGCCTATTGCTCCCAAACCAGTGCCTGGTCTCCAAGCGGTAGGAGGCACCAGCGGGGCGACGAGACCCGGGGCTGTCAACAGCGAGTCAACGCTGGCCCATTCGGCTGTTCAGAAGCCTGCCTCAACTGGTGATGTACCACCAAGTGCGCCTGTGATTGCAAACCCTGGCACTTCAAACCCTAACGGCCCCGGACCCAAGACGGGCGCACCTTTGGGTGTCACACCTGGAGCGCCTAGTGCTGCAGCAGCAGCAGCATCACCATCACCATCACCATCACGACCACCACCACCTCCTCCTCCTTCTCCTCCTGCTTCTGCTGCTCACGCTGCTGCAGCACCTGCTACGCGTGTAGGATCTGCCGCTCCAGCATCAGGCCCTCGTCCAGCTCTACATGCTGCTACGAGTACGAATGGCGGCGTTGCCAAAGCTCCAGGTGTTGGTTCAAGTCCAATTGCAAATGCAAATGCACCTACTACCCCGGCGGCTGCTCCTCCTCCGAACTCTGTCTCTGCTGGGCCGGTACCTGCAACGACCGCGGCCCCAACGACTATAGCCCCCAAACCGGCAGCTTCTTCAAGCCTCGCCTCGAGCGCGCCTGCGAGCACTGCGTCAACAAGTGCTCCTGTAGGCCCTGTCCAGACCAACGCGGTGACCGCCGCACCCGTTGCTCTCAAAGCAGTCCCCTCGGGCACTGCATCTCCCGCACCAGCGACTCCAACGAGCCTTCCTCCGGGGTCTGCCCCTGCAGCGTCTGTACCGGGAGCCAACATGACTGCTGGATCTGGAGCCCCCAAGCCCGTTTGTGCGACCGTTGCACCATTTGCGCCGACTGCGCCGACTGCACCAGCAACTTCTGTCGCTGCTGCCTCGGCACCCGGTCCTGCGGCTCCTGCCTCTGGGACGGGTGTATCTGGCCCTCCCAGGCCCGTTACTGCTGCTACTGTTCCTGGTCCTACTACTCATCAGCCAATTGCGCCTTCACCAGCTGCGGGAGCTGTGAGCGGTGCACCACCAAAGCCTGCAGGCCATGTCGGCACTCCTGGCACAAGCTCTCCGGCCTCGAACGGACCCAGGCCGGCCTCGGCTACACCTGGTCCTGCCGCCACTCCAGAAGGCTCCAAGGAGGTTGAGCTATTAGATCCAAAGCTGGTCAACGTTATCCTCAGCTTCAAAAAGTCGATCCTGCCGACGCTTGCGGAAAAGCTTGACCCGCTGCTGGGCGAGTCCTTGATCATGAGTGCGGTGGATCGACTTCTCGGGTTTACGGACGATACGTTCGTACAGTCCAAGTCAGAGCAGCAGAAGCAACACTTTGCGGAAGCCGAGAGAGCTCTCATGAAGCACCTTGAGACTCGGTTCGGCGAATATGTCCGGAATCGATCTGCACAGCGGTAGCCGCCCCACCGGGGGGGGGGGGGTGTGGTCGAAGGGTAGCGCGATTAGGTTGTGATTTCATATATCAGGCTTATTTGAGACCATATGGTCTGCGTTATGTATTCTGAGTGAGCATCATTCATCGATCGTGTTATCAGTCAGTCGAAGATGGGACGACGGAAAGCTATGAACAATCAGCGACGGGATCCTATTTTAATATTTCTGGAGTACCACACATAAGCAGTCAAGATATAATTACATTCGGATTATTTTGTCTTGCCATTATTGGTCGGTCCATGCAAAGTGTTTAGCCCACGCGACGCCTGCATGGCTTTGATATTCCAGGATGATACTGGCATATTCTAAGAAGTATAGATTCTGTCCTAGGGTACATAAAACGCAATTTCTTTTTTTATAAATGTACTACGTACGGAGACTTCTACGGCTGAAGCATTATTTGGGTTTTCTCCAGATAGCCTGCTGGGCCGTGAACTCTCCCACGACAGCCTCACCGACATTCACCACCCTCGTCTCCATCTCAGAAACCGCCATGGCCCCCCTCCCTCTCAACCCATTTAGCCTCGGCAATGAAACCTTTCTCCCTGCGGAGCCGAGTTTCCCAACGCCGTACTCGCACCAATACCAGAGCCCCCCCCTCCCCCCCTTCCTTCTGCCAGGCCTCAATAAAGTAGACAAAAGGAGCTGCCAATAGGCGAGGGACGACGGGAGGGGAGGATCTTTCCACGCCAGCGCGCCGAGAGGATTGGTAATTCTTCCCGAATGCTCCCCTCCCCCCCCCTCCCAAATCCCCCAGACTCGTTCTCGATTCGTAAGAAAGCACACCCATTCGCACATTCATGGGGGGGGGTTTTTTTAAGACCGAAGAGAGAGACCAGGAGATTAGGCTGGTTCATTACAAAGCATGCAAATGGCAGCCAGCACGTCGCAGAGATCCCATCTCTCTTCCGTCACAGGGTGTGTTCAAAGGGGGGGTTTTTTTTTGGGGGGGTGGTTTTTTTTAAAAAAAAAAAAATTTTGGCGCTAACAAATTTCCACATTCGCGAAAGGAGGAAAGAAAGTCACTTTGAAGAGCAGGAGGACAAGTCCTTCGGCGTGACCTACTTCCCTTCTGACATCCAAGAGGAGTAGAAAGGGGGGAGAGAGAGGGGGGGGGGATATTGGTAATAAAAAAAAAAACAAAGGGCGGAGGTGCGGGCGCTTTCTCGGAGTTTGAGGGCGGAATTTGTGGAAAACTTCGCGAGAGACAGAGAGACAAGTTAGGTCTGCATGGCTAACGAGAGACACGACACGGCAAAGACAAGCCTTGAACGCAAAAAAACAAGCAGCGTCCAATCAAAAGTATGGATTGTTTGTGGCGACGACCATGGTTAGTAGGTGTGGATGTGTGTGATGTTCACTTGAGAAAAAAAAAAGATGGGATTTAGGACTTAAGGCATCGGAGTTTATGAGAGTTGAATGGTGCGCCAGTACCAAGTATCGAGGACTTGTTCTAAAATGCGGATATGGGCTTCCCGGGCCCGATCTGCATCCATTGCCGTGAGCTATTTTAACTACCCACTTTGACAGCCACCGGCGAAACAAAACCATTACAAAAGCATGACCCTGCCGGGTTGAGGTCCCACGTCCGATGGCAATCGGCCTGGTAACCTTACTAGCAGGAAAAGAAGGTTCGTAGCTCCAAGGGGAGAGGGAGAATGGGAAGAGGAGGAGGGGCGCGTTGGGGGGGGGGGGGTAGGATTTACGTGCCGGTGATAGTAGTTTGATCCTCTCCGCTGCAGAGAAACCGCGCCGGCGGCGATTCTACACCGTCCGTCGGCTATAACGTCATCGACAGTTTTCTTGCTTGGCTATCTTTTGAGAGGGTCACCGAGGAAACCCAGGCCCACAAGAGTGAGTAGAGTATATAAGGCAGAGCTTTGGCTGCCCATCTCTCTCTCCCCTCGAGACCGACAAGTTTGGATACTCGTATCTCATCATCCTCAACAAGTCTCCCTGCACTTTGAACACAAACTTCCACACACACACACACAACTCCCCTGCGACCTACTTCCATCCACATACACATACACATACAAAGCTCAAGATGGCAGCTCCCAAGTTTGAAGGATGGCTGGGCAAGGACGCCAAGTCTATCGGCAACATGGAATGGGGCGCCTATGAGCCCAAGAAGTGGACCGAGGACGACGTCGACATTGAGATCTCCCACTGCGGCGTGTGCGGTTCCGACCTGCACATGCTGAGGAGCGGCTGGTACCCTACCCCGTATCGTAAGTAGTCGAGAGTGAACCCCAAGCCCTCTCCAGCCTCTTGTCACTATGTCCTGTGACTTGGTAGTAGATGAAGGCATCGCTAACGTAGACCAACCTACCTACCAGCCTGCGTCGTCGGCCACGAGATTGTCGGCAAGGCGGTGCGCGTGGGCAAGAACGTCAAGCACATCAAGGAGGGCGACCGCGTCGGAGTGGGCGCCCAGGCGCGCACATGTATGCAGTCCACCTGTCCCGAGTGCTCGAACCACAAGGAGACGTACTGCGCCAACGAGATGATCAACACGTACGGCAGCGTATACCCGGGCGACGAGGGCAAGTCGTACGGCGGGTACGCCGACTACAACCGCACCAACGGACACTTTGTCATCCCCATTCCCGAGGGCCTGGCGAGCGAGGACGCGGCGCCCATGATGTGCGGCGGCATCACGGTGTACTCGCCGCTCAAGAGGAACGGGTGTGGGCCGGGCAAGACGGTGGGCGTCGTGGGCGTCGGAGGACTGGGCCACTTTGCAGTCCTGTTCGCCAAGGCACTGGGCGCGGATAAGGTGGTGGGCATCAGCAGGCGGGGCGACAAGAAGGCCGACGCGCTCAAGCTGGGCTGTGACGAGTACATCGCCACGTCGGAGGACGGCGACTGGGACAAGAAGAACTTCCGGACGCTGGACCTGATCATCAGCACCATCTCGAGCCCCAACATGCCCCTGACCCAGTACCTGAGCCTCATCAAGACCCACGGCACCTTCATCCAGGTGGGCGCGCCCGACAGCGGCGAGCTGCCCCCCATCAACGCCTTCACCATCATCGGCAGCGGTGTCAAGGTCGGCGGCAGCGCCACCGGCAGCCCGTCGACCGAGATCCCCGAGATGCTGCAGCTGGCGGCGGACAAGAAGATCAAGCCGTGGGTGCAGCTGGTGGACATGAAGGAGGCCAACCAGGTGACCAAGGACATGGAGGCCGGCAAGGCGAGGTATAGGTATGTGCTGGTCAACAGCAACTTTGGCAAGCACTGAGTGTTGCGGGTGTTGTCCTTCTCCGAGATGTATCATAAATAAAAAAAACCCTCAAGCCTCAGCGAGAAGAGGATAGACATAAAGAACATGCCATAGTAGAATCTAAAAAAGATAGAGTTGGTATTAACGTTGAGAGGTCCTGAGACATGCAAAATGAAGGTCGGATGACGACTGTCAGTTATAAATCGTGAGGAGGGGATGAAGGAAAAGAGATCAGATCTGGTTGTCGACCAACGTTACCAGCGATAGATTTCATGGTGTTTCTCATGTACCAACCAACGCTCGAAGATGGCAAGAGAGGGTGGGTGGTCGTTCTTGCTGACAAAGTTGTTGTCTGACCATCCAAAGAAGAAGGGTTGCACCTGCCGTAGCCCATCAACTGCATCCTTCGCATCGGCATCGGGGAAACAAGATCCGACCTCGCCAATCCCAGCGACCTCAGGTTTATCTCTCTATTACACCTTCCTCGCCGTCCTTTGCCCGCGCTGTTGTGGCTCACTAAGCTCTTCTCAGGTTCTCGAGCCGAAGGATTTCGAGCTTCAGCTTTGGTTTTTCTCTCTTTTCTCTTCTTCCTGTTTTCTTTTTTCTTTTTCCTTCTTTTTTCTTTTGTTTTTATTAATACCTTTTAATATTATCTTTATTCCTGTTCTCAAGAAGCGTCGGCAGGATTGAAATTGGCGTGGTATTGATCCTCTTTGGTCCTTCAGCTCCACAGCAGACGCAGTCCGCGGGCTCCATTTATTTATTTGTTTATTGATCCTCCTTCAGAAACTATTATACAACGACAAGGTAAATCAGACAGACAAGATAGGTACCTGGTTTCGATGAGCAAGGAAATCTCATACCTACACCGTCCAAAAGCGCCACCAGCATCCAGATAGACCTCCTCTACGCTACTCTCTCAAGCCCTCTCTTCTCCACCTTTTTCTTCCTTCTTCTACGCAGACATGGCCTCCAAACTGCGCTCCCTAGCAGAGACAGACGTCCGCCATCCCATTCCGCCCGAGCAGCTCCTCCCGGCCATGCAGACGCCACCCTTCGTCTACGTCCCAGGCACCTTCAACACGCGCGACCTCGGCCTGCTCGCGGACGACAACGACAGCAGCGGCCCTGCCAAGATCCGCCGGGGCTTCATCTACCGCACGGGTGGGCTCGACCTCCTCCACGGCAGCCCCGAGGGCCGCGCCGCCCTGCGAGAGAAGCTTGGCGTGCGCCGCATCTTCGACCTGCGCTCCAAGGACGAGCACGCCAGGAGCCCCGACCCGGCAATCGAAGGGGTCGAGGCCGTATGGCTGGGCTCTGAGGGCACCACCGAGCAGGCGGCCAAGGTGGACCTGACGCCATTCGTCGAGGGCGAGGGGGAGAAGGGCTATGTGGCCATGTATTTTGAGGTACTGGACTGGTATCAGGGTGTCTTTAGGGAGGTGCTCAGGAGCATCAAGGACAGGCCTCAGGATCCCATCATGTTCCACTGCACAGGTGAGTTTCCTCGATATCCCAACAACAAGAGGTCCTTTTTCCTTGCTGACACGAGATATGGCATGTCGTCGTCAACAAAAGCCGGAAGAGACCGCACGGGCGTCCTGGCTGGCATGCTCGAGACCCTTGCCGGCTACGACCCCAAACTCATCCAAACGGACTTTCTGCTGTCTAGGATCGGATATGAGCCGGCACGGGAGCTGCTGATCAAGTTTGCCATCCAGGGGGCCGGCGTGGACGCCGGTGAGAAGCCCGACCTGTCCAGGTTCTATGACGTGCCGGGCTTCCTGAATCTGGTTGCCCTGAAGGCTTCCTGTTGGGACGCCTTTGTCGATGCCGTCGGGGAGAAATATGGTGGCTTTGAGGGCTACGTGACCGGGGTCTTGGGCTTCTCGGACGAGGACCTGGTCAAGATCAGGAGGAACCTGGCGCAGGCTCCATGACCCACTACAGGCCCATCCAACTCGGCTTGTCATGTTATCTTTCCCTAGAGGGTCGGGCTGCCTCGTCTGAGTGACGGCCATGTACAGACAAGTGCTCAATGGTTGTCCGCAGCACGAAGTATCGTCCCTACCAGCGAATGTTTTTCAGAATTTTCTACCAAATAGATCGCACTTGATGAGGCCTCTTTGAAGACAGGCTAAGGGAGTTCCAGCCCCCTTCACTGTTGTGAGAAGAAAGAGAGAGAAGAGAGCTAGGACGAATTTTGAGCGTGCGGTAGCGTTCCATCCCGCGCCCTTGCCGACATATTCACGTGGTACTTGAGATGTTGTCTCACGACAATAACTGCCGCGGCAAGGATCATCTCGGACGAAGCGCGCCCTTTGCTCGAGAGGGGAGGGACGAGGACTGGCCAAGCCCCCCAACATTGCGCGACTGCATGTGAAACTCCAGGAAGCGATCATCTCATACTCTGGAATTTATACAAAGGAGCTATGGGAGTACAGAAAACAGACCTCAAGGCTGCGGATCTGTGGTGGTATGACCGGTGTTTCATGATCCCGTCTATGTTGGGCTCAACATTTTCTGGCGACGTGCATTTAGGTGCAACAATAACAAGAAGAGAGAGCAAACCCAAAAAACCACTAATGACGCCAACAACAGCATGAATGACTAGCACTGACACAGCAGACATGCAATACGCGTCAGCACCACCAATCAGGCCATATACATTTGGAAGCCGGCACTACCGGTCCATGAGAGTTTAAAAAAAAAAAGTTTATATAAAAAAAAAAAAGGATAAAAGAAGATGGGGAAGCCTATTCGAGCCTGAGTGAGTGAGCAGACACATGGGAGTACTGCCTCCATTATAGGGGGTCCATCGCGAACCATGATCGACTGGACTCTCTCCAGTGGTCTGCTGCCTTGGCTGACTGCAATTATATGTCTTCTCGTCGCTTCTCGCACGCCGCCGTTCTTCAAATCATCTCTTGGCTGCTGGCTATGGACGACGCGGCGGGAGTCCGTGCGCCGTTTGAGCGCAGGGGATATGCCGACGCTTGACGGAAACGACATCTACTATAATGGGACGAGATGGCCACAGTATGAGGCGAGGTTCAACCTGAGGCTATCCCGACTGTATGGGCCCGTGATCCGCCTCAGGCTAAGACCCAACAACCCTCTAGCTTGCTTGTTCCAGCGGATCAACACCTGGATCCATCCAGGATGGCGCCACGCGGGCACTACCATCCTCATCAACTCCCTGGCAGACAATGAAAGCACCCTAAAGAGACTCCTCACCTCGTGCGCGTCTCGAGCACCGTCCATCGCGGCCGGGAAGTACCTCAGCGGCGGCCAGAGGATCGTCCTGCAGCCCTACGGCCCAGCCTGGATCCGCCACCGAAAGGCCTTCTCCCTGCTCCTGACGAGGGACCAGATCAAGACCAGGTGGGTCAGGGCCCTGCAGCTCGAGGCCATGGTCATGGTCGACCGCATCGCCAGGCTGGATCGGTACGACCCGCCAGAACAACAACAACAACAACAACAACAACAACAACAACAACAACAACAACAACAACAACAACAACAACAAC
>JACWQW010000086.1:0-183714 GCA_014849355.1 Cryphonectria radicalis | reverse complement strand
CCCCCCCCCCCCCCCCCCCCCCCCCCCCCCCCCCCCCCCCCCCCCCCCCCCCCCCCCCCCCCCCCCAGTCATACGAACAGTTTTTTTCTTTTTTTTTCTTTCTTGATTGTCAAGGGAATTGTGATGTGCACCTCCTCGTTATCTAGAATTTGGTGTGTTGAAGAACTTGAAAAGTAGAAGACGAAACAAGCCTGCGCTTGGGAAAAATAGAAGACCAGAAAAAAGATATTCAGGTCCCAGCGCCAACCCGTACCTCTGAGCCTAAGAAAAAAAATTTAAAATCTTTTTTTTTAAAAAAAAAGTCATACTCGAGTCCGGCTCGGTCGTATAAGCCCAAACACAGTAAAACATCACATCTCGCTCCTTTTTCGTTTACCAAAAAAAAAAAAAATAATAATAATAAAAGGACCAAGAAGAGGAAAAGACAGAGAAAGGAATTACTCTCCTGCCCAAACCTACTCCCCTCATCACTTCCCTTACCAAGACCTGCCTCTTAAAATAATGCAAACCCCTTTCTCACCCCTCCCACCCCCCCCTCCACCTTCTCCTTTTCTCCCTCCGCGCGGACCGAGTGATCCGAGATCTCCAACTGATCTCCAAGCATGCCCGCCCCGCGGTTCTGTACCACCTTTCCGACCCTTCTTCTTTGTTCATCTTCACCCTCCTCCCCTCCTCCCCCCCCCCTTCCTTCGTACAATTATCATCTCTTTTGTGTACCAATCAGATCATCAAGCCTCGCACCAATCACTACTATGGTACACGATGGTGATCTGTAATAGTACTTACTGTGTGCATTTAATCATCGTAGGCACATGCCTTAGCCCACCAGTCAATTCAAAAAAAGGAGGGCCCCCTTTCTTGATTCGAGAAATGGTTCGCGTGTGCTGGCTTTTGTATTTTTCTCATCCGTCCTCCTCTCCCCCCGCCTTCCGCCCTCCGCACGACCCGCCGGTCATTTTGTTTTTCCTTTCACATATACATATAAACATGTTCTTCTTGTCTACGTGCAGCTTGCACCTCCTCTCACCTGGTGAGCACCAGATGAGCCCCATTCCCTCGCCCGATATCTAGAGCGGACCACGGGAAAAACAAAGTCTGGCAAACGTGGCACTTCGACCGATCCGAGCTTCTATAGCCAAAAAGGGACGACAACAGTGGTATCATATCGTAAATTCTCTATTCGTCTTGATCGCTTGTCTCTTTTTCCCCCTTGTCTAATGTTTTTTTTCTTTCTTTTGTTTGCTTCCTTGCTCTTCGTCCCATCGTTTATCCTTTATACCACCACAAGCGCCGTTCCTGTTTCTATTCCTCTAGCCGCTTTGCTTGCTTATAAACCCCGCGCGCCATGCATCACATCAATCAGCCAGCCCCTGCTGATCAAGTAGACAAGATGTCTACCCATGTGGTTTTTTGGTTTTTTTTTTTTTTTTTGTTGTCCAGTCGCCATTCTCAAGCACCCCATGTTCATCACATGACGATATCTCTTCAACGTACCCAGAGAAACAGTTTTCTCCCAATACACACAAATGACGCAAGGGGCCATGACCACACTGGATCGAGAAGAAGAAAAAAGAAAGAAAAGAGAGTAAAGAGGAATCAAGAAAAAGACACCAGAGATCAGAGACTTCCACATGAGTTCGACAATGCCTCGTCCAGGCTGCCGAACCGCTCCTAGTCAGCGCCGATGATCATGCCAGCCTTGGTCTGGCCCTCGCTCGGGCTCAGCTTGGCGGGCTTGGTGCCCAGGCCGTTGCGGTTCCTGAAGAACAGAACGTTCTTGCCAGGGCCCTCGGCCTCGGCGCTGGGCTCGACCCACTGGCACATACGTGCGCTCTTGTACATGGCCTTGATGAAACCAACAGGGCCGTCGGCGACATCAGCCCTGTAGTGGCGGCCCATGACGGGCTTGATGGCCTCGGTGGCCTCGTCGGCATGGTAAAAGGGGATCGTGCTGACATAGTGGTGCAGGACGTGGGTCTCGATGATGCCGTGGAGAAGGTGGCGGCCGATGAAGCCAAACTCGCGGTCGATCGTGGCGGCGGCACCCTTGACGAAGGTCCACTCCTCACCGGTGTAGTGAGGCAGGGTAGGGTCGGTGTGCTGGAGGAAGGTGATGGCGACTGGAGTTACGAATTACACACACACACAAGGTCAGCAAAAGAAGTTAAGCCCTTCTCTCTCTCTCAGGACGAGGGAGACACAAGAAGGGAGAGCGGGGATATGTGTATGGATGGCAACGACTCACCAAGCCAGTGGTTGACCCAGAGGTACGGGATAAAGTACCACACCAGCATGTTGGACCAGCCGAACGTGTTGCCGAGGTAGATCAGGGCGGTGGCGGCCAGGCCGATACCAATGTCGCTGAGGATGACGAGGTGGGCATCCTTGTCCTCGTACAGGGGCGTGCGGGGGTCAAAGTGGTTGACACCGCCGCCGAAGCCGTTGTGCTTGCCCTTGCCACGGCCCTCGCGCTGCCTCTCGTGGTAGTTGTGGCCGGTGACGTTGGTGAGGAGGTAGTTGGGCCAGCCGATGAGCTGCTGGCCGATGAGCATGGCCAGGGTGTAGAGGGGGGTCTCCTCGGTCAGCTCGGACAGCTCGTGGACGAGCTTGCCCAGGCGGGTGGCCTGCTGCTCACGGGTGCGGGGGACGAAGACCATGTCGCGCTCCATGTGGCCGGTGGCCTTGTGGTGCTTGCTGTGGGACATCTGCCAGCTGAAGTAGGGGACGAGGAGGGCGGAGTGGAGGACCCAGCCGACGATGTTGTTGTAGAGCTTGGAGGGGGAGAAGGCGCCGTGGCCGCACTCGTGAGCCAGGACCCAGAGGCCGGTGCCGAAGAGGCCCTGCATGAAGGTGTACAGACCCCAGAGGGCGGCGCGCACGGGGGTGGAGGGGATGGTGTCGGGGGTGACAAAGTTGTGGAAGAGGTAGAAGGTGGCGGCTATGCAGGCCATGTCGCGCAGGACATAGCCGAGGCCCCGCACGCCGTCACGCTCGAAGCAGTGCTTGGGGATGGCGTCCCGGATGTCCTTGATGGTGTAGTCGGGGACCTCGAAGGTGTTGCCGTACGTGTCGATCAGCTTTCCATACGAGACCTTGTTGGCGCCGGTGGCGTCGAGGGAGGACATGGAGGAAAGAGAGGTCGACGAGGCCGAGGGGCGGGGCGAGTCGAAGGGGGAGGCGGTGGCCGTAGGAGGAGACGACTCCGAGTCGACCGTGGTAGAGGTGATGGTCCTCCTCATGGCGGGGTGGCCTCTGGCCGAGACAGCTGTGGATGACATCTTGTCGGGCAACGCTGTGGTTGGTTGGTGTTGGGAAGAAGGAGGATGAAGGAGGAGGGGGAAGAGAAAGAAGATGGCGAGTGTGAGGTTGTAGTTGTCTTGATGGGGCGGGAAGGAGGGAATAGAAGCTGTTTTGAAGTGTCGAACGTCTAATCCAGAAACGTGTTCTCTTTTTTGATTTTAGATTTTAGATTTTTTTTCTGTCAATGGACGAGGGAGTTGAGTATATGAGTTGTCTCTCTGCTTTAGGTGTGGACCAGAGGGGGTGGAGGTAACACGGTATACTGAGGACGAGAGAGGGTTGGCAGTCAAAGCCGATATTTTGGTGTCGTGGCGTCGCGACCAGTTGTTGGGTCCAGAGGGAAGAGGTAAGGAAGGGGACCTGGAAGAGAAGAGAGGGGGGGGGGGAGGAAGGGAAGCTCGAGATAATTCGCTCTTTTCTCCTGAAACCGCTCAAGTCCTGGGCCGAGGGAATCTTGCTCAGCTTTTTATTCCAAGGGCTTCAACTGGACGAGGGAGAAAGCTCGGGCGAAGTAGAAGGGGAAGGAGAGAAGGGTCAGGTGTAAGGTGTAAGGGTAGGGAAGGTATTTTATGAATTCCCTTGGGTGAATGATCTGCACCCTGTTCGCTTTAGCAGTATTGGCAAAAAAGAAAGAAAAAAACACAGCCTAGCCTGAGCTAGACCTTCCCCCCCCCCCTTCCTTTTCTTTATTTATTTTTTTTCTTTTTCTGTCTTGCTTCTCTTCCCTCCTCCTTCGCCTCTTGACATAGGGACAAGTACTACTACATGTATTCTACTGAGCTTTCCTTAGATGGGGGCTGTAGGTCTGGAAGTCTGACCTGTTCAAGGACTGAGTGAACAAAAGAAAAAAGATTAAGAGAAAAAGAGAACTACTGAGCTGGTCTGTGAATTGGTCCCCCATCTATACATGTCTTTTCTTCTTTTTCTCTCTTTTTTTTTTTAGCCCCCCCTTCCTTTCACCCCCCCCCCTCTTCTCGAATATTGCGCGACGTGGGGAACTTCTTTTGTTGGGGAAGAAGACCCCCCGGCAAATGGACACGACGGAGTCCCAGAAATGTGTGGGAAAGGTGGGGCTGTGGCAGCTAATTCGCGGGCCCAAGTGGTTCCTGCGCCGGGCCAGGCCGGGCCTCTCCGCCCCTGGGATTAGCTCTCAACACTGGAAGGGAGACCGCTGTGCGCTGGCCCTCGGGGCATTGATCTGGAGGCTTTAGAGGGGTAGCATCTCTCTCTCGTCCTCCCTGTTCAGTTTTCATTTGAGCTGGCTTGCTGCACTCTTCCTTTAGTACTACTCTGATTCATATGTGCATACAACTCTAACCCTCGGCTCCGAGGCTTTCTTACGTCTTGGGTTACCACACCACCCGTGGACTAACTCTCATCTGGCAATAATTCCTCAAGCCCAGTCAGCACTGGGGGCATCTTACTATATCCCTTTTTACCTTCGCAGTGCATACTTCCTTGGAGGAGATCGCCTCAAACACATCAGAACCCTGCCGCCGCCTTTGGGATGAGTGGCGGGAACTTCGCTACTGCTGCTGCTGCTGCTGCTGCTGCTGCTGCTACTGCTATTCGAAGGGGGGCTGCCCTCTCTCGCCACTTGTGGAGTATTATCCGCAAAGATCTCCCTGCCAAGTCTCCAGGTGAGCTAGGGCTTTGCCAGGCTTTCTTTTTCGTGTTTTTCTTTTTCCCCTTCTCCTTCTTTCTTGCCTGGCCCAGACGATATGCTTTTTTTTCTTCCTTTCCCTAGCGTGGCCCCTGAGAGATAGCCAGCAAGAGACGATCCATTAGAGGGGCGTTGGAATTCCCAAGCACACAAGCCTAAAAAATAAAAATAAAAACCCCCAGGGTGCACAGAAAGAGGTCACACATACTATGGTAAATAGCTCTTACACACCGACCAACTCTCACACCGCCCCCATTGGTCTCTTACAATGTAGAGGAGGGTGGGGCGGAGAAGAAGGGAAGGAGAGAGGGGGGGGGGGGAGAAAGAGAGAGAGAGACATGCAGATGGATGATCACATGCAAGAATGCAGTACTATTGCATGCCTGGTTCAGACCATCCTTCCTCACCTAGCATTGCCTCAGCGAGCCTAGGGATGATAATTGGATGCTTGAGAGATTCATGAGGCTTGCTGGATGGAAAGCAATTGAGCACATGCCAGAGCAGCAATTGATGAGTTCTCGTCAGTAGCAGCAGCAGCAGTAGCAGCTAGGGTCGCCAAGATGGACCCAACTAAGCTGCAGTGTGAGTTGTCATGCAGTATCTAGACGCTGTGTGTGTGGAAAGAAGAGAAGAAGGGGGGTGGGTGGAAGGTAAAGACCCCATCCAAGCGCGCAAGAAAAGAAGGCTCGAAACAGGGACCTGGACCCTGACTCTCACATGCAAATTCGGCCAGCCTTGACTCTGACCTCTCTTATCTTATCTATCAAGACCAATTGGCGCACCTTTTGTCCACAGGGGGGGGCAAGGGGAGGGGGGCAAAACAGCTTACCTGAGAGGACTGAGGAGTACAGTACTTGGCTAGTTGACATGGGTAACCTAGGTAAGACCTTGCTTGGCTTTTGTTGGCAGCGCTTCCAAGGCAGCCAGCCAGCCCTTTTGTTTTCCTCGTCAATCAAGAGATTTTCAGAATAATGATGAACCAACCACAGTACTATTTTGCACAGGTTGGGGGACAGAAACAACGAGGAACAGTATGATCATGGTGCGAGTATTTGATGTATATCACCTGATTTGGCGCACCAGAGTCAAGAGGTTCCTCTTTTTTTCTTCTTTTTTTTTTCCCCTTTCCCCCCTCCCCCCCCTTTCCTTGTTTATTTTCCCCTGTTTCTTTTTATTAATCTATTCTGCCATACATACTATTATTAGTGTCCTTGGAAAAGCAGTTCGCCGAGGGCCAGCCAGCCCAGCGTAGCAGGTTGTTTTGTTGGGGAAGCCAAATTGTTGAGCCTCCTTGTCTCACACTCAAGAGACAAGGACCACCCCCCCGGGCCTTCCTTCTTTTCATGCCTACCCCTCTCCCTGTCCCTTTTTTTTTTTTTTTTTTTTTTGAAAAAAAAATCTAATTCACCACACACATGCATCATCATTTGCCTTGCATCTGATTTGCCCAATCGCATCCGTCAGGGATGCTGCAAGGCTCTGGGGCGGGACCTAGGAAAGAAAGAAGAAGAAAAAAAGAAGGAAAGACACAGCTACATCCTCTAAAAGTAACTAAGTCGTTTTCGTGCCCACCTTTCCTTCCCGCCTGTTTTCGTTTCGCTTGCCTCCTCCCCCCCCCCCTTCGCCCCCTCCCCTTAAATATCGTGATTCTGTCCTGTCCTGTCCTTGTCCCGCCAACTCAAACGGCTCGGTTCCACCACGTGGCCACCAATCCAAAGTGACTTAGAGACCTTGTCAGCCATCCCATGACAATTTTTCCAAGAAGCTTTAGTTTGGGGTGTTTTTTTCTTCTTCTTCTTCTTCTTCTTCTTCTCCTTCCTTCTTCACCTTCCCATACAGTAAGAATAAATAAGCGGTTTCTCTGGTGGCTCAGTCATCGCCATAGGTTTTACTGATAAGCTGAGAGGCCCTGTGGACAAAGCCGAGAAGCCATTGAGGGGGGAAGGGGGGCCTTTGGGAGGATGACAAGTCATGACATGACAAAAAGAACCTGCCTCAACCTCGTATCCTAACAACTGGCCACCAATGCATCCATTGGGTGTGATGACCACTGATGACCATCTCAGAAGCTCCATCCACCTCTTCCCCCCCCCCCCCTTTCCTTTTTTCTACTTCTTGATATGCGGTCTTGGGAAAAGAAACCCCTCTCACCCCCCCCCCTTTCTCTCTTCTCCCCCCACCACACACACAGGTCAGCCGTCCGTTTTCGTCCCTCCCAAGAAATTGCCAGCAAGCAAATCACATTTGCAACCAGACACGTCAGCAATTTATCCTCGCTTTCCTTGCTTCCTCCATTCCATCCACCCACCCACCCATCCACCCATCCATCCATCCAGCTCTCGATAACTCAACAACTTGCCAATGCTTGCTTCTTGGCATCAACATACCCGGCCGCCCCTCTCCCCCCGCCCTTCCGGCCAATTGTCCAGGGGGGGGGAGACGGACACGCTGCTCTGCGGATGGAGTCATAAAATCGACGTGGCGACGGCGTATGGAATGGATCATCATTCCTTCTCTCTCTCTCTCTCTCTCTCTCTCTCCATATGCACAATAAACCCACGAACAACGTATACGTATCCACCGAGCGCCAACCTCGCGGGGTTGAGAAATAATCAAATCAACCTTGTAATGAAGAAGAAAAAGAGAGAGAAAAGCCGTGTTCTTGGTGACAAAGCCCCACAAACAGAGAGAACAAGATACCACTAACCACCAAGAAAAAGAGAAAGAAAAAAAAAGGGGGGGGGGAGAAAAACGCATTGTTTTGAAAGACCTCATGGCCGATATAGTATTGGTTCTGAGTATCCAAGAGTAACATCCGCGGAACCATAGCTCGTCCGTTCCCAAGTTTTCCACCCCTTATGATCTATGTGCGGCACCCTTATAAGAAGGAAGAAAAAAAAAGCCCTATCCTTTGTATCGACGTGTAAATCATCAACCGAGCCTGCCCTATCTATAGCCAACCCCAGAGGGCCTCGGTTGTAAAAATTCGTAAGCTGTCACGCCGCGGAGGGACGCGAGCTCGAGTTGGGAGATGATCATCCCCTTTCGCACTGTCGTCTCTCTCTCTCTCTCTCTCGCTCCTTCTCTTTTGCACAGCACGGTCCCACACCAAAAGGTACATGAGCCCCGGCTGCCATGCAAAAGTGGCATGTAGACGCCAGTATAGAAATCCAGGATGGATGTGCCATGACTCCGTTGCTCCCCATTCGCAAAAAGAAAAAGAAAGGAAGGAAAGAAAAAAAAACCCCTTGTCTCTCCAAAATCATCTCCAAACCATGTCCAGGTGCTTTTTCATCCCCAGCACATTCACAAGAATTAAGGTGTACACAATATTGTGGAAGAAGTACGAATGATATGATGGAGTGAAGATCCAAAAAAAGAAAAGGCCTGTCCGGTTGTTGATCGACGGCATTCGGATAGAACCCGGGAAGGGGGGGGAGGGGGTGAGGTTTCGGCGTTGGAATCTCTCAGATGGTGTTGTGCCCATCAGGAGTTATTCTTGCCGGCCTCCCGGACCGCCTTCATCCATCGGTCCTCGTCGCCAGGCTTGCCCACGAGCCGGTGCTTCTTGCTGCGGATTACCTTCTGGACCTCGCCAACGCTCTTGGTGCCGAGGAGGGCCATCTCGTGATCCAGCAGCAACGCGACACCGGCCCTGATCAGCACCGCATCGCCCTCAAAGATGTAGACATCCCACAGTCGTGATGCCTCATCGAGGGCGAGCTGGCTGGTGAAGAGGGATGAGAAGATTTCTCCCATGTACAAGTCCAGGTCGTGTTCGGGCAGCTTCGTCAGGTGGTCGTGGAGATCGCGTGACTTGGCTGCGAGGGTCTGCAGGAGAAGGTTGTATGCTGATGACTTGGCCCCGGCGTCATCGGAGTGGAAGCTCAACGGCAGGGCACGGTTGAGGATATTAGCAAGTGCGACAAATGCAGCTGCGGGCGTAGGCGTATTCAGGAGGAGGAGTGCGGCGATAGTCTGTCACACAAGGTCAGCTTCAGATTCTCTCTTCTCCCCATGTCAAAAGACAAAAAGAGTACAGGAAGGGGAGACTTACGTTGGAACCAGTGACGTAGCCGATATCACTGCGGTACATCGCATACGCCGACAGGACGTCCAGGAGGGACTGGTGCAGCGGTCCACCGGCCTGGAAGATGCGCAGGTCCTGCCAGGTGTGCTCCTCGACATCCTTGCGGATGGCACGCGTCCAGCCGGTATACTTGTGGTCCTCGGGGCTACCGTGGCCCGCCTTCTCGCGAGCCTCGGCGGAATGCGCCCGTCCCAGGGCTGCCTGGAAGGACTTGTCCGTCAGACCCAGGTCGTTGCCGATCGCCCTGGTCCAGACAGCACCGCGGCTTCTAGGGGCGACGCCCATCCACCAGAGCTCACGTGTGCGGCGCTCGCGGATGGCGTCGTTCCACCTGGGAACAATGTCCTTCTCCCAGAGCTGCATGAGGCTGTCGGCCGCCTGGTCCTTGTTGCTGGACATGGCCCTCTTCTTCTCCTCCCTGCGGCGCTCGTTCTCCTGGCTTCGGGCCATCATCTTCTGGTATTCCTTCAGGTGACGGCGCTCTTCGGCCGGGTCCTTTGGCGGGAGCCACGAGGGGCGCGTGCGCGACAGGACCGCCTCCTTCTCCTTGGAGATGGGCAGGGGATCGATCATGATGTTGGTACGACGCAGAGGGGGCAGTTCGGCCAGGGCAGACTTGTGCTTAGTTTTCGAGTCATCGCTGTGCCGGCGGGCCTTGGGGATCGATCCGGTGCTCGACCGCTGCTGCGACTTGGTCGCCAGCTCCTCGGCATGCTCCTCGAGCTTCTCGGTCAGCTCCTGGGCGTCCTTGTTCAGCTCGGCGAGCGTCGCATTCCAGCTGTTAGCCCGCTTGATAGGACTCGTAGCAGTGCTTCCGTCGGGCGATCTTAGAGACGCAAATGTGGCATCGGATTTTGCTCCCGGGGACCGCAGCTCCCCTATAGAGCCATGCGCGGCAGCGATGGCGGGTGTGCCATTGCCGACACTGCGCACCCGTGCTCCCTTGGCGGGTCGTTCCGGTGAGGCTGTCTTTGACGACGGCTGGCTCTTTGTGCGCTCAGAGACAGGACGAGGTGACAGCGGGACGTTGTCCAGGACGAAGCCTTCGGGTATGTCATCACCATCATCCTCGTCACACTCCTTCTCCAGCTCCGCCTCGCTCTTTCGTTCTCGGTTCGACTGCCAGCTGCTCCGACGCAGCTGCAATGACAAGGCGGGGCCCCTTGTGGCCGCGAGGGAGATGCCCGGAGCAAGATGTGGGCTCGGCGTTCGGTGACGACGGCTGAAGGAGGGGACGGAGGGCCGGCTGTTTGGTGTACGGTTGCTCTGGGATCGGAGAGGAAGCGGGTTCAGGGATTCGGAGACGAGCTGATTGGTGTTGGCATTACGCACGTGGGGGTCACGGCTCTCCGTCTGCAGGTTGGGTGAGTTGGACCGCCGCCGCATGGGATTGTAGATCTCTCTCTGGGTCACCTGTAGAGTCCGCGACTTGGACAAGGGCCTTATGGGCGGCTGTTGCTGCTGTTGTTGTTGTTGTTGCGACTGCTGGGCCTTCAGATTGGTCAAAGATTTTGCGGCACGCAGGTCAGAGGCGTAGGAGCGAGCAAAGGGGCTCGGGTCACGCTTGGGCTGCTGGTGGTGCTGATCGTGGTCTTGAGTCGGAGCGTCATCCTGGAGGCCAATGTCTTCGAAGTTGCTCACATCGGTGATGACGCTGTCCCTGTCGGAACCAAAGGACCTGGAGGACGGGAAAGACGAGGACTTGGAGGACTTGGAGGTGGACAATCCCGGGGGCGATCCGGCGTCGGAGAGGACAATGGTTTGTTCAACGGGTCGCTCGTACAGCATCATCTTGACATGATCCTGCGCCAGAAGCGGGAGTGATCGATCAATTGGGTACTGTTGACGTCGTCGCCGCCGTCGTCGCCGTTGTCGCCGTTGTCACCGTCAAGAGCGTACCAGGTCGTTCGTTGTCCTCGGGAGGTAAATGACGTCGCAGGAGGATATAAGCTTAATCTGTAACGGCGGAGATCACCGTGATGGGGGTTGTATAATTCGTCTGGTCGTCAAAAGTTTTGGAAAGACGGCGGCTGGTCTTGTTGGGGGGGGGGGTGGTGGTCGACTTGAACCTGCTGCAGCACAGCCGGCAGGTGTGGTGGGTCAGGAGTTAAGATGGGTTGACGTTTAAAGTCTGAGGGCGCATGAATAAAAAGAAGACGATCTTGGGACGGTTGACGTTCGTAAAGGGCCGACAGTGGGTGTTCCGAGGGCCTTTCTTGCGATTCGAGGCGGTTTAGCTCTTTGGTGTCCTGCTTTTTTTTCCGTTCAAGAGTCGGCCTTGACAACTGGCGGTGACAGGAGAGAGCAGGAAGCAGAAGCAACGGCTCTCTTGAAGACGAGACGAGACGAAAAGAGGCGCAGGATCCTTGTGTGAGAACCCACAGCACAGTTACTCCCACACTCTCTCACAGAACTGATGTTGTTACTGGGACTGCTGCAGGGTCTGCAGGGTCCGAGAGGGCTGGTCTGGTATGTGTCTCACGATCTCAGACGGGGTCAAGGTCGAGGCCGGGGTCGGTCCTGGAGGTTTAGGCCGCGTGCAGGAATGCGACTTTTGCTGATGGCTGGGCCAAAAATAGGGTTGCCCTGGGCCGGTTTGACAGGTCAAACAAACAATGGGGGAAAAAAAGAAAGAGGTTGAAATGAGTGGTCTGCCTATATGGGGCAGATATAGTAAGAATTAAAAAATAAAATGGGAAAAGGAAGAGAGAAAAAAGAAGAAACGTGCTCCAAGGAGAGTTGAGCAACGGAGCTTTTGGAGAAACAAGATGTGTAGCAAATACTTGTTCTGTGGGGGGGGGGGGGTTAAGAGTTGGTGGGTAAAGAGGAGGATCTCTGAATGCGTCGTTATAGATCCAAGCCCCTCTCTGGAGAATCGATCGAGCTGGAAAGGGAAGAAAGAAGAAAAAACGAGTGACGGAGTAAAAAAAAAAAATTAAAAAAAGACAAGAGAGAGAGAAAGGCTCGGGAAGAGAGGTTAGGAGGATGGTCTAGGTACCCTGATGAGAAAGAAGAGGAGAACGAGTGGTGAGGTGAGGCGAGGTGAGGTGAGGAGAAAGAGAAAAGAGATGGGCGGGAGGAATGAGCATAGTATGAGGTCAAAGATCTTGAGCGGGTTAGATGGGATGAACATTCAAAGGTTGCTCTTGCCCCATAGCAAGTGGAGGAGGTCCAGTGCCAGGCGTTCCAGGCCTGCCAGGCTAGGCCCCCCAGGCTAGTATCTCCACAGGGCCAGCCAGGCCTCTTTCCAAGAACCTGTGCCCGCTGGCGCTGTGTGTTGTACAGCAGAACAGTGGTAGTAGCGCTGGTGCTGGTGCTGGTAATTGGTTGTGATGAGGACCAACAAACTACAGGGGGGCGGCAGGGCCGTTGTGAAAAGTTGCCTGCTGCCGCTAGAGACAGCACCGAGGAAACCCACTAAATCTTTTCCCTAATTTCCAACGGCTCCGGTTGCTGGAAGGGGGTTGGTGTGGATGGGGACAGGGATACCACCTTAACACCTCTCAGTATAAACCTGCTGTCATTTCTGCTAGTGCCCACTTTCCCCCCCTCCTTCTTCATCTCGATTGGCCTTCTCTCATCAATGCTTCTGGTGCTTCTGGTGCTTCTGGTTTGATTATGGTCGGCGGGGGAGAGAGAGAAGGGGGGGGGGGATGGGATTGGGATGCTACCACACCAAGAACCAGCCAGCCGTGCATGTGCACCATGCTCTCTCAGGATAAAGTGCCGCCGGCCAACAGGTTTTTTCTCTTATCTCTACTCTCTCTCTCGGATGTCAGAGAAATATGCTTTTCTATTTTTCCCCTTCTACCCTTGCCTTGCTTTAAGCTGGGGGGATACAGAGAAAAGAAAAAAAAAGAGGGAGGAAAAAAATTAATTAATTAAAAATCACGATGCCAGACAAGCTGACCAACCAAGAAAACAAGCCCGCAGCATCCTTCGAACAACACCGCTATTTCGGATCTCAAAATGGCCTTCTTACTTTCCGGAAGGGCGGAGCGGACGGCCAGGAGGCCCAGGGAGGGGAGAAGAGGTCAACTACAGGGTCAACCAACTATTGTTTCCCCCCCCCCCCTCTCTTCTCCTCTTCCTCGGGTCACCCAAAAGATAGCAAAAGGTGGGCTCCAATAAAAGGCCCCCCCCCCCCGTCCTTTCTATTTTGATCGTGTTTTTGGTTCTCCATGAAGAACAAAGAGCAAACCATGTGCCCTGCCAAAGTGCTTGAATGTGTGTTCGTGGCCTGTGGATAAGCATACTTTCGCTTGAGAGAATGCGAAACTTTTTTTTGGGTTCAACCGGTACGCGGGAAACCCACACCCTCCCGAGATGGCTTGCCCTTCCATTCTTTGAGTTTGATACCTAGCAACGCCCCGTGGCGCATCCTCAAACCATTCTGCGACATTCTTCTTCTTTTACCCAGCGCCCGTTGATTCTCATGGAAGCATCAGTGGAAAGAAAGAAATGAAAAAAGGGACGGGCACACACACACACGCACACACACGCACATCCAAAATTTACCTCATTACAGATTACATCAAACGTGACATCGGCTTCACGACGTGTAGTTCTGATTTCGACCCCTGGGTCCAATCACACAGCTCAACCCCTCCAGGCACCACCGAAATTGCACACCATTTTCAGAAAGGGGAGCGGGACGGAAGAGGAGGAGGGAGGAGAGGGCCTGGCCAGATTCCCACTCGCTCAGCCTTGCGCCGCTGCTGTGGAAACGATTCAGCCCGTGGTGGTGTGGGCTCCACCGTATTCTTATGTAAACGTCGGTCCCCGTCATCTTGCCCCTGGGCTCGCCTCGTCTTGTGGGTGGGGGTTTTTTTTTTGGTATTTTTTTTTTCTCTCTTTCTTTTTGAGCTTGTGTACTGTACGCAATGAAGCTTGTCATCCCTCCTCACCCGCCCCCCCCCCCTCCTCGCTCAACCGGTATTTTCAACTCGTATTGTGTGCGTACGTGCGTGTGTGCGTGCGCGTGCATGTACACAGTACAGGAAATGTCATATACTATCCATGCTATTCAAGGCAATGACCCGCTCGCTCGTCGTGTTTGCTTTTTGCTTGCCTTGATTCTCCAGCCAGTATAGTAAAGCACTTGTAGGGCTAAGTAAGGAATACATACATGGGCAACAAATCAAGCTCCTCCAAGAGGATCGACTGGCTCACCCCACGGACCATGATCGGTACGAGCCTGCCGCAGAAGTGCAGCATTCGTGATGGATACGATTTGATCGCCGTCGAGGGTCCTGGGCACCACCTCCCAAACCCAATCTGCATCATTTTTTTCTTCTTTTTTTCCTTTGCCCTTTTTCTTCCCCAAGAAAAAAAAAAAAAGGAGCCACAATGTTGCACAGGAACCTTAGTCTCCACCACAGGAGCTCTAGATTGAACTTGATTTTCTATAGCCAGCCCACAACACCTGAAGCTTCTTGTTTTTTTTTTGTATGTGTAGAAAATGGATCACTGTGGACATTGCAGTATAGCTTATCTCCTAACCAGACCAGGTACAGGAAGGAGCTGTGCCCAGCCTGTCGAGGTCTAGGTGCTGACAACCTCCTCGCTCTCCTCGATTACTTCCTCCACAATCTCCTCGATCACCTGTTCCTCCTCGCCCGGCGCCAGCTCCTCCATCTTGGCCCTGCGCAGCTCCTCCGCCGGGTCCGCAGGCAGGCCCATCGCCTCGCGCTCCTCCGCCGCCTCCGCCTCCACCGACTCGCGGAACTCGAGCCACTCCCGCAGCTTCTCCCGTCTCCGCTCGATCACCTCCTGGTTCGCGCCCGTGATGCGCTGAGCATCCTCTTCCTCAAACACACGCGAGTACTCGCGCAGGTTCTTGCGGACCTGCTTCTGCTCCTCCTTGGTGAGCAGCGTTGGGGGCCGGGGCCGCCATGACCATTGCTTAAACTTCTCCAGGTGGTCCTCACGCAGCAGCTCGCCCCTGAAATCATAAATGTGGTATCCGTTCTCCATCTGCACGCGCGCACATGAGATTAGTACCTGGCTCATTAAAGAGTTTTGGAGGAGGTGGGGAGGGGGGGTAGAGGAAAAGGGGTTTAATAGTAGCGGGGTAAGGGCCGAGCTTGACTTACAGAGTGCTTCCATGCAGACGCCCAAGACGCGACGTACCGCCCCGAAGGATCCCATTCCACATCTGTGACACCGTAGTGATCCGCGATGTTCATGAGCTGCAGGTTGGCCGTCAGGTCCTTCTCGGCCTCGGGCTTCTCGCCCTCAAAGTCCAGGTCGTAGAACTCGAGCTCGGAGCTCTGCTGGTTGTGAACGGTCGCCACAACCACGAATCGTCCTCGTGGCGACCAGTAGATAGCATTGCTGTTCTTCTTCTCCAGGGTGCGCAGGTGCCTGAAGTTGCCGATGGCATTGCCCTTGGCCTTCTCTGGGCAGAAGAACGCGACGTTGGTCTTGGGCGCAACGGCCGTGGCTCCGGGTGGCTCAGGGGCCGTGATGATGACAAACCGGTCGCCCTTGGGCTCCCAGGCAAAGTTAATCACGGTGTCCTTGATGGTGTCAACAACCTCGACAGGCACGCCCTTCTCCTTGACGCGGAAGATCTCCAGGGTGGTAGCCTGGGACTTCTTGGACTTGGAGTGCCTGTCCACCTTGACGCAGATATACGCACCATCCGACTGCCAGTGAAGCTTGGCGTCGGAGACGCTGAACAGGTTGAGGGATCGGATGACCTCCTTCGAGGGAATGCTCATCAGGCCGACCTTGGCAGGGTTGCTGCCGATCTCGGGGGTCCAGTAGCAGAACAGCTGCTCGTAGTTCTTGACACCATCACGCTTTGGGGTGGCGGGGGCCCAGTCGAAGTCCATCACGCCCTCGATCTTGATGGTGGTCTTGTCCAACAGGCCCATACTCGGCAGGGTGTAGACGGAGATGGACTGACCCTGGGTCATACGGGCAACGTACTTGTCATCCGCTGACCACTTGAACGCGGGCCAGGGCTGTCTGGGCGGCTTGACGGGGCCGCCCTCGGAGCCGGCAGGTGCGTCGAGGTTGGCAAACGACCGCAGAGGCTTGCCGGTGGCGATATCCCAGACGACATAGTTCTTACCGTCATCGTCGCGGGTCAGCTGCGGGTGCGCGTCGTCGCCAATGGCGATGGGACGGTTGGACCAGGTGACCAGGTAGTTCTCGTTGGGCGAAAAGGCAACCAGGTTGACGAACGGGTGACCGAATCTGCGCTGCCTGGACCAACTAGCACCGGCCCACAGCTGGACACCCTGCGCGTGAACGCTGATGAGAAAGGTGCCGAGAGGGGACCACTGCACAAAGGTCTCGGTCCAGAACTGGCGATCAACAATGTTCTCAGGCACGTCCCTGTCGTTGTTCCAGAAAACACCAACGGTATCGCCCCGGTGCATGACGAACTGATCGCGGCCGCGGCCGGAGGGGTCCGCCAAGAAGGAGCGCAGGTGCTCCTTCTCCTCGAAAGGTTCGATGTTGGGAGGCTGGTATTCCTCGTCAATCCTGCCCTCACGGCCATATCGCTCGACATCGGTCAGTTTGTTGACGCGCAGGGTGTGCTTCTTGTCGAGAGGAACCATGTCCAGCTGGCGCACAGCAGCGCCAGCCTCGGCGGCTGAGGAATACTCGACGAAAGCGAACCTGTGGGGTGCGAGGAAGGGTTAGGACCACCACAGTGATTCCACACAATATAGCAGGCCGGGGAAGGCAAAAGGGTGAGGGGGAAGGAAGGAAGACATACCTCAGAGACTTTCCATCTTCACCGATAGGCATGTAGATCTGGTCCTCGCGTGTCTTGCCGACCGAGTTCAGCTTCTTCTGGAGGAACTTGACGAGCTTCGGCTTCTGCTCCTCAGTAACCTCAGGCAGGCCATCGACGACGACAAAGTGATCGTAGCCCTGGTCAAGAGCAACCTCGTACTTCTCGCGCAGGTCGGAGACGTCTACCTCCTCCTCATCAAAGTCATCGTCGTCAAGGTCGGCCTCGCGAAGGTGGTCGAAGGTCGCTGTAGGCGGCGCCATACTGGGCAACGTGTCGGCCGAACGATACTGATCCACGTAGTTGTAAGACGAACGAGGTGCTTATCCTCGGGGAAGCTGGTCCTGGCAGTATGTTCTTGTTCTTCTTGTTGGTATTGTTGTGATTGTTTGTGCTCTGCCCCACTAATCAACAGAAACAGTCTATGCTGGCCACAAAGAAAAGTTCCTTTCCGGACTGGCTTGGTCGGTTTCGAAGTGGCAAGACGAGGGGACGCCTGCTGGGAGTTAATGACGGCCGGAATCTGCGTGCAGCTTTCCAGCTGTCGGTGCAGGGCGCTGTGGTCGTCGCAAAGGAAGGGATGTGTGTGGGCAGCGTCAATTTTTGCTGAGATGGGGGGAATTTTGCTGCAGGCGACGACTGGGACGGCATGGAGGGAAAGTGGCCCATGCTCAGAAGTTCTACCTGACTTGCTCGTCTTTTTGGTGGGGCCCAGGCGCCAGTGGGCCTGACCTGCTGAATTAGTGGCATCCAAGCATCCGGCCTGGAACAACCTTTCAGCGGGCTTCCAGAAAGGCAGCTTGGTGATACGACGGTGGTGGTACTGGTCATACCCCGCTACAGGAGCCTGGGAGGCCCTAGTGCCAAGGTACCTCTCTACTGAATCTACAGACCACCACAGGTTCAAACAGCAGAATATATGTGCGCTTTTTGAGATGAGAAAACATGAAGTAAAAAGGTCATAAACGCCGTTACAACCATACTTGTTTCTTTGAGCGTGAAATGCAAGATATTTGAGGCTTTTAAATAGATAAAAAAATGAAAAAGTTGTCGATCTAGTCAAGAGGCTTTCGCCATCCGGGTACAAGCTACATGGGTACTGCAGTACATGCTGCTGTGGTATAGGGGGAGGTATAGGGGGGTAGCCCCTGCCAGCAGCAGCGACCCCGCGACCCAAAGCTGGGAGACGCGCTGGCAGGCTGGAAAACTCAGCAGGATCGCGGCCGGCAAAATAAAAGTGATGGGAGAGCTCTGCTACTTACTGTAGCCATTTTGGGTCTTTGATATTTGACTGACTGACACCTTGCCCAACACGTCTCCTCCACCTCGACTACCAAGGAGCCCAAAACTTGTCTCTCCTCTCTCTCTTTCTCTCAATCTCTCCAGGCAGGCTGCACGGCACGTCTCTTAATCATCCCCCTCAAAGTGCAAGATGGTATGGTCCCTCTCTATCTCGTAACGCTACTGGAAGCTCTCCTCTCCTCGCACCGAGAGATACTGACCGAGTCCTGGTGCAGTCTTCCTTCAGCCCGACCCAGATTTTCGAGGAGGGCACCACCGAAGAGAAGGGTGAGAATGCCCGTCTCACTGCCTTCGTCGGTGCCATCGCCGTTGGTGACCTGGTCAAGAGCACTCTGGGCCCCAAAGGCATGGACAAGATCATGCAGTCCGCGTATGTCCCCCCCCCCCCTCTCTCCCAAAGCCCGTGTCCTCGTCCGCCTCGCGCATTTTATGTCTTAGCAACAATGCTGACCCTTCTTGCCCCCTGACACAAAAAGTTCCACCGGTGATATCCTGGTCACGAACGACGGCGCGACCATCTTGAAATCCATCGCCCTCGATAATGCCGCCGCCAAGGTTCTCGTCAACATCTCCAAGGTACAAGACGATGAGGTCGGTGACGGCACCACGTCTGTCTCCGTCCTGGCCGCCGAGCTGCTCCGCGAGGCCGAGAAGCTGGTCGACAAGAAGATCCACCCACAGACCATCATTGAAGGCTACCGGATAGCAAGCAGCGCGGCACTGAAAGCCCTAGAGGGCTCGGCTGTCGACCACAGCCAGAACCAGGAGGCTTTCAGGAAGGATCTGATCGCCATCGCAAAGACTACTCTCAGCTCAAAAGTTCTGGCGCAGGATAGGGACCACTTCGCCGAGCTGGCATGTGATGCTGTCCTGCGTCTCAAGGGCTCCTCGGACCTGAGCAACATACAGATCATCAAGAAGGCCGGTGGCAAGCTCAGCGAGTCCTACCTGGATGAGGGTTTCATCCTGGACAAGAAGATTGGTGTCAACCAGCCCAAGCGCCTGGAGAAGGCCAAGATCCTCGTCGCCAATACCTCCATGGACACGGATAAGGTCAAGATCTTTGGCGCCAGGGTCAAGGTGCAGTCTACCAGCAAGCTGGCCGAGCTGGAGAAGGCGGAGCGGGAGAAGATGAAGGCCAAGGTCGAGAAGATCAAGTCACACGGCATCAACTGCTTCATCAACCGCCAGCTCATCTATAACTGGCCGGAGCAGCTCTTCACCGACGCTGGCATCATGTCCATCGAGCACGCCGACTTTGACGGTATCGAGCGGCTGGCCCTGGTCACCGGAGGAGAGATCACATCGACCTTTGACCACCCCGAGCAGGTCAAGCTGGGACAGTGCGACCTTATCGAGGAGATCATCATCGGCGAGGACACCCTGATCAAGTTCTCAGGCGTCGCTGCGGGCCAGGCCTGCACCATCGTGCTCCGTGGTGCGACGGCACAGCTTCTCGACGAGGCTGAGCGGAGTCTGCACGACGCCCTGGCCGTTCTGTCCCAGACGGTCAACGAGCCCAGGACAACGCTCGGCGGTGGATGTGCAGAGATGTTGATGGCCAAGGCCGTTGAGGGCGCGGCCACTCGCGTGGAGGGCAAGAAGCAGATGGCAGTGGCCTCGTTCGCCATCGCCCTGCGGCAATTACCCACCATTCTGGCGGACAACGCCGGTCTGGACTCGGGTGAGCTGGTCGCCCGCCTGCGCAAGGCCATCTACGATGGCATGACGACATATGGTCTGGATCTGATGACCCCCGGTGGTGGTATTGCCGACATGCGCGATCTGGGCGTTATTGAGAGCTATAAGCTGAAGAAGGCGGTGGTGTCATCAGCCAGTGAGGCTGCCGAGGTAAATATCAATCCCTGCCACGAAGACATTATAACGGATTGAACAAAGATTTGCTAACTCTCTTCTTCCAGCTGCTACTTAGGGTTGACAACATCATCAGAGCAGCACCGAGAAGACGCGAGAGGCACTGAGGTTGATGACAGTGTATGAACCAGGGAAAGAGACGAAGACATTCACTGCATATCCTCACGAGGCTTCATGACTGGGCTGTACTATACCCAATAGAGATTCCGCAGTCCGCCGTGTAATGAAAACCGCTAGATGAATCGAACTGTAACTTTTCTTCCCTGCCCGTCTTTTGTTCAGTGGTTGCGTGATCCTGGGGACCCGACACCCTTCTCTCTCTCTCTCTCTCGCGATAATGGCCGGTTAAATCAGTTAAATAAGCAACGGGTCCAAACTCCAAGGGGCCGTTACAACCTTCTCACGACAGCCTTCTTCTACGATATAAAGTTTTTACTCATTCCCAGTCTATCTATATCTAAACAAGGACCCAGCCTAGTATAGTTGGTCGTAGAGTAATCAATAAAGCTGTTGATCTGCATCGCCCTTCATTATCAGCTGGCAAGGGTCCCAGTGATTAGCGGTCATGTTCATCTTTATTTCAGCAACAGACTCTCCGAGAGACATTGACCACCATCATTTTGCATACCATGCCTCAGTGAAACAAGGCGAGAAAATAAAATCAAGCATCTAGCATGCGAACCCCCCCCCCCCCTCTCCCATATCTCATTGATTCAATCACATAATCAACGTCTTCAGATTCGTCAACACACACGTCCACTCCTGCCCATGTTCCTGACGCTCCCAGATATCAGGCAATGCATTCAACCCCTGCAGGACATTGCCATACCCCGTAGACTCCCAGATCTGCCTCAGCACCGCAGAGAAGAACCCCCTGTCTTCCTCGCTGCGAGACTCGGCAGCGGCTACGAAGGCGGGCCAGACGAGAGCATGGGCGCCCGGCGCAGACGAGTCGACTTGCTCAAAGAGACGGCGAATGCGGGCAACCCGTTGGGGGATGCTGCCGTCTTCCTCTGTGTGTTGGATACTAATAGTGGCTCGTGTTGTGGGGACAGTGGTATCAGGGGCATGTGCTAGGCCAGCAGGAGCTGCTGCGCAGTGCTCGGAGGTTCTCGCGCGCGCGAGGTAGATCTCGGCAGCTTCACGGATGGTGTCCATGTAGAGTTGGGTCCTCACGTCGACGGTGGCAATGGAAGAGCCGGGTGTCCCGCTCGTTGGGCCCATGTGGCCAATGGACTGATTTCTATGCGGCGAGGGTCGAACCAGGCACGCAAGGGGGTCTTGCGAGATGTGCGAGAAGCCCTCGATAGCATTTGGGTCGCCGAGGACGGGGGAAGCGAAGAAGGATAACCTGAAGAGTCATTAGTGGTCTTTTTTTCTTTCTTTTTCTTGTAGACATGGACCACAGACAAAGGTGAAAGCAGAAACATACAGTCTCGATTGGAAATATAGGAAATCTTGTAATTTGGAATCCCCTTCGGCGCCAAACTGTGGCGCGGCCTGTCTTCTCGCATCCAAGAAGGACATGAGCATTTTGTACAGCGTGAGCACATGCTCATGACCAGTGACGAGATCGGCAACGATGAGGAGGATTATGGTTGCCCAAGTCGTCTCGCTCAGATCAAGTGATTTTTCAGTCAATCTGTTTATGATGGCAGCCCGGCCGCTCTCGGCGGGCAGTCGAAGCTCGGGCTTGCGCAGTGACAGGTGAAAAGCGGCAGCGACGCATACGGCGCGCTCGACAACAGGATTCGACAGCGCGAGCGGCAAGATTTGGTGCCTGTAGCCGTTGGCTTCATCGTCGTACAGGAGCATCACAGGGGAGACATAAGTACAGACTGTCACGCAAGACGTATGATCAGCTCGCAAGTCAGGATCCCACGGCAGCCGGAGGAGGCAGGCAAGGGACTTACAGTGGTCGAAGAGGAGACGTATTTTTGGGTCAGGATTGGAAAGCAGAGGCGGTAGGTTGTGCAGCGGGCCCGCGATTGGCGACAGTGCTGGGCGAATCTGACAGTCACTCCTGGCGATCTCGATGACCTGCTCGTCTGCTCCTGGCGCACTGGATGATGATCCAGATGTATGTAATCCCGTGATAGGCATCCTAGTCGAGTCTTCCAAGCGCTTGGTCGCATCTGGATTGATGTAGCCTTGATGCTGCGGTACATCTTTGATACGACCCTCGTGGCCCGATGGCTCTCCTGCATGGGAGTCACCTTGAGAAGTTCTCACGACTCCCCTTTTCCTGGTTCGTCTAGGCTGGCTCGAGACGTCCACCCACTTCAGCTTGGCCCCTTTTCGTTGAGACGACAGCAACGGTGGTGGTGTAGTGGTTTCCCTGGCTTTCGTCGAGGGCCCATCGTCATCAGCAGCAGCAGCAGCAGCAGCAGCGGTTGAGGCTGTTTTGCCCCCCGCAAAACGATACCTGATGCCATATCCAGGACAATCAAGGCCTTTATTTGCACACTTTCTGCACTTGGGTGTTGTCAAGTCGCATACGATCCTTCTTTTCATGCAGTGATAACAAGCTGTGGATGTAAAATCGACAGTCAGTCAACCTGCATTTCGGTCCTGGGGTCGCCCCATAAAGGTCAACAGGGGGTGAATACCTACCTTTTTTCGGTTTATCGGAGCCCATTGATTATGAGGATTCACATCAGTCTGCTGCGTGTCACAAAGGTAGAGTCAGATTATTACATGGTGTTGGTAAAGTTATGTAAAGTATGTTGTAGTGCAAAACAAGGTCAAGACGTACATTGAGAATGCCGTTCCCGGCCTACGCTATGATAGTGGCATTGAACTTGGCTGTACAGTGACAAGAGGAAAAGACCAGGGTTAGGGTTGACTGGGGCCATTACAGCCAGCTTAGATATCGTCTCAAACTCCTTGCTTGCATGGCATCCTTTTCCCTCCTTTCAGAGACGAATCAAAGGCCTCTACCATGATAGGATGCAGGATTCTTTTCTTGACTTAGGAGAAGTTCCTATGATAGTCACTGTTTGGTTGAAATGGCGAATACTTTAAGTTTTCTATTTTCATTCTTTATTTCAAGAAAGAGGGGGGGGGATCCTATATTTGGTGGCAGTTGAGATCCTGGAGTAGATACGCTCTGTATTCGAGAAGTCATTATTGACTTTTCTGTAGGTGAGGAGAAATGTCTGAGGGCCCGTAGAGTCTGTATGTCAAATAAATAACACTGAGTGTCAATAAATTTCCATGAAAAAATCATAGTATTGGTAATTATTCTATGCTGGATTATGTTTTCCAAAATGTCATAATGTTGCTCTCCAATTAATTAATTACAATAGTACTTAAAGCAGGATAAGGCTATCAGAACTTCTAGGATGCATTGTCCAGCCTGGGGCCGTTGTAGTGTTTATTGGCATACCCAAACCAGTTCACGAGCGCAAAGATGCCCATGACACCAATGACAGCAGATGCATAATCTAATATTCCGTGTTAGACCTCGTTCAAGAGAAAGAACAAGAAGATGGTGAGCCCATGGCTATGAATCACTCACTCATATTCTCAGCCGCCACAGGCAAAGCCGCCGGAAAATCATAAAATACCAAGCTCAACAAGGCCAAGACAATCGCCAGGCCATTCGCCACGGCCCCAGCCCCGAACCGCAACCGCAGTCTCTCTTCCGTCGCGGGCATGACCTCGCCCAGCGACCCCACAGCCCGGCGGTATAGCATCAGCACGGCAGGGAACGCAAAGCTCAGCTGCTGCAGGATCAGGCCCGTGCTGACGAGCGAGTTGAAGGCGGCCGAGGAGCCCAGGTAGATGCAGCCCAGAACGGAGACGCAGGCGCCGTTGAGCAGGAGGGCCCAGACGGGGACGTCCCAGCGGGGGTGGACGCGGGAGATGTAAGGGGAGAGGACGATGGCCTCGTCGCGGGCGAAGCACCAGGTGAGGCGGGAGGCGGTCTGCTGGGCGCCTGTGATGGCGAAGAGGGCGATGACGGAGAGGACTGAGGTGAAGAAGGTTGCTACGGCGGCGGAGTTGGTTGCTTGGTAGAAGATTTCGAGGGCGGGAAAACTGTTGTTACTCAGGTCAAAGGGGGCTCCTTAGACGAGGAGGAAAGATGATTTTGAAGAGGAACAAAAACAAAAAAAAAAAAAAGGAAAGAAAAAAAACGTAACATGATGATTATTCCTTACGGTGAGGCGAGGACAGCATCGAAGTCGTGGTAGCTATAACACATGGCCACGGCAAATGTAAGAGACGTCACGAAGCCAATAACAATGGTCGATAGGAGAGCTCGTGGAACAGCTGTCGCTGCGTTACTGCACTCTTCCGCGAGGTGTATGGCTCCGTCGAGTCCCGAGTAGATAAAGTTTGGATTGATGAGACCGGTAAGGAAGACGACGGCATCGGATCGCCATCCTGAAGTGTTCTCAAACTGGGTCCAGACGGACTCGCTGCTTTGTTTCGGGCTCGACTTGGCAACGCAGGTGATTGTGATGACGAAAAAGGCGACAATGGACATGAAGACTGCAGTGGCATCCACAACTTTGTGTCAGCATTATTGATCTGTTCGGTTTGGAACAAACTTCGGGAAGGTGACTTACAGCCAACATCCATGACCCAGATGCTCTTCCGCAGCCCAAAGATGTTGTAGGCTGTGAGCAGTACATTAAGTGCCTGGTACATCAAGAAGACGTGCCAGGCCTCGACTACATAGCCAGGATTCCAAAAGGACACCATGGCAAGGATAATAATCGGAAAGGGAATGATGAACCCAGCAACACTCGCGATCCAGCCAAACGTGTTGATCATCCCACACCAATAACTCTGTGTGGAGGCGCCGCTATGTCAGAGCCGCACAGAAAAGAGAAAGGGGTGTTTATGAATGCATAATGATTTAGACTGATTGAAGAAACAAAACAAAATAAATAAATAAATAAACCACTCACTAGTCCTCTACTGGCCGATGGAGGGCTGAGGATACTAGTCCAGTGATACTGACCCCCAGCCGTAGGAAACACGGAGGCAATCTCAGCCATGCTGAGCGCACAGGACCCTCCCAGGAGAAAAATGATGATGATGCCGTACAGCATGGTCATGGGCCCGCCCGACGCGATGGAGATGGCCATGGTCGCGGCTATGGCCGCCCAGCTGTTGCAGATGTTCCATCCTGTCGCGATGATGCCCAGCAGGTTCAGGTCCTTGCGGGTGTCCGAGTGTAGGCCGAGGCGCTGGAAGGGGTCGTCTTGGACGGTGCTGAGGGAGTTGGAAGTGGCTGCTGGGTGGGTTAGCAAGTCTGTTGTCGTGCTCGGCGGCATGGTTGCAACAACAAGGAGGGGGGTTGACTGGCTTGCCGAGGTGGACTCTTTGTTACGTACTCTTCTCCAAATCCGATGCATGTTCCCCAGACTTCTTTTTGTGTGACATGGCTTCGGTATCCATCATTGGCTCCGTTGTCGAACGTTTTTTTCTCTCTTTCTTCTTCTTTTTTTTTTTAAAAAATTTCTTTTTTTTTGTTTTTTTTGAGCAAGGGATGTTGGTGGGCAGGCAAGGGGGAAAGTGTTCTAAAGAGGCTAATTACTTAGATGGAATGCATCAGGTGAGCTTGACGAGGCTGAAGATAGTCAAAATTCAACTTCTTGTCTCATTTTTGTATTATCGAGATCTCTCGCCTGGCTTTATAATAAAGTGGCCCCAATGGTATACAGTATCATATTGGCGAAATTATTAAGAACTCGGGGACTGGAAACTGTAGATAAGAAAACATTTTCTTACTTTCTAGCCCATCCATATCATATCTCTCTCAAAGACAAGATGGGAAAACATCTTCATAGACAAAGATAATACTCGGCAAGGCATATCAGTACAGTAATTAAGCACAGCCTATTATTCCATATTCGTCTCGAGAAACCATAATAATTCGAGGGCCCCCAGAGGCACCGGCACTACTCTCTGTAAGGGGTGCGGTGCAACTCGGGGCATCTATCTCACTAAAGGCTTGATAGGGGAAACGATGCACGTTTTACCCAAAACGGCAAGAAAAGTGAGAAGAATCCAAGGCATACTTGCAGTGGGTGCACAGCAGAATCCCACGATTTAACAAGATTCGAAACTTTTGACAACAATGACAAGATTTTGACTTGATTTTATGTACTTTGACTTTATCTTGCCCAGCCCTGTGTGGATGGGGGTGGCGTGGATAGTGATTAGAGGCGGCCGAGAGAAGAAGTAATAATTTATCATCGGATTAGGATATCAAAGTGAGAACTCTCCAAGGCCCGGCTGGTTGGTCTTACTGTATATGCAGACAGTAATTACACTTTATCCCCCATCTTTAGATAATTGTATTGCCTCACTTCCGCCACTAGGCCGCGTTGTCTTATTGTTTTTTCCCCCTTATTACCATAAATGGGATGAAAAGTGAGATCTACACCAAAACCTAGAGTCAAGTATACTATTATATAGACTGCACTGCAGTGATTCTCAAATACTTAAAAGTGTGTGCGAGCACCACAGTTCCAACTTGAAGCCATTTGCTCGTTATTACTGCAGTCATCACTTCTTCAGAGCACCACTGCCCCTAAATACTGCTGCTGCATACACTTTTCCCTCTCCTCTCGTAAAACAACACAACAACAATGCCCAACCCCCCAGGCCACACCAGCTGCGATGGCTACCAGTGGACCCTAGAATCCGGCCTCCAAGCCGGCCTGCCTTGTCTAGGCACGATCCAGCCAGCCGCCAACCAAGCTCGCCGCAGACAAGAGCACCATCTACGACGTCGCCGTCATTGGCGCAGGCTACACCGGCCTCACAGCCACCCGCGACCTCACCACGACCGGCCACAAGACCGTGCTGATCGAGGCCCGCGACCGGATCGGCGGACGGTCGTGGTCGTCCAATCTCGGCGGGTACCCGTTCGAGATGGGCGGCACCTGGGTGCACTGGACGCAGCCGTTTATCTGGCGGGAGCTGTTCCGGTATAACCTCCTGGGGGACAACCTCGAGGTCTCTATGTCTAGCGAGGGCGGCATCAACAAGTGCGCCGTCAGGATGTTCAAGGACAGGCCCCAGGTGTTCCTCACCAAGGAGCGCGAAGACGAGGTCTCCGCGGGTGCGCTCAAGAAACTCGTCAATGTCGACGGCCAGCTCGGCCGCACCGTCATCCCCCACCCCCACCAGGCCCTGCACAACAAGGCAGCCGTCGCCATCTACGACAAGATGTCCCTGAAGGCCTGCAAGGAATTGCTTCCCGATACCGAGGAGAAGGATCTCAAGAGGGTCGTCTTCCACAACTGGCACAAGGATGAGTTTGCGCGAGGAGCTTGGGAGTGGTTCAAGCCAAACTAGGTCTCCAAGTACCTGGACGCCTTGCGGGCGAGGCAAGGCAACATCTGGTTTGGTAGTGCGGACTGGGCGATGGGGTGGCGTGGATTCTTGGACGGAGGTATTGAGGATGGACAGCGCGTTGCCAAGGAGGTGGCGGATGATCTGAAGACGAAGGTGGTCACGGCAAACCTATGAAGGGAAGATGAAAATGAAACCATGGCTATACACGTGCTCACTACTGGACAACTGTGCAATAAACAGCTGTATTTATAACGACAGCATCGATTATATGTGACCCTTGCTTATGAGGGAGGAATGACTGAGAGCTTGGAGACGAAGGCATACACCACCCCAGGGGTGAAATGCTAGAAAGGTATGATCATAGCCATAAATAAAAAAGAAGAAGAAAAGGGCTCTCGCGAGTGGTATCTAATACTAATAATAGTGAGTTTCATGATTCAAATACATGCCGCCGTCGTAGGTTATAGGTAATTTGCCAGGTCGATATGGCCCCCACCGCCCGTCTCGAGGAGCGGGAAGAGGTTCAGTCCACCAAAGCTCGACTCGTCGCCGTCGAAGACGGTGTTCATTAGCGACAGGTCTGGACTACGGGACAGGTTGTTCGACATGGCCAGGAACGTAGGGTCCAGGTCGCTGAAGAATGGGGAGCCCGCCCCAAAGCTGCTGCCGCCCGCCGGGTAGTGATTGTGGTAGAGGTGGTGGTGGTGGTGGCTGCTGTCAGACATGGCCTCGCCTTGGCTCATGTCCTGCTCCTTGCTGCCCATTGCCCGAGGGCTGGCTATCTTACGCGCAAGCTCTGGTGACCTGCGGGCAATGGCAGCGCTGTCCGTGTCGCGGGGGCCGTGGGGCAGGAGCCCGAACAGCTGGGTGGAGCTCTCTGTCCGCTGCAGCCGCTCCTGGACCTCCTTCTTCTCTAGGTACTCCAGCGCTGTGGTGAGCAGGGACTTGGAGATCATGGCATACTGAGCCGCGTGGGTGTCGATCTTGGCGAAGTGATCCAAGGCGGCCATGGACATTCGTGCGTATTTCTCTAGGACGCGTCCAAAATTGCCAAGGAGACCAGCGCCTAGAACGAGGGAGCCAGAAAAGAGCCATGAACTATATAGAGATGAAGAGGAAGGTTAGTATCTTCTTTTTGTAGGAGACAGACAGATAGATATAAAACGTGGGTTTCAAGTGCGGTAGAAGGCTGTGGAGGAACCCTACACAAGGATGGGCCGCCTCCCAGTTACTGATCCCTTCTCGATCAGGTCCAATACCTGGTCCACCATCAAGCTGGCAGCATCGATACATGCATCTGCCAGCTTCGACTTGCCAGAGACAAGCCCGGCCCTCCCGTAGAGGGTGGCCGGCTCGGGCGACAGCCGCCTGTATAGCTCGTACATGAGGAAGGGCCTCGACACGAGCATGACAGCATAGTAGTACGTGGCCAGGACCTGACAGGCGCCATTTACCTCGGCGGAGTCCTCGCCCTCGACGGGGGAGGATACGACCCTCTTCAGCTGGTGAAGCCACCTGACGGAGAAGTCTCGCAGCTGGCGCGAGATGCCCTCGGTCAGCTGAAAGGTGATCTTGCGGCGCGAGTAGACCTCGAGCACGATGCCCTCGAGGATCAGGAAGATCTGCACCGAGGCGTTGAGGATGTCGTAGAGCTCATGGTCCTGGGCGTCGACCTGGCGGTAGGGTACTGTGCAGTCGACGTCGCTCACGCAGGGCGGGCGGCCCATGGACGTGCTGAGAAACAGGTCGACGATGCGCAGGCTCTTCCAGATCCTGTCCCTGTGGCGGTGGACCTCGTGGCCGAAGCGGCTGTTGACCTCGGTCCTGTGCACGCCGATGGAATAGGCAGCGCGGACGGCGAGGCCGAAGAACAAAAAGGCCCCGTTGATCTGGCAGGCGCAGAGCATGTAGAGGGTGATGAGGAGGAAAGCCTGGACGGTCTCGATGCTGAGGCTCCCGTTCAGGGTGGCCAGGGCGTGATCGCGCGCGTGCTCAAAGTAGAGCTGGGCCCGGTCCTCGTCGGCCCGTTGCGTGCCTAGGGCGAGCACGAGGTAGTTCACCGCCGAGGCAACGTCGTCGGCACGGTGTCCACTAGCGAGGCTGTTGGATGCCCACAGAGTGATGTCTTCGGCCAGGCGCGCCTCGCTGACGAACAGGTCGACCATGCCAGAGGTCACAGACAGGTACGCTGCCACCGCGCCAGGGATGTCCTCAATTTCCACTGGCGGAGGGGCGGTGGTGGCGGCAAGGCCAGACGTGATGGACGACCGCGAGGTGGCATTCTCGAGTACAGAGTAGCGGCTCGTCTGGGGTGCGAAAGCGTTAGGGTCGACACGCGAGGTGACGAGCTGGCGCACAGTCTGGAAGAAGGACAGCGGGGCGCAGTCGCCGATGAAGATGAGCTTGCCCTGGGCATCGCACAGAAGGCGTGCCTCGCGGGGCACCTCGGCCTCCTCGTGATCCTCAGGCGAGGTAATGGGAGGATCGCCACCGCCACTGCCGTGTTGATGAGGGAGCGGTGTGGCTGGCTTCACTGGGGATGGGATGGGAAGCGTGTCGTCTTTGTCCTGCAGGCTATGATGTGCTGGGACGGCAGTGATGCTCTGATGATGCCGATGCCGCTTGAGATGAGTAGTACCCTGTTCGCTGCTGCCATGATGAGACGCAGACGGTGAGTTTATGCTTGGTGTTCTCGGCTGCGTCCTCGGCCTGGGGTGACGGCGCTGCCTTGGGGGCGAGTATTTGCAAGTATGTGGTCGCTGACGGCGAGTACAGTAGCTGCATGGTAGCTTGCCGTCACACTTTACTGTTGAACTGTTAGTATTACTGGCTTTTAGGACAAAAAGGTAGGGAAATAGAGCCAATCAGAGGCGGTGGTGGATGAAAAGGAGGAGGAGGAGGAGGAGGAGGAGGATAAAGAAGGCCGAGACGGAACGATTGCTCACCTTTTCTAGCCTTGCATCCATCACAGGCATTGGCCACACGGCTGCGGATCAAATGAGACTCCTCATTGGCATTCTGCTCACTTGAATGGCGAGCAAAAGAGTCAGTAGTAGGGCTGGCAGCAGTGGCGGTGGTGGCGGCTGTAGCATCCATCGCAGTCTTGAGACACAAGAAAGTGAGACGCTGCTGGTCCTTTTGCAGGGGGACGTTGTACGGAAAGAAAATTGAGACGAATCGAAGTCGGGTCTTCGACAAGGGGTAGGTACCACCTGCCTCCATTTAATGCCCACAGCATGCTGAGGAAGGAGCCAGCGGGTACATCAGCAAGGGATCAAGGCCTGGGGTAACTAGGTGCGGCTGGATCTTATTGGTCCGAAGAGCCTGGGGGAAAAGAGAAGAGGCCCTAGCAGTGCTAATCAATCACTGGCGAGCTCTAAGCCGAAGGCAGATAGGGTCGCCCCGATGTGATAAGGCACAGAACGGATGTCGGCAACTCTTTTCGTCTCGGACATAATTACTAGATCATCTCTCAGCGTCAGCGGAAGAAGTGTGGCCAATTTGAGACTCCTTGTCCGGACAAGTCCAAAGAAGTAATGCTTTACAGGTTTATGGAGGGAGTATAAGTCTGAGAAGCGTGACCTAATCTGCAACTCTTGTACATAACATAGTAACTAATCACAACATAAACCTGCCCCCCCTCCTGCGAATACCTACTACAAGTAGCCTTGATCGAAGTTGACGGCTCTTACGCGAGTTAATGATTTTAAACGTTGGAATGAGACCAAAACACAAAGCATCGTCATCAGAATTAGGATTGGCCCCGCCTGACCTGAGCCCAGTACAAATCCGCATCAGCAACAACCCTCTCCTCCCACCCCTCCGCCACCAGAGGCCCCACGACCTCAACGTCCTTCTGCCCACCACCCACAACCTCAGCACACCCCCACTTCATCGTAAAGTTCTCCCGGTTGCCCGCCCCCGTAAGCTTGAACAGCGTCTCATTGCTCGCCCCGAAGACGACCCGCCCGATGTTGGCCCAGTAGATGGTCGCCGCGCACATGGCGCACGGCTCCCAGGTCGAGTACAGCGTGCACCGCCACAGGTAAGACTGCGAGTAGTGCAGCGAGGACAGGCGCGCCAGGGACGACTCGGCGTGGTCGACGTGGCTGACGGACTGGTGCCGCAGGAGGATTGTCTTGTGGTCGGGGCCCACGAGGATTCCTGCAAAGGGCCGCTTGCCGTGCTCGCTTCGGGCTGTCGCTTGGAGGGCGAGCACCTCAGTCATATTCTTATGAAAACCGTTAGAAAAAGAAAAAGAAAAAAGAAAGAAAGAAGAGAAAAGAAAAGAAAAGGGTTGTGGATGGTACGAGAACGGGGCGGGCTTCATCTTACAGCATCGATTTGTTCTTTGGTGGGCTGCGTCCTGGGCGGGAAGAACTCCTCCGCGATGCTTTTCGACGGTGTAGCCATTGTTTCTTCTTGTTCTTTTCTCTCTCTTTCTGTTTGGACGATGCCCCTTGTCTGGTCTATTGCAATGCAGAAAGAAAGAAGAAGAGAAATTGTTGTTGAGAAGTAGAGAGGGACCTGACTTGATGAGATCCAGGCGGGAAAGAAGAAGTCATATAGTCCCCTCCCACTACTTCCTGTCTTATCAGCGGTCGGTGCCGGCCGGCGCCGAAAATGTGGGGCGCCGGAAGCTGAACGGACGCCAAGGTCCGGAACTGATGCTTTGGGTCGGAGCCTTGTCTCTTGACCAGGCTATGCCTCTTGAGCTGACTGTTGATGCAAATAACACCTTTTCATACTCTCACTTTACGAAAACAATGTCTCCTCTTATCTGCTTGGGAAAAAAAAGAAGAAAAAAAGAGCACTTGAGTCCTTTACGATTTGATGCCCGAAGAAAAAACCAGTCTTACAGGACAGCGTGCCCTGCAAATGCAATGTTGATATACTTTTTCATGTTAGATGCCTATTGACAGTTTCTCGGACCCTTCGTTCCTGTACTGATACGATATGTACCCTGAAGATCTCGGTCCCCCCCCCCCTCCTGCCTCTCTCCCTCTGTAGGGCAACATGTAACCCACTGCAGCATGCCTGACGCGGATACGCGGTATGAGGCAAGAGACGCCAGACGCCATGACCAAGCAGAACCAAAGGAAGGGAGCAAAACAAAAGAACATGGAAAAAGACAAAAGGGTTAAGATAGAAATCCCACTAGATGCCCAGAGTCGTTCATCCGCAACCAACCACGCAGCGTCTGCAGTCACATCGCCGTGCCATATGTACTTTGTGGAGTGGGAGAATGTGTGTGTGTGCGTGCGTGCGTGTGTGTGTGCGTGTGTGTGTGCGTGTGTGTGTGTGTATGAGAGGAATCAACGAGAGTCTTTGCCGCTCGGATCCCATAGCAGCTCTATCACTTCGTCCATCTCCTCGCCGCTCTGCCAGTCCCTCTTGTACACGTAGACCTGCCGGAGGCGCCCGTCCGCGAGCCACTCGGCGTCCTTGAGCCGGTAACTCCTCTTCTCGTGCTTCTTGAGCGCCGGGCGCAGCGGCCCGATGCTGAAGTCGAACTCGGGCCCGTGCTGGTTCCAGGTCGCCTCCATCCAGTCCAGGTTCAGGCCCTGCAGGCCCTTGCGGTACAGCGCGATGGAGTACCCGTTGGAAAAGAGGGTGTCCTCGCCAAACTGGAACCGCTGCAGGAAGCAGTCGCCGCACAGCTTGGCCACCTCGGCGATCCGGAACACGGGCTCCTCGTACCAGCTCTTCCAGTGGTGCAGCGAGAGGGGCTTCAGGCCGGCCTCGAAGAAGCCAGACAGGTCACCTCTCATGTCCTGCTGGTGCAGGCCCGGCACCAGGGTCAGCTTCGTCTTGGAGTGGTAGTACACGCAGTCGCGCAGCATGCCGTCGCCCGACGGGAGGGCGGCCTCCTCGAGGCACTGCTCCTGGAACGGTTCCAGCTTCTGGGCTAGCGGCACCGACAAGAAGACCCCGGCGCCACCGTAGGCGAAGAAACCCCACGACCGGACCGAGTAGAAGTCCTCCGACAGCTGGCCCAGCCACACCTCCTTGGTATGGTCGTAGGCGCTAAAGGCATCGCTGAGGGCATAGAGCGACGGGAAGAAGGTGTCGTCGTCCAGGATGCCCACCCATTTCGTCTGCGGGCCGATGTTCTGCACGGTGGGCCGCAGGGTGATGAAGTGGTTCTGGTCGATGGTGAGCTGCGGTTCGCCGTGGACGGTGATGAGCTTGATGTCGTGCTGTTCAAACAGCCTCTCGAGGGCGGGGAGGTCGTGGAGGGCGTGGTCGACAATGACCGCCACGAGGGGGGCTCCGCTCCCGGCCAGCCAGTGGTCAAAGGCGGGTAGGGCCTCGATCATGCGGTCGTGGTATGTGGCGACACCAAAGATGAAGTGCTCGAAGGTCTGCTTTGGATAGGGAGGAGGGACGGGGATGGTGAGCGGCTCGCAGGGGAGGGATTCGACGTGGGAGCACGAGGTCAGGTTGATGGTGGTCCTGTCGGTGATCAGGGGGGTGTCGAGCCTGGCGACGGCCTCGCGGTCGGTGTCGCTGGAGTACTTGGGCGTGACGCAGCGCCTGGAGTAGAGGATGTTGTCGGTCAGGCCCAGCTCCTGCCGCCTTAGGAACTCAATGTCCGGACTGCACTGGCCCGGTGCGAGGGGCGGGCGCAGCGTGCCGCCCCCAGGCGGGGTACCGAACTTTGCCTCTTCTTCCAGGGCAGCCTGCGACTTCTCAGCGCCATAGCCACCGCCATTGTCCGTGCCCGTGAGCTTGGTCGTTATAGAGCTGTTGAGGGCGGCATCTCGGAAGCGGGTGGATGAGAGGAGGAAGAGGCACAGGAAGAGGACGACAACGGCGGGGACGATGCGGTGAAAGCGCTGTGGTATGAGCATGGCGCTACCTTGTCATGTCGCACGGTAAGCTCGGCACTCGAGACGGCACAGGAAGGCTGGTCGAGAGAGGAGGAGGAGGAGGAGGAAGAGAAAGTCGTCGGTTGCGCTGTGGGGGTGCAGCACTGCGATGGTGCTGTCAGGATTGTGGATGACGACGCTGCCAGTGATTCTTGTCCAAAAGACAAATGGTACTCGAGGTACAATGCCTAGTTCTGTGTGTGTGTGTGTCGTTCGATTGGGTCTTGTTCTTTGGCAGTGGTCGACAATGGAGGGGTCCTGCAATGGAAGCTATTGCGCAGTGAGCGACAAGAGGAGGCAAGTGGAGTGAAGGAGGATCAGATGGCAGAAGGTGAGACGAGAAAGAGACGACACAACTGCAGCAGGCAGAGGGGGTGACAAGTGTTTGATAGTGGATCGTAGGTGCCAGGGGAGAAGAGGGGCAGGGTGATTTCTGAAGTGATGATGTGTTGAAGGCCAGATTGATGGGCGTTCGTGACGAGTGGGGACTATAATTGGGAGTTGACCTGTTGTTCAGAGTTTTGGAATTTGTTGCGGAGACTATTACGCAGCATGTTGTTGATCACCAGAGTACACCATCGTATGTACTTTTCTCCCTTGGATTTCGGTGTCTGGGTACCCCTGCCAGGGGGGGGGCGATGGGGGGACTTGAACAGCAGGTCCTCGCAGCCCGCCAGACTGACTATAGACTGACCGCACCCAACCATACCATTCAACTGTTTGCAATTCGGCTGAATGCCAGTCTGCTCTCATCGTTCATCTTGGGAGAGATAAGCTGCGAACGTCTCAGGCATAGTAGTGCGGGGTGGCGTAGAACTTGGAATAGATTCGGGCCCTGCATGCGTGGGCCATCTTGGCCTCATTCCAATGAATCCTGGCACGCTGGGAGCACTATCCGTCCAGGCCTAGTCTGGGTCCGAGGATGGCACGTCAGGGCTCGGACGGGCCGCCTTGGGGGCATTTGGGGGGGGGAGGGGGTGTGGTCAGGTGTCTGGAGTCCTAGCGTGCCTAAATGACCCCCTGTCCAGCCTCTATTACGGTGTACAAACAACTACAGTAGCAGTGAGCGAGTGCTTAGGCATTACGGTACCATGCAGTACACGGCCGTTGGAATATCTACCTGCTGACGGCTGCTCATATCGATCAAGGACGAGCCTAAATGTTATACTAGCATTTCTCAAAATACCATGTGCTGCTCGCATAAGCCAAGACCATGCTTATCCGTGTACACTTTTTGTGACCTGCACACCATGACCTAAATAAATCCACCTGCTCAAATGCTCTTCATAGCTCAATGCATACCTTCTGGATTTGACCTCCCGTCTCGCAGTCTTCCTGATTGTTCACACTTATCTGTGCATAGAGCAGTCAGACGTATGTACCAGTACTTACTTTCCAGGCACGAGCCACTACTGGAGTCTCCTGCCGAGGACGCCTTCGAGCCTTGTGATCTGGGCCACATAAATATGTCATGCCCTGTTACTGTTTGAGCCTTAATCTTCGGTCCGTGTCTCTTACATGTGATGGGGGCGGGTATGGAATTTGATTGAGGCGTGACATCAGATATAATATGGAGACTTTCACATGCTTTTTTCCCTTCTTCCTATTGCACCCTCGCAACAAAAAAAAAAAAAACGCAGGGGAAGACACGGCTAGTCCTACAATGTAAGGTCGCACGCAACCTCGAACCTCGCCATGATACTACGTGACACATCGTATGAAAAGAGATGGACCACTGCAGACCCCAGACAAAACTGACTGGCCTCGGCTTGGATGTCAGTCTGTCACCTTGTTGTTGCGACGTGAGCCAGGAACGACAAGCAGCCTGCAGGTTCAGCGGCAGGGCCTCACGTTTTAGGTACCCCATCCTGAAAGGGGGGGATAAGGCTAGACTTTGTTCTTGTAGGTAAATAGCCTGATACAGAGAGTTCCTGCCTATCGCTGACCCCCCTGGCCGACCTCGGCCGGAGCGGTAGGCGGTATTGATTCTGCCGCCTCTTGCGTCACTTTTTTTCCCTAGGAAAGCTCTCAAAAGACCCCTCGCTCCTTCATTCAGCTCGATGATCGGGTGTGACTGCAAGGCACGAGACCAGGAATTGACCTGCGCCTCCCCTGAATTGACGAGGTAACAAGACGGACTCCTCCTCCCCCTCCTCCTCCTCCTCCACTTCTACTTCCCTTTTTATATATAATCATCATCTCGTCTACTCGTTATATTCACTTCACCTCCTGCTTCTCTTTGACTGTTTTGATGCATGTCTTGTGCATAACAGCTCGAATCAACTTGGCTTCTCTCGCTTCATCAGGTTCCTCCATCTCGTTCATAAATCAGTCTGGACTTCAGCGTAAGCTGCTATATCGACACTCAAGTCCAAGACTGTTCCCTGGGCACACTGCGCCGTTCTCTACAGCCGTCGCCGCCAAGAGGAACAAGCTCAGCTCTCCAGGCCCAAGGACTGCCACCCCGCCAACAACAGCCCCCGCTCTCGTTCTTGCTCGCAGGACAATATCTGGACCGTCAAGACGCATGATGGCTTCGCTAGGCGCCCCTTATGAGAAACGGCACAAAGTGACCGTCGTCGGCTCCGGCAACTGGGGTTCGACCATCTCCAAGATCGTTGCCGAGAACACAAAGGCGCATCCCGACATCTTCGAGGCCGAGGTGCAGATGTGGGTGTACGAGGAGGAGGTCACCATACCGTCAAACTCGCCACACTATGACCCCTCGGTGGGCGATGCAAAGCAGAAGCTCACGGCCATTATCAACAAGTACCACGAGAACGTCAAGTACCTGCCCGGCATCCGCCTTCCGGACAATGTTGTCGCCAACCCAGACCTCATCGACGCCGCCAGGGACTCGACCATCCTCGTCTTCAACCTGCCGCACCAGTTCATCGACAACATCTGCAGTCAGCTGCGCGGCCACATCGTCCCCTATGCGCGCGCCATCAGCTGCATCAAGGGCGTGCACGTGTCCGACGACGGCGTGTCTCTCTTTAGCGAGTGGATCGGCGAAGGGCTGGGCATCTACTGCGGTGCGCTGTCCGGGGCCAATATCGCCAACGAGATCGCTGCCGAGAAGTGGTGTGCCACCACCATCGCCTACGACCCGCCCCCAGTCGATGCCAGCCGCAACCCCACGCCTAGGACGCAGAGCCCCGCCGCCAACCAGGCCAAGTTCGACCTCAGCATCACGCCCGTCAACGTCGACGACGCCCTGGCGCACAAGGACGCGAGGGGCAGGACGAGCAAGGTGAAGCTCACCCCCGTCCCGGCCGAGTTCCCGCCGCTGGACCACAAGACCTTCAAGGCGCTCTTCAGGCGGCCCTACTTCCACGTGCGCATGGTGTCGGACGTGGCGGGCACCTCGCTGGGCGGCGCACTCAAGAACGTGGTCGCGCTCGCCGCCGGCTTTGTGGTGGGCAAGGGCTGGGGCGACAACGCCAAGTCGGAAATCTGCCGGCTGGGCATCGTCGAGATGATCAAGTTCGGCAAGGAGTTCTTTGGGCAGACGGTCAACACGGCCACGTTCACTGTCGAGTCTGCCGGCATGGCCGACCTGGTGACATCGTGCTCGAGCGGCCGCAACTTCCGCTGCGCCAAGATGGCCGTCGAGCGCGGCGTCAGCGTCGAGGAGATTGAGCGCACCGAGCTCAACGGCCAGATGCTCCAGGGCACCTCCACCGCCAAGGAGGTGAACAGCTTCCTCAAGACGAGAGGCCTGGAGCATGAGTACCCGCTCTTCACCGCGGTTATCGGCATCCTGGAGGGCAAGTACAGTGTTGACGATATCCCGGAGCTGGTGTCGGAGTCGGAGGACTGGTACCTCGATGGGGACCTGGTACAGAACTGATGCCGAGATATGCATGGCCATGTATACAAACGAGCGAATAGACAACAGTGAGGATTTTCCTTATCAGCGGCAGGATTTCTGTATACCACCAAAGTAGCGGGCATGAGTAGCAGCAAACATCACATAAAATATTTGACAACGGGACCAGCAATACTAAATTTAACCTGATCACCACCGCCACATTCCCACCATCACCTACTACCAGCCTCCAAGGCTGCACTGGATTATTCATTAATTACTACATGCACATGCAGTGACAGGGACAGCAGGCCTGCTAGACTCGGGATGGACAAATAGGTTCCCATCAATCATCATTCGATAAAACCCGAAAGTCAGGGGGTTTTATCCGCACAAGGCGAAAAGAAAGGCAGGAGAAGAAAAAAAAAAAATGAAACGAACAACAAGGAAGAAGAAAAAGTAATTTGGTGATAGGCGATGTGACATAGGCATGGGTTTGGGTTTGGGTTTGTGGCTTCGCGTTGGCGCGTATGCGCGTTGTTGCTTCCCCCCCTCAATGGATCACGGATCGCGTGAATCTCTTTCTATCTCTCTCTCTCTCTCTCTCTCTCCTTCTTCAACGCGAAACGGTCATGGTAGGTTTTCTGGTTCTCCTTTTCATAACTTTGTAGGAGTTTCTTGTCTGCATCATTCTTTTTATCTCGAGTTTTCTAGTTGTTCTTCTATGTAAAACTCCTCCCCTGCTTAGCAGTACATATATACATACATAGCCTTTTTTCACATGCACCATGAAGTCTCATCCTCCCTCTTCCTCCCCACACTCCAAGCACTCAGCCATGGCGCCCTCCAGAACTCATCGACATGATGGCCTCCTTTCTCCTGGCACATCTGCCAGAAGCTCAGAGGCTGGCGACATCATAGCCCCACGTCCCAAAGCCCGCAGCTTCCACCACCACCACCACCACCCTCCCCCTTCTTCCCCAGCAGCAGAGGTTGCACACGCGACTTTCCATCATCATCATCACTGCGAATTACCACCACCACCTTCTGCACCAGCTTCAGCATGTGGAGAAGTGGCTCCTGTTCAAACTTCTCCTACCCCTCCTCTTTTTCCCGCCACACCAAAGCTATCAAAGAGCTACCCCGATCTAGCTGCCTTGATTGAAAAAGCAAGCACCCTGAAAGAAACAATGCCTCCTCCCAAAACCCCCCTCCGCGCTCCAAAGGGCTTTGTTCCCGTCGCGATCCAGATTATACCCCCCTCAGAGCGTAGTGACGACCACGGCCGCCCCGCCTACACGACCTCGAAAACTCAGCCCCGATTCGCCTTCACCCTGAGCCTCCTCCCCAAGACGCGCATCAAGGAGATCGCCTACCACGCGGCCGAGTACGTCAAGAGGAAATTGAACGCGTTCGTCGACGAGACGAGACTCGAGGCGAGGGATAGGGATGGGCATGTCTTTACCGGGCTGGAGACGATCTCGGACGAGCTGATGAGCGGCGAGACGGTGTTCTTGCTGGACAATGGGCGTGATGCACAGGTCAAGAGGGAGGAGGGGCCTCGTGAGGAGCGAGAGGGCATAAAAATAAAAAGAAGGGGCCGCGCTGCCTCCCGGACACCATCGACAACCTCGAGACCATCGTCTGTGAGAAAGAGCAGGGCCAAGTCAGAGCCGAGGAAGACGCCTTCCGAGAGAGCGCTGGAGATCGCCCAGGGTCGCATCGCGTCAAAGACGGAGCCGAAAGGGAGCCTTTTGGCGAGTAGCACCTCTAGGAGAAGAAGGCCACTTCCGCTCGATATCTTTGCAGCGCGGCCCGAGGATCGGCCTCTGCCCTCGATCGAGCACCCGCGAGAGCAATATGCGTCTACTCCCACGTTTCAGGACGCACGGTCGTCTTCGGAGCACGTGGCGCGACGACTCAGTCCTATGGTAGACCTGACAGACGGGAAGGACGCTGCAGCGACCGCCAATCCATCGCAGCGAAGCCTCCCCCCACCACCATCTTCACCCTCACTTCCAGTGCAAGACGTGGAGCAAGACATCTCGGACTCGCAGGACGCACCACCTCGGCCACGGCCATCGACCCAAGGTCCACCTGAAACAATCAAGCCTTTGTCCGGACCGAACCACAGCAAGGCACCGTCGCAGTTCAAAACTCAACAGCCAGCACGTTCCCCTCCATTGGAGGTGGTCAAGTCGACTTTGACCCGCAAAGCCCTCGCCGAAGCTCGGCATCCTCCCAAGAAATTCCAGTCCAAACCAGATCCCTATGATCTCAATACCGTCTTGTCAGATGAGGGCAAATCTACTCCTAGAGCAAGAGACTTCCTGTCAGCTTCCGTTCGCAAGCTGGGCATTCCAAGCAGGCGGTCCACGGCTGGTGAGCTGTCGAAGATAGGGCGGCCACTGACAGGCATCGACCACACATCTTTGCTGACCCGGAGTTTCATCACAACAGTTGACCAGACGGTCATTGCGTCCACACCGAAAGCACAAGTGCAGTTGCCGAAGCAAGCATGCGCAGACCCCTCATCCGCAAGCACCCAACTCCCTTCTTCACCAACTAATCACATTGCAGCCACGCTTGCACGGGGCTATGCGAAGACTCATCGTCAACCACATCCAGAGTGTATCGTGATTCCAGAGACGGATGATGACACGGACGAGCGCGTGCTGCGGCACGCTCGTGATCGATTTTCTTCTCCACAAGCCGGTCAGACGTCCTCCGATGGATCATTGCCTTGGGCTAGGCCCCCGTTGCGTGTTTCAAAGGAGGAGGACCCGTTCTGGACTCTGAGGACCGTGGGACGCCGGCCTGGAGCGCTTGACAATAGCAAAGCGTTCAACAGACAGACCGCGGTCAAGAAGAGGGATACAGAAGCTGCTGGCAGTCAACAGCTGCTGGATCTGGGTCATGGAAAGGTCTCAGGGAGGACCAAAGGCGACCCATCTGAGGTGGAGATACTGTCCGATGGGGACATGCAGCAGCCTGTTGCTCTGAGCTCACAGGCCAAGACCCCATCCAAAGCCACGCCGACGTCGACGGCAGACAAGCCGCCAGTGGTGGTGATTCATGGCAGCTCGAGTGAGGAGCCGTCCGATGATGAGATTGGCCACAACATTGAGGTCATTCATGGCAGTTCGAGCGAGGAGTTGGCGAGTGAGGTGGGCCAAAGTGGCCGGGATTTTCTGTTCTCAAAAAGGGAACAAGCTCCCACGAGCAGCCAATTGTTCTCACGTACAAAGTATGCGGAGGTGGCTATCCTCGATGGGCCGAGCAGTCAGGATGAGAATGGTGATGTGCCAGGACGACCCGACAGCACCGCAGGGCTACTTGTCGATGATGAGCTGCCGACGCTGAATGATGACGAACCCAAACTGGTTGTCCGTGATGAGCTACAGGATGACGATTTCGGCGCACGCGAGTGGGGTGCAAAGCTTTCAGTCGAGGTGCCTTCTCCGGCGGACGATGTTCTCAAGACAGATCCACTGATGGTATTGGACGACTTCGACACTCCACCGTCTGCCCAGCTATCCAAGCGGAAACGCGAGCCCAGCGACGATGAGAAATCGGGGGATGGAACCCCAGCCAAAAAGAGGACCAAGAAGGAAGAGACAGCCGAACGAGCCCGTGAAGAACGACGACTTGAACAGCAGAGGGTCAGAAAGCTACAAAAAAAGGCTAGAAAGGCGGAAGAAAAGGCAAGGTTGTTCGAAGAGCACAAGCGAGTGGCGCTGGAGCTGGCGCACCGCCGTGCCAAGGCACTGGAGATCATTGTCTCGTCGCCACTGAGAGCAGCCGAGATGGGATTGGAGCTCTCGGATGGATACGACAGTGACCAAGAAAGCGGCCCGGGCCAGAACACCTCACCTCTCGAGCGTATTGGTGTGCCCTCATCGTTCGAAGGCAGCGACAACACTGACTCCCTCTCGAGTAAGGAGTCGGAAGGGAGACCCTCGTGGCGGAAGCTGAGCAGGCGACAATTCTCAGCCCCGCCGCACGGAGAAAGCGAAAGACGTGTTGGTAACGGCGGTGGGTGCAGAATTGCTGCCACTGCGACATCTGCCCCTAGTTCAACTGGCCTTGCGCAGCAGGATAGGCCCGTGGGCCAACATGGGGCAGGGGCATCATCGCCTCAACGGCGATATTTGCACAACTATGCCTTTTTGGATGAGACGCTTGGGCAGGGCACATATTCGCCATGGGAGGTGCACAACTCTGTCCACTTGAGGATGGTGAATGCTGGTCTGCGAAACCTGGCTGCGCTGGCCCCAGGAACTATCCGTGACAACGCATCCAAGGTAGCCTCGAAGGACAACCCGACCGTGAAGGACAGTACACATACTCGCCTGTCCAAGAATGGCGTCAAACGAGAGCCCACATCGTCCAGCAGTCCACTTGTCTCACCTCCACGCCAGGCATCCAGCAGCAATGAAGATGGAGACTATGGCCAGGAAGCATCGCGATCAATCAGATCCTCGGCACCGTCACCTAAGGAGCTGACGGCACAGCTGCGGATGACAAAGAAGCCGAGGTGCAGTGGGCAGAGATCGAAGGCAAGGAAGCTGAGCTGGCGTAGGAAACATAACCCAAATACTCACAAGAAGCTTCGGGAGGCTTTTGCGAACAAGGGCGGGCGGCAAAAAGGGCTGAAGAAAGGCGAACAGTATGATATGTAACAAAAGGGGGTTGGAGTAAACATGAAAGAAATGAGTGTCACACTGGTTTGATAAAGGATTCCGTATCGATACTTTGTGGTTGCGTTCTGGCGCGGGCGCTTATGTAATCCTCCTTCCTCATCCCTGGCTCGTTGTGCCCCCCCCAAAACGTCATGCGCTTCTTCTTTTAGCAGCAAATTACCATTCAAACGTCCCTTCCTCAATACCCCAGACCCCAGACACCCCAAATGCACGGCAACAACCACCAAAATGGCCGCCCCAGCTGATAAATCCGAAGATCCCTGGAACGAAAAGACCAAGGAAAAGTTCAACAGGCAAGGCCGGCTCGCCCTCCAAGCATCTCCATCCAACCTCGCAAACACGGCAAGGAACTGACCAGACTGACCATGTGCCATTCGACGTCACAGCAAGAGCCGGAGCGAGTGGCTTGACCCTTGCCAGGAGGCTGCAACCAGGAGCATCCGCTGCCTCAACAGGAACGGTGGAGACAAGGCTATGTGTCAGGAGTACTTTCAGTATGTTGCAGCGAGGGGGAGGGGAGCCCTTGAGAGGCCATTGTCTGACATGGTGCTGATATGCATTTGGATAGGGCGTACAGAGATTGCAAGAAGGAATGGGTGAGTGAGAGATCTTGCAACGTGACCACACGAGGTTACGCAGCTGACAACAACACCCCAAGATAAATAAGCGCAAATTGGAGGGGCGCGGTGGTCTCTTTGGTTGAGGTTGCCCCCAATCTCTTCCTATCCTGCAGACCAAACTCCTCGCCACAATCATGCAATGTTCATAGATTCAAGGCCCGCGCCTCTGGTTTTCAGCGCCACTGAATGCTTTGGGGCAGATCGTGTGACTGTGCAGCAGGAACCGTCACATATTGGACGTGGTCTTCTCCTTCGAATCATTTGTTCTCCAATACTCAATATAACCCACCCATCTCTAGTGACTGCTTGTGAGGGTCGACAAAAACGACCAGGGTTCCAGTGAGAACGACACCAGTATTGGAGGAGCTGGAAAGGGACCGTAAGGTATTCAGCCCTCATGCAGGAGTTGTAGGTTCCTCGGTCGTGAAAACGAGGGCGTAGCTCTGCAGGTGGGCCAGGAATCCGCCATTCGACAGATGACAGTGAACCAGACATTGTTGTTGAGACTTGCATGTGAATATACAGGAGTTCCTTTCACTTGCCTTGAATATGTTTTTTTTTTGAAATATTGTTTAATTATTTTATTACAACAGAACAGAATGAATCAGGGAGACGTAGCTGATTGTTATTATGACTGACGTGCAAATGGAGTTGAGAAGTAGGAGGCGGCGGTTGCATTCAGGGTGTCTGCATGGCCTGCATGGCCTGCACGCACGGGCCAATGGTGATCCTGACCAATCGTACGGTGGAAGCGCGTAACCAAAAATCTTCCAACTCAAGTCCAAAAAACAGGCACGCATTTGGATAAACAGCAAAGGGGCTGGCAAACGACCCTGTACACATCTGGTTTCGATTGTTTTTAATTTCCTCAAATTCCATCTTTCTGCTCTGTTTGCCCCACTCGGACGACCTGCTAGTACAGGCTGGGTTTTGGGTGCATTCGTCTTTTCTCTTCTTTTGTCGCCTTGGATTTTACGGCAGGCGCCACTAAAGCAGTTGCTGTACCACCTACCAACATCACCACTAGCCCGCCAGCCAACCCCGGTGTCGGTTGCTTCTTCCCGAGACGATCCAACATGTCCGCTTATAACAGGCACTACAGGCCTGCCCTCAAGGACAGCGTCGATGTTCAGCTCCAGACGGCTTTTAACGACGGGCAGTGGTCGTCAGTCATCAGGTTCGCCGCCCAGCGATTTAAAGCCCTGAAGGATCCTTATTATGAGGTGTGTGTGTGTGCGCGTGTTCGTGCCGTGTGTGCATAACTGTTGTCGAGCAACCTACTTACATTTCAATGACCCAATTTTGGTCTGATCTCCGTCGTCTGTAGGCAGTCAGAATCTGTGCAGAGTCCCAGACGGACTCGGTAACGGAGAAGTCAGGCGTCCTGACAGCCGTCGATGCTCTGGTCAGGGACAAGACAGCCGCTCTGGATATCGACACCATCGATTTATATGAATGGGCTCTCCAGGAATCTGGGTTCCCCTTCGACTACTCTCAGACCATCGGAGCCCTTCGTGCAAGGGTGGCCAAGGCGAACCCCTCCAGCCCTGTCGTTCTCGAATGTCTCGAGGCCTGTGTCTTGGCGTGGGACCTTGTCAACGCTCAGCAGGTATGACTGTGTTTTGGATCCCAAGGTCTGTGACTACCTTTGAACTGACGGGTTCAGATCGCCGCAACATTGGACAGAGTACAGACGGGGAAGAACGACGGCAAGAACCTGTACTGGAGCATCACGCTCACGCATCTGCTTGCTGCAAGTCCACCCCCCTTCCCCCCCCTCTCCTTACACGGCCCAGCACTCGCCGCGCCTCTGCTGACAACACTAGACAAGCCCACGATGCCCTGAAAATATGTCAGCTGTCTTTACCAGACTGGCTCGCATGCAACTGGAGAAGGCTGCCAATGCCACCACAGCGGTACGGCATGTAATTTCTTGTGTGTGTGTTTGTATTTGACCCGGCCCTCACTGATGCTCTGAGCAGACTGCCACCGGCAAGGCACCCGCTCGCTGCTTGAGGGAAGAGGAGGAAATCAACCTCTACTACCGGATCATTGGCAAAGATGCCTATCTGAAGTCGGTCGCCGACAGAGACAGTGCTATCAGTGTCTTCAAGCAGTTCGACCAGGGCCGCAAGCACCTTCTCATCGAGTGCCTCAAGACTTTTGATGAGGCTGAGGACTGGGACAATGTTTACGACCTCTGTAGATACGCTCTGAGCAGGCAAGATGAAGATGGGAACCCTTCTTTCCTGGCGTTCGACATGCGCATATGGAAGCAATTTATCAAGGCAGCATCCATGAAATCTGACGTGGAAAGGTAAGTGATACACCCCCATCATACATTTACCCAAAACCAGGCTTTCTAGGCTATTGACAGGAGGCTCAGTGCTTTCAATGAGGCCGCGACGATCCTGGACACGTTTGTCTCGACAAAAGGCAATGTGGCACCGATGTACAAGAAGAACATCGGTCTTGTTACTCTCGAGCTTGCCTTTCAAGACCCCTCCCGCTCACTCTCCGGCATTACAGGCCCTGGGAGACCGTCACCTCGTGTAATTACACTCTATCTGATCCTGGAGCAGTCTCTCTCCCAGCGAGCCGCCTTCGATGATGTCAAGGAGTACGTTAGCCAGCTCTCAGTCGAGGAAGCCAGATACTTCATCGACAACTTCTCGAGAACGCTGTGTGTGAAGGTGAGGTTTTGATATTGGCCCTACATGTTTCTTGCTGATATCTGACGATCGCCCAGACCTCCGATGAACAAAGGAAAACATTGGTTGGCGTACTAGAAATCAAGTTTCGGTACCTCCTGACAACGTGCCTTTCGACATTGGAGCATGTCGTTGTGGTGGGCGAGGCTGAAGAGCCACGACTCAAGTGCAAGCTCTGCTCCACCTTGACAGATAGAAGCTGTAGAGCATGTCTCGAGGTTATAGCGTCTACAGCGCTGTCAGCATACAAGGTCGTCGAGAGGAACATGGAATACACCAAGGGACTCGACAAGGACCCTCGAATCGATCTCGCTCTGGTTGCCGCATCAGCGCTGCTCAAACTGAGCGGTCTCTCGCCGCGGCCCGTCCAAACAGCCTCGTCCAGACTGCCACGCTTGAGTAGCACCGATGTGTCAAGATTGCTGCAGGCCGTTGTGATACTCGCCGCACAACTCACAAGAACACCCGACGAAGTCCCTCTACGCCTCGTGCTCATCCAAGTCTACCTTCTGCTCGGCTGCGGCTCTCTTGCATACCAGACTTGGCTACCAATGGATATCAAGAGGACTATTCAAGACGCTCTTAGTCCGCTCTTCTTTGATCGGATCTCGAGCATTTTCCCTGGTCTTTTCCAACAAAGCCGAACCCCACCAACAGAGCCTTTGACCTCGTACTATACCGGGTGCCTACGCGAAGACTCGCCAATTAGGATCTGGGACGCCTTCAAGGCAGGCAGCTATACGTCGATCCTGGGCATGGCTGAGTTCTCAGACAGACTACGGAGGAGTTGTACCCCGGTCATGACGGTCATCGAGGAGAGGAGGGCAACTCGGGCCTTAGGTGGACGGCTTGAAGGAGGCATCGAGCAGTCACGTTTGCTGCGTAAGTGCTAATTCACCTCCTAGATATACAATCATGACAGCTGCTTACTGACCTGCAACAGAGCACGTCGCCGACGACACAAGATTCGTCAACGCCATCGACCACGGCTCATTCCCTAACCTCGAGAGCCCACAAAGCGCTCCGCTCTACAAAATCGTGGAGTTCGGGCCAGAGCTCTCGTCCGAGCGCTGCCACCTCGCCCTCCTGTCCGAGCAGTTTATCGATGCCGTCACGTACAAACCACCAAAAGATTACAAACCCAACAAAGTCAACGAGGTGGCGCTCAAAGACCGCGCCTATCTCATCGAAACATCTGCCCGCCTGCATGAATCCCTCGCCTCCATCCTTCTCAACAACTCTCTTAGCATCGCAGGGAAGCTCACCGGCGCCGAGCACCACTTCTATACCACCGTCAGCTTCCTCTCCGTACTGCTACGCACGGCACTCGAGACGCCCAAATCGGGTCCCCAACCAACGAGCCTGTCCACCGCCATCACCGGGATCAAGTCCATCCTCGCATCGCTCCGGACAGACTTCGCCTCCGTACCACCGCAGCTGGCCAGCTTGGATACGGGCGATGTGCTCGCGTCTCTCACGGATCCGCACACCCTTTCCCTCGTGCGCGAGACCGCCCTTGCTACCAAACAGACAGCCACCCTCATCCTGACATTCCATGCAGCCGAGCAGGCCCGCGACCGCACTGGTGCATCTCATCTTCACAAGGATATCGTGGCGGAGGCGAAGGGCCTGGATGAGCTTGCGACCAAGACGCTCTCGGCGGCGAAGGAGAGGGTGAAGCAACTGAAGGGTGTGCTGGGGCAAGGAGGCTGGCTGGCTCGCGTTGAAGGGTGGACGTTCCCCGAGGGAGGGGACACGCTGGGCGACATAGTCAGGGACGTCGTGGGCGCCGGGGATGTGGAGGACTGGGCTGGGAAGGTGGTGGAGAGCTGGAGGGACGGGGTAAAGGGCTTTGAGTCGGTGAAGTGGGAATAGGTACTGCTACTCCTCTGGAGCTGACTAGGAGGAATGATAATACTCTCTCTCTCTCTCTCTTTTCTTTTCTTTCTTTCTTTCTTGTTTTTTTTTTATTTAAAAAAAAGAAGGAATGATCTGAAATGCCTCATTTATGAGATGACTTAAGATATGGAATCATATTGGCGCCGTGAAATGGGTATATTCTCAGGGGGGAGAGCGGTCTTCGCCGTGTGATATCCGTCCGTCCTAGTCGCCGAGCCGATGTAGTTCCATCTTCGTGGAAACGGTCAACAATCAAGGACCTTGTTGTGATGCAGACCTGCCCATTCCCAGTAAAATCTGACCCAATAATGCCCATACCGGCCCTGCAAATTTTTATGCGCACCGTCTATATACCGATTCTGCTCCAAGCAGTCGCCCGAATCTCGGTGCCACTCGAACTTCAAAAATGTCCCGTGGTATAGATCAGCACGCGCTGAGAAGAAAGCTCTCGGCGTCTTGTCAACGACAAGCCTTGTTGGCTCTCGGCACCACCTGAACAGAAGAATCCGGGGAGCCTTCCCTCATCTCCAGCTCTGGCTACCCCTCCTCTTGGCTGCCCTGATCATCAGCTCCCTGGAGTCCTCCCTCAGCGTGACCCAGGCCCACAGCCAGCTCATGGTCTCGACAAAGATAAAGACGAAGAAGACGCGGTTCTTGAGCTCCTCGCCGCCCCAGCCTGAGGGCTGATAGTTGGGGTTGTAGGCGTTGGCGATCGGGTGGGTCATCCAGCCGCGGGAGGTGTCGGCGCGGTAGAAGGGGCTGGAGGAGCTGGAGAAGAAGGTATATAGGAGGAGGAGGAAGCTGATGAGGAAGCGGAGGGGTGCTGGGAGAGAAATAGGGAAGAATATTGTCAGTATTTCTTTTCCTTCTTGAGGGCATAAGAAGAAGGAAAAAGGGTGGAGGATGACGTACCTTGTACTCCCCAGTGGTGAATCAGGGAAATCTCTTCCGGCATGCTGAGGGTGACGAGATCCGTGAAGCCCCAGATGGCCAGGACAATGCCTAGGAAGGCGAGGCTTGGGGATCGTGCCTCGAAGCTGCTCTCATACGACTGGAGGAGTTGTTCCTCATTAGCTCAAGCCCTCTCTCTCTCTCTCTCTCCCCCTTCCAAGTGCAGAGGGGAGCGTAGCATACCATGCCGGTGGCCTCGCCGAGCATCAGGACCAGAGCCTGGTCGGCTATCGTGCCAGGGTTGGTCAAGAGGAAGAAGCCCAGGGTGATGTGGAAGAGCGACAGGGACGTCAAGATCGTCTTGGCGGATATGAGCGCCATGGTCGTGGAGTGGGCGGAACGGTCGGGATGGCGCTGGAGCAAGGTGACACGGTGGGAAGGACGGAAGGGAGGATACGGTCGCCTTTTATATGCAGAGGTCGAGAGGACACAGCAGCTTTGCCGTTATCTCCAGGGAGCGAGGTATAGGTACGGAAAGAAAGCTTTTGTGCCGTGTGCGCGGGCCGGGTGCAAGCTTGAAGGCTTGGTTGTCTTGAAGGGCAGGAGAGAGTAACGGTACAGTTGTACAAGAAATGCCCCGAGCTGCTGCTGCACCTGTCTTCCTTGTCAGGTCTGCAGTAAGGTGTGGCAGCTTTGGGTTTGTTGGGTTTGAGGCGACAAGCTGAAGATGTCGTGAAACCAGAGGCTTGATGTTTTCCCAACACAGGTCCTCAGCTGCCTCGAGTGCTCACATGCCTCGAGGTGTCCTCATGCGACTGTACCAGGTAGAACAGGGGTCCTGGCCTGGTGCTATTGCTGTGCTGGGAGGCTCTACCGCGGGACAGGGGCTGTTGTGGGGTTACAGCTACAGGGAGTTGTTAGTGCCTACTGTAGGGGAGGCTTGGACAGGGCAGTCATCCTCCACTTGCTGAGTTAATACTCACCAAAGCAAAGTCACTGATTGCTGAGGTTAGGTGTGCCATTCAAGACAAGCTGCAACAGCCATAGTATCTCCTCATAACCCTATGAGTCCTTGAGAGTTGAATCTCATATACTTCAGCCATAAATACACCTGTACTGGTAGTGATTTTTCTGCAAGGTCACTCACTTAATCCTAGAGGGATATGATAGACATGAGCTCTGGCTCTTAATTAGTAGTAGAAAAATCGAGTGCAAGCACAGTATATAATCATTGGCATATAGTCTTGTCAGTTTTTATAATACTAGAACTTATAGTTGATCCAACAAGTACAGTTGCCATACAAGGGGGGTTCAGGTTCAGGGCGGCGGGCTGTCAGACAGGGGCCCAGGGCAGAATACAGGAGCTTGTTGACCCCTGACCAACATCACTTTGTCCGCTGTCCATCGCTCATTATAACCACAGTCGCAACCACCACGGCACCACCACATTGTCCATACATACCGCAACAACAGGAGCCAGGTTGGGGATGCTGAGCTGGCCTTGCATCTACAGCTGCACTACATCTAGGCTGACGCTCTTGACAATGGGACTGGGTCGACAATAGCTGTTCACCATGGAACAGCCCTTCTCTACCTCCAAAGTGACAGGTAAGCAGAACAAAATATCCTCCAAACCCCCTCTCCGCTGCCTAGTCATACGCTGCTGACGACATGTGCGCCCGGCCCCTGTTGCAGTCGAGTACTTCGACCCTCATGATGTCTACAAGCTCGTTGCGCCCGGCCTGATCCCCCGCCTGCCCTTGCGCAACCTCCACTGGCAGTCGCACGCCGGTCCACTCCGCTCCATCGAGACCCTCCACGTCGAGCTCCTCGACGCCCTCGCGCCCGCCCCGACCCCCAAGAACCGACAGCCCTCCGTCTCGCCGCTTCCGAGCGCAGGTGTCGACGATGGCTTTACGACGCAGTCACTTGGCAGCGGAAACCGCCTTGGGGTCGAAGGCGACGAGGCTTTCCCATCGAAACCATTCTCCCCTGGCTACGGCCCTTCTGCCGCCGCCGCTCGACGCCACCAGATCCCCGGCCTGCGTCGCACGCCCTACCTCAAGGTCCTCTTTGTGCGGTGCGATGATAACGATGCCTACAAGTCCAACGTGCGCACCGAGATTCGTGAGTGGGTCAAGGAGCACACGACACCCACCGCATCAGGCAGCAGCAGCAGCAAGAAGGAGGCGCGCAAGGGGGCAGAGAACCACGATGCCTTTGAGTGGCTGATCGTGCACGTCGTGGTGCCCAACACCGTGGCTGCGACCCAGCCGAGGTCCTCGGGGAGCGGCGGTGGGAAGGGCGCCGATGGGAGCTCCGACTCGTTGCCTACCAAGAGCACCACGTCCAGATGGGGCAAGGGCTCTAGCACGATACTCGAGAAGCTGAGGGGCGACTTCAACCCTTCTTCAAAGTCTGGCGTAGATCGGGTTGCGCAGGTCCGGATCGGTGTCAATGATGTCCCATATGATCTGCTGCCGCGGGTGGTTCCTGCTGTGCCCACCGGGTACAAGGAGACAGATGAGGATGCCAAAGCAGCCTGGGTTGACCTGATCGACGAGATCAAGCGCTTGATCTTGACCAGCTTCGACCTGCGCGTCACCCAGTATGAAGAAGACATCAAGGAAAAGGACGCCCAGAGGAGCCTGCCTGGGTGGAATTTTTGCACTTTTTTTATTCTGAAAGAAGGACTTGCCAGAGGCTTCGAGAGTGTTGGCCTCGTCGAGGACTCCTTGGTCGGCTACGATGAGTTGAGCGTCGGTCTCGACGCCATCATCAAGGAGCAAGCGGTAGCAGACGACTCCGAGGTGCCAGGTGGTTCACTACTCGCTTATACCGAGGATCTCAAGCATATCGCGCAGAAGGCCATGGCCGTTGCGAGCAGCGGCACCATAGAGTTCGAGGATGAGGAGCAGGTCAATCTTCAGTCAACGGACCAAGCAGCGGCCGACAAATTCGACGACATACCCATCTCATTCCTGAAGAAGCCCTACCGGGAATTGATCCTGGCCAACAATGTGTCATTGTTCGATTTCAGGTGCTACATATTTGCCAGGCAGATTGCACTGTTGCTGCGGCTGGGCAATGCGTGGTCTACGCGCGAGGAGCTGGTCGCAAAGTTGAAAGAGCAGCAAGAGGCGGTGCTCCATGGTGTGGCCCCCAGCGCACCAGCTCCCACACAGGCGGACGAGTCTGAGAAGCTTTCCATGCTGGCCGAGATCTGCAAGAGGACGCTCGAGTTCATCCCAACCGTATCACATGTCATGCGGCGAGATGTGATTTCGGCACTCACAGAGCAGAAGAAACAGCCAGCAGACGGCGAAACAACGGACACGACATTGTCACACGACAATCTCGTCGCCGAGGTTGCCGAGAATATCGTCACATCCTTTGCATTTTCCGTCGCACAGCAGATCTTAGCCCAGACATCCACAAAGGCCTTGCCCATACCATCTGGTGCCACACCTTCCGAAAACGAAGACGGTTCCGAGCCGAAAGTTTTAGCGATGCCAGAGGCCAAGACAGTGATGCATCCTGCTAGGACATCCTCTCTCCGTGTCAGCACGGCCGGCAGTCGGCTTGCCTCTATGCCAAGCCCGAACTTCTTTCCAGGCCCGGGCACCTCCCGCAGTGCCAGTGTCCCTGACGTTCAGGAGGCGGTAGACCAGCATCAGAGGAAGGCGGGCATGGAGGACCTGGCTGCTAGGAGAGCCGAGCTTTATGCCTTGTCGCGAAACATCCTCGAAGAGGCTGGCAAAAAGCGGGGGTGGAGCGACGGGTGGTCATCTGCGCCGGTAATAGGAGAGACCGGTGTGCATGACATGGAGGAGGTGAGCCTCGACGACGACGAGGACGACAACAATAAATCAACTACTGCCGACGCCGCCAAAACCACGGGAGGACCGCACGATCCAGCACAACCGCTGTACACCTTAGCAGGCCTGGACAACAAGCTGCTTCGGACGGCACTCGATAACAGGGACGATTTTTATAGGCTATATGAGATGCTGACGGACAAAGCCTTGCGGCATTATACAGTCGCCAATCACACGCACTCTGTGCTAGCCAACATGTCGGATCTTGCTGTCGTCAAATACTACCTGGAGGACTACGCGGCGGCAGCCTCGTATTTCTTGCGAACGACCCCGTTCTATGGCGAGAGCGGCTGGAGCTTGCTGGAGCTGTCCATGCTCGTCATGTACTCCAAGTGCCTGCGTGAGCTGAAGCGGAACGAGGACTACGTGCGCGTAGTCCTCAAGCTGCTGTCCAAAGCGGCCAGCTCGGAGAAGGATCGGATACAAGCGAAAGGCTCGTTCAGAATAGGGGACACGGACGCAATAGAGTACGCAGAGGGTGAGGCGTTCAAAGGTTTTCTCCCGGACTTCCTGGCAGCCGCCAAGTCTTTCAACAAGGAGGTGAAACATCCTCTGCAGAATTTCTTCACGAGTATCGAGCTCGAGGGCACACCAACGTATGACGATGACCAAGATAGCTTCAGCCTCGCCCTCAAGCTGCGCAGCGTGCTGGTCGATCCTATGCCTGTGGAAAAGGCCATGTTGCGCCTGGTCACGGCCGGTGGCGCTCGGGAGCTGTGGCTGGAAACCAAGGAGGCTCTGGAGCTCCAACCTGGGCGGAACAAGATTCAGCTGCACGGCACAACGATGAGTCCGGGCACGTACGAAGTCGACCGCGTCCAACTGTCGAGTGGTTCGTTGCGGCTGAACTTTGAGAGACAAGCGTTTCAGCCCTTCGACCGCAATGCTGTCAACCTGAGGAACCCATATGTGGTGCTTTTCCAGCGCGCGGACACGTTAGACGTAGAGGTCAAACCTTCATCGATCGTGCAGCTCGACCGGAACACTGCGATGGATCTTGACCTGCTAACAGGATGGAACGAGGTCCAGATGTGCAGTATTCGCATCCGCTCCGCGACGGGCGGCTTACGGCTTCTTACCAGCGAGGCTCAGATCACTGGTGATGGGGACCAGGCGCAGCTGAAGACGCCCGAGGCAGGTCTATTTTCATTCGATAGCCTGACACCCAGGTCCTCCACCAGGTTGCGGATCCCGTTCACCACGGAGCAGGAGATCAACATTGTTTCAGTCAAGGTTGAGGTAAAATACACGACAGACAAGGGCGATTTCACGCTTCTGAAGACACCAACGATCTCCCTGGCGTTAAAGCTGGGGGTGAATGTGCAGGACGTCTTCAAGCACTCCGCTCTGTACTCGCGCTTTACCGTCTCGACCTCGACAAACAGCCCTCTCCGCCTCTTCAGATCCCAGCTCGACGAGTCCGATGTCTTCGAGTCCAGGCATGGAGTGGCTCTAGCTAATCCGGCCATCATCTTCCCCAAACAACCCGCCAGTCTCCTGTACCAGATCAAGCGCAAGGCTGGATCCAAAACTGGCCCCAAGGTTAACAAGACTATGCACCTCCGACTCTTCTATAGCGTCCTGCAGGACGAGATTGCAGATAACATCCGCGACTCGCTCACGGCTTCACTCAAGGACACGCCGCTCTGGCGGTACAGCCGGCTCGTGGTAGCCGCCGTGCTGGAACGGGTGCGGTACGACCTTACAAGTTACGACCTCGAACGTGCAGCGGTGTTGGGCGAGCTGCCCACGGCCTTTCTTGCCGAGACGAAATGGCAGAAGCACTTTCACGGCCTAGGCGCAGCACTCAACGGGCAGAACGTGGCCTCACTCCTCTCCGAGTTCATTGTCACCTGGGCGAGAGAACGCCGGAAGGTGCCGGCGATGCGGCCAGTTGTCGACGACGCGCAGCAGCAGATGATTGTCATCCCCGTCGACATACCTTCGATTGCGGTGGTGCACACAGCCGACATCAGGCTCCAGCGGCCGATCCCCTCGCTGCTGCAGCCTCTCGACGACAGCGAGACGCCAGCCGCGTGCGTCAACCAGCTGCTCCCTGCGACGTTGCATCTCAAGTGGACGAGGATCTGGGACACGGAGCGCCGCGGCGGCGCGCAGGACGAGGCAGACGCGGGCGATGAGTTCAGCTACGAGGTCAACGCCCCTGGCGACACGTGGCTCGTGGGCGGGCGCAAAAAGGGACACTTTGTGATCCCGGCCCCCTCCTCCGCCTCTGGGGCGGAAGAGGAGCTCAGCTCCTCGCCCATCAACGAGGCGGACATCCCTCTCGTGATGATCCCTCTGCGGGAGGGGCATCTCCCGTACCCGTCTGTCGAGGTGAGGGAGGTCTCCCGCGGCGGTGGCGAGGCGGCGGGTGACGATGGGAGTGGTGGGAAGGAACACCCGCTTGCTGGGCACTGCGAGACGGACTACTGTAACCTGGGAGAGACGGTGCGGGTCGTCGCCGACCGGGGGCGGGTCACGGTCAGCCTAGATGCGAGTGGGCCAGGCGGTGGGCCGCTGGTGCTGGAGACTAAGAGAGTCTTGAAGTTGGAGGATAGCTTGCATGGGAGGATTGTGGCATAGAGAGAGAGACTCTTGAGCTGTGTCTCTCTGTACAGTCTTGTTTTCTACTTTGGGGGAGCTATCTTTGTTGGCCTTGCAGAGGCTTTTGATCCAGTCTTTTTCCTCCCTCCTAGAGACAACTACTACCAGATAAAGTTACTAAGCTATCATAGACACAGAATCTACATATCTATCTATTTATTTATTTTTCTTTGTAGTTTATTCTGTACTTATAAAAGCGTTTGCTTGGTAAGAATGAGTAATGATGATGGGCAATGCAAGCCACAGCTACTTGATACAGTAAGATCAAGCTGCAGGTTGTATTAGAAAGAAGAAAAAAACCGGGAGAATGACGAGCAGAAAGAGGGTCCACTAGAGGGTCCGAGCCGCCTCTAAATAAAGGGCGGTACAGGGGCACAGGGGCTAGGGGGTGTGGCATTTTGGGGGATTGGCATTTGGTTTTTGGGGGAGGGGGGGCGGGCGGCGGGCTTAGGATTTGGGGGGGGGCCTTAACTGTAGTAGGCAGCTGTACTACAGCATAGGTCGCTAGCAGGTACTGTACAGATGAGATAGTACAAAAAACAAGACTGTATGCCGCTGAGGATGATGATGATGATGATGATGATATTGCCTGCCATCTCATGATAACTTCATTGTCTGGCTCCTACAGATAGGTAGTAGGTACAGTGATTTCCATACTTAAACCTGTTTGAAAGTTGTGAGTAGTATTTTAACTATGGTGGTTGTTGTTTCGTACATATTACGGTAGTAGGAACCATACCATGTATTACCACAGTACATATAGTGTTGTTTTGTTTGGTTACATGGTGCAGGTGGTGGACCACTATAAGGTGAGTTTCAAGACCCCTGGGGTGGCTGTCTGATGACGAAATGATGAGCGTTACAGGCTGCTGAACCCCCCCAATCTGCTTTGGGGCTGGTCTACGAAGCTACTGCACCTTGTACCTACTCTGGTCCTGATCCTTGCTTTGGCTTGGCCCTAGACTTACTTACTTGCCTTGCCTTGGCATGGCCCGGGGGCGTTCAACGCCCTGTAAGTACAGTAACCCCAATCAAGCAGCAGCACAAGTACAGTAAGTAATTACTTCTTGTTTTAAAACCCCCCTCTATAAACACCACACCACCACATCTTCTTGCCTGGGGCAATCAATGTCCATGTCCAATGTGATGAGATCCGAGCTTCCTCACCTACACCCCTGAAGGTCGATTGGGACCCTTTCTTTTTCTCTTCTTCAAACCCTCCTTCAAGCTCTGGCAAGACAAGGATGACCTGATCCCTCCTCTCTCAAAGCATTCTTGTCTCACACAGCTAGACAGGACGACACAGGCCCCCAGGACCAATCAGCAACCCTTGCCTCCTCCTTCTCGTCTTTCCTCCTCCTCATCTGCCTCCTCCTTCTTCTTCCATCTTGTAGATTACTCTAACCTCACCCCTAATCCTTCCACCACCACCCACCAACCTCCCCCCCCTTGGCTGTTGCATATTTTTATTTTGCTCTCTTTTGCCCAATGGGATGCCCCTCGTTCTCTTAATTATCCCGACTGCCGACACCTACTTTGTTTGTCCTCAAATCATTCCATCCCCCAACGCGCCTCGCCTACGTAAACCGAATCGTCGAAAACCCTCCCAAACCTAATCTTAACCCCCTGAAAACGCCCAGTCCGCAACGTTTGTAATTAGTCGAATGCGCCTGTCTCTAAACCAACCCACCACGCCTTGCGCCTCTCGATTGCTACACAACTAGCCCTCCCCTTCTTGGCCATCCGACCTGCTACCTCCCTGTCTCTCCTCTCTCTCTCTCTCTCAATTGAGCCACAGAAGACTTTCCCGGCGTCCCCACGTCATCCGTGACGCGACGGCGGCACCCTGGCGGGCAGGCTGACCAACCCGGCGGTACCGCGTCGGGCGGAGGGAGGACGACGAAGAAGAAGAAGAAGAAGAAGAAGAAGAGAAGGAACAAGAGATGATGCAGGTGCAACAGCAGCTGCAGCTGCAGCAGGCGCGCGGGACGACTGAGCGGAAGGCCAAGCTTGCCCGGTCCTACCAGGAGCTACTTGACGAGTTTGGGAATAAGGACCTCAAGACCGTTGGCAACTATCACTTGGGCCGGCTCATCGGCAAGGGCTCGTTCGGAAAGGTCTATCTTGCTACCCACAAGCTCACCAACGGGTCAAAGGTGGGGGTTTTCTGCTCCTTCTCACGGCGGACGAGGACCTCCTCGTTGGGGTGCAGGACGGAATGGTGTGTGACGATGGGCTAATGTTTTGTGTGGCATGGCAGGTCGTGCTCAAGTCTGCAAAGAAGGATGACTCCAACCTCGCCCGCGAGATACATCACCACCGGCAGTTTGTGCATCCGCACATCGCCCGGCTGTACGAGGTGGTCGTGACCGAGAATCTCGTCTGGATGGTGATGGAATACTGTTCAGGTAAGGAGAGAAGGAGGACGAAGAGGACTAGGAGGGGAGATGTCTAAGGGGACTACTGCTGGAGGGAATTTTTTTTTTTTGTTTGTTTGTTTTTTTATATGTGCTTGGCGCTGACAGGATGGTAGGCGAGGAACTATACGACTATCTCCTCAGGCATGGAAAACTCCCCGTCGACAAGGTCCAGAAGACTTTTACCCAGCTCGTCGGGGCTGTCGCATACGTCCACCAGCAGAACTGCGTCCACCGCGACCTCAAGCTCGAGAACATCCTCCTCGACAAGCACGAGAACGTCAAGCTGCTAGATTTTGGCTTCGCGCGCGAATATGAGGGCAGGTCCAACTACCTACAGACGTTCTGCGGCACCATCTGTTACTCGGCACCCGAGATGCTGAAGGGCGAGAAGTATGCTGGGGAAAAGGTGGACGTCTGGAGCTTGGGCATCATCTTATATGCGCTGCTGTGTGGGGAGCTGCCCTTCGACGATGACAACGACGACGAGACGAGGCGGAAGATCCTGGGCGACGAGCCGAAATACCCCGACCATCTGCCACCCGACGCCCTGTCCTTGCTCAGACAGCTCCTCTCCAAGAGGCCGTTCCCTCGACCGTGCCTATCTGACATCCTCAACCACCCTTTTCTGGCCGAACACGCACCCGAGCAGCGGGCTGTCCTGGCCAAGCAGCGTGTCGAGCCCTTCTCCACCCCGCTGGAGAAGGATACGCTGCATCGGCTGAAGGCGGCTGGGGTGAATACCGACGACGTCATAGAGTCTGTCCTGGCTCAGAAGTGCGATACGCTTGCTGGGTGGTGGACGTTACTGCTCGAGAAGGAGGAGAGGAAACACGCGAGGAGGGAGAGGAAGCGGAAGGAGAAGGAAGGGGATCGGAGGAGCTCCCGACGGTGGTCCCAGGCATCAAGTCGTCTGGAGCGTTTGGCCCCGGTCGGCGAGGAAGGCTCGCTTGGCAAGCTGGGCGACCCTCCCATGCTACGGCCGAGGGGCCGTTCGGAGAGGAGGAGCGGATACTATCCCGACTTCCAGATCACGGACCTGCCTGGGTTGCCAGAGGCTGGAAGGTCCAACATCACGCTGAGTCCGGACCAGGAGATGCCACCACCGCCTATCGACAAGGACTCGATCCGATCCGTCAGCAGCTCTCGCCCGAGACCTATCCCGCCACCTAAGGAGGGCGTTCCTGGGGTCCTGCGCAGTGCGAGATCTAGAGGCTCCACACTGCATCTTGTTACGACCGGCGACGCGCTGGAGGGACGGGGGAGGAGCCAGGGCAACGACTCTTCTGGGGGGCCGCAGAAACTCCGCAAGAAGCCCTCACAAGGCTTCATATCGCACTGGAAGAATCTGACACACTGGTTGTTCGACTCGACCCGGCGGCACAAGGATCCCAACAAGGTGCTGAGCCATTCGACGCCGAACCTGCGTGATAAGGCGCGCGGTGGCAAGGACGGCAAGCTTTCGAAGGAGAACAGCCCAAGGCCACACACCGGCAAGACGGTCTCGTCACAGACGCCTCAGGCGACGGCTGTAGCAACGATGCCCACCAATCTGGTTGTGAATGGCATGCCAAAGAGGACTGCAACAGGCTCGACAAAGACGCCTGGCAGTGTCGACAGCCCCACGACCACAAATTTCTCGACGCCAGGCGGGGCCTCACACAGCCATCGACGTGCGCCGACAGGGAGCTCATACAAGCGCCAGTCTCTGTCACCATCTCCTATCACGCCGCGATCTACCGTCCGAAGGTCATCAGCCGGCCTGCGCGGCCGCAAGTCCACATCCTCCTCCGTGTCATCGGTCCGATCCATGCATCACACGCACCACCATACCCACTCCAAGGCCTCCTCCACGTCGTCGACCAATTCGGTCTCCACAAATATGTCCAAGACGCCGATGCAGACAGGCCGCAGCCCACACCACTCCGTCAAGGTCCTGCCGGCCACACCGACCTCGGTCACGTCTTTTCCCAGCAATATCCGACTTGTTCGGGGCGCGCCGCTGTCCCTCTACAACGAAAACGCGCCCTCGAGGAGCAGCAGTGGCGGCAGGACGGGCAGCCTCGCCGCCAGCCCGATGATGCCGCCCCCACGATCTCCGAACCCTTTTACGTCCACCTTTGGGGAGCGCAGCGGGCCATTCTTTGCCAAGCGCAAGCGGAACATATTCAAAGGTCCGACGTCAGCTGTGGGCGGAAGCAGCAGCCGCAGCGACCGAGGCACCCCCACGCACAGCCGCAGCGCGAGCGGAGACCGCCTTGGCCGGCGCAGTGGGGAGATCGCCGCCGTACAGGAAGAAGACGAAGAAGAGGCGCTCGAGATAGGCGACGACATCATGGTCGAGGATGACGATGATGACCGCGACACGGTCAAGTTCATGGGCGTCGAAGAAGAGGACGAAGAAGATATCGAGGAGGTGGAAAACTTCACGCCTCTGGTCAAGGGTCCTGGCGAACAGATTGAGGAGGTGATTTTTGAACCGGGCGAGGAGGCTGGCACGGTTGCCAACGGGCAGGCTGGCGCGAGCAACATGGCGGCAGTACCAGGATCGTCGTCGACTGGTGTTATTGAGGCGGCTGTCAAATGAGCTAGGCGTGACACCGCGAGTCCATTCCACACACACACATATCCTTCATGCCCAGATGCTCTAGCCTTTACCTTATTCTTAAGGGGGAGGGTGATCAAGAGCCTCCTCCTCCTCCTCCTCCTTCATCGGATCATTTTCAACTACATGCATAACCTACAACATGCTGCTGTCGGACCGGTACCCTACACTCTCATCACATTCACCTTGACATCTACATTCTTGTACGGTGCGAGCGCTAAACCTTTATTGTTTTTTTTCTATAGAAAGAGAGAGAGAGAGAGAGAGAGAGAGATGTTGTATAACCCCATACGAGCTCAGCGACAACTTTTTTTTTTTCTTTTCTTTAGTATTCTATTTGGCCTGTTTTGTATTTAACATATTTACTTTACTTTTTTTTCTTCTTCTATTTTCTATTGATTTTGATTTTCCATTTGCGATTCAATGATACCTCTGACTACTCTTTTTACTTCTGAATCTTGCAAAGCAGATACTACTATCCATCCGGAAGTTCTTTTGTTCTTCTTAATTTTACCCTCTTACTCTACTGGTCTCTAGTGCATATATATATATATATATATATATATATGTCCTGTGTGTGATGTGATGTGATCTGTACTTGGTGTGTCCATTCAAAGGGTGGGTGAGCGGGTATCTTGAAATTCTGGCTAGAGGGCTGCCTGGCCGGCTCTTCTTGAGAGAGAGAACATGCTTCTTCGCTTCGAGACTGTTTCAAATATTTCTCCAGACTCCTCACGCCATGGCATCCAGCCACGCCGGCCTCTGGCCGCCGCCCATTCGGACAGCAGTCTCCACCAGCCTCTGCCCCAGCTCAACAGCCCTCTCTCCACCTTCTCCTGCCACAGACTGCCTCAACAACCCCCTCCTGGCCCTCTCCACCCTCCGCACGGCATCAACACTCATACACAGCGCGGCGTCGAACGTCTTGAGGCTCGGGTCCCCCATCGTAGCTAGCGCGGCCAGGCCCAGACACGCGTGGCCCACGTCCGGCGGGGATCCGGGGTTCTTGCCGAAACCTCCTATAGCGTGCTGCGTCTTCTCCAGCAGGAACAGCCTCTGGGCCTTGAGCGAGGCAGGGTCTGTTCCGGCGGTGGCGGCGGCGGCGGCGGCGGTGGCAGAACCTGCGCCCAGCACGGCCAGCGAGCCGATGGTCCACCAGGTGTAGCATGTGTCTGCGACCTTGTTGCAGCGCCCGTTGAAGCCGATGTATTTGGGGTCTGTGTTCTCGTCTGCCAGGGAGAGGTCGGCAAGGAGGAAATTGGCCGTCTCGGGATCGTCGTCGTCATCGTCACCGTCATCATTATCTTGTCGGCTTGAGCGGGGAATGTAGACAAAGTGTCTCGAGGTGAGCCAAGAGATGAAGGCGGTCTTGTCTGGTATGCCCTGCCGTATGGCCTCGCTCTCGTGGGCGTGAGCTCCCCCACCTCCTATCGTCGTCGTCGTCTCCTCCCCAGGGCCCTGAAGCGGCCGGTCCAGCAGTGCCAGGGCGGCAGCGGCACAGTAGCCGTAGCCGCCGTGGCTCTCCTGGCGCCAGCTCTCGGCAAAGCCGCCGTCGTATGTCTGGCTGCGGCAGATGTGGGTCACCAGGGCGGGGATGTCAATGTCCTCCACGTAGGCAGGGTGGTCGGGGCTAAGGTCACCGCGGAGCATCCATCGCACGGCGGCGGCGAGATAGCAGTAGCGCATGTCCTTCCCGCCGCCGACCACGGGTTGCTGCTGCTGCCTTCTTTTCACATCGTCCTCGGTCTTTTCCTCGCCCACGCTTCCAGATATTGCTACAGGGTCGTACACCGACTCTCCGAAGCTGCCATCCTCGGGCCTCTGTAGCCTTCGCAGCCAGCGCAAGGTTCTGACACGGTCGACGCCGGCAAAGGCGCTGTCGTTGTCGTCGTCTGCGAGGAGGGCAAGGAGGAGGAGGGCGAAGTAGGTGCCGCCGAGGTGGGCTTCCTCAACGGCGTCACCGCGCTGGTGCTCAGGGCGGAATACGTGGGTGGGACTGGCGACGAAGCCGCCGAGGGGATGCTGACAGGAGAGGACCCAGCGGCGGAGGGAGCGGCGGTCGGCGGGGGTGAGAAGAGGTTTGTTGTTGCTGTTGCTGCTGTTGTTCGTGTCTTGGGAGGAGGGGGAGGAGGAGGAGGGCGTGAGCAGGTCAATGGAGCAGACGATGAAGAAGGCGAGGCTGAGTCGGGTGCTGTCCATTGAGGTGTAGTGGTGCGGCAGGAGGGTGCGCGCGCAGCGTTGCCAGTAGCGAAGGTGGCGGGCTGTATCGAGAGGAGGATCGAAAGGGTCCATCTTTTTTTTTTTTCTGTTTGTCGTGAGGACAGTAGACTGAATTATGGCGGTATGGGGTAGTATAGTATATCCTCTCTCTCCCCTACAAAGGTCTGGAAAGGAGGTGTTGCCGGCGAGATCCTGCGCAGGCGAAGAGGTCTGGTTTTAGCACAACGAGAAGAAGGACGAGGGCGAGGGCAACGACGTGGTTGAAGATACCCCTGTTTGTTGATGAGCCCCTCCTTCCTCAGCCTGGCAGCACACTGTACTGTACTGTAGCTTGAGGAGGGGCACCCCCTGTAGGCTCTTCAGCATGATCCCTGCTAGACTGGCCGAGCTGTTGCAGTACATAGTACAGAGGTCTTGTACAAGTCCAATGTACTTACTATGTACCATAGTACAACAAAACCAGGCGTACATTTTGTCATTCAACTCGCCCTCGATGAAGAGGATTGCAGGTGAGAGAAATCATGTCACATTGATTGGCCCAGGTTCTCTCTCTCTTTGCCATGTCAGGCCTGAAATGCATTGCTTGTTATAGCCCTGTGATGATGACAAACTCAGAAGACAGAGAATATGATGAGAGAAAGGCAAAGGTCGAGGAGCATCATCGAGGATCATCATCGAGGATCGAGCCCAGAACAGCACAAGTCGAGATATGCATGCATGCGTGCATACTTACTCGAGGTGGATCATAATGAGTGTACAGCACACAAGAGGTTGCAATTTCATCGACTTGGCATGACAATGTAAGATCTGGGGTTGCTCCATCGAGAGGGATCAACATTGATTGATCATCGCTTGCCAGTGTCACTGTCACTTATCCACTTGATGTGGTAAGTAATACTGTATGTATGTATGCCTCGAGAGAAATAATGTCAAATATTGTCTGCATACCTCATACGAACTCTGCTGTGTACTTACTGAGCAATGTCGCCAATATCATCAGCCTCAGCCTCAACATCAACCTTGCTCATCTTCCCCCCTTTGGACATATTATCACCACAACAAACAATCTTCTCAGCATATTGAAGCAGCGACAAGATCACCCATTAACAACCCTAACCCGAGCCTCGTGTTGGTGTTTTAACGTTTCGACGATCGTAATGGATCCGAAAAAAAGAGGCGCCCTTACGTCTTGGCTTTCCTTGGAACAACCAGCCCCTCAATGCCCCCCCGCAAAACAGCTAGAGTGTTCCTTTCTTACATAGTAGTAATAGTACATATAGTCAATGCCAACTCACTCACTTGCCCCCTGAATGTCAGTCCAGTGATTCCGAAAAGCATATATAAGTAGATAAAAACTCCCAGCCTTGGTCAACAACACTTGGATCTTTACTTTATAAATTCTCTTACCGATCATACAGGTGGAACGACTCGTGTTTTGATCATAAGTTTTAGAGACACACCGCCGCCATGCCCAGCAAAGGAGTTCAGGCGTACACATATATCGCCGCCCCGGGCTGCTCCATCGAGCTGTCGGTGCCAGGCCAGACGGTCGTCCGCAACGAGCTCCGCCGCTTCTGGAATGGCGACCTCGAGGTCGAGTCCAGCAAGATCCACGGCCTGTTCAACGAGAAGGGCAGGTTCACCTTCAAGGTCCTCCACGACGGCAAACTCATCACGGAGCAGTGGATCGAGGTCAACGCCCTCACGGGCAACGCCTCGGGCGGCACCATGGACACCATCGCCAAGACGCAGTCCATCCTGCACAGGAACCCGGACATCATCGTCTCGTACGGCTTCTACGAGTCGGGACAGGGACACGGACTCCTCCCTGGCCGTCACCAGTGCTACATCACCGTCACTCCTGACTTCTCAGCCTGGATGGGCAGCGCCGCCCCGCCAGGCTCGCCGCAGAAGGACCAGCCCTTTCGACGCTTCGTCTTGCCCGCCGCGCACGACGTCGGCATGAACAGCATGCAGAACTGCGACACCATCATCAGGCACGCGGGCGGCGCTGTCGTGCGCACCCTGCTCGCCAACGATAAATCGTACACCCGCGTCTTGTCTGAGGTCGCCGATAAAGTCTCTGGCCCTGCCGTCGCCGCCCTGGCCCCGGATATCGTGTCCAGCCTCGCCATCACGCAAAAGGACCCGCTGCGGTCCATGCTGGCGCTGGGTGCGAGGTATTTCGAGTTCAGACCTGCCTTTACGCACAAGGAGGTCAGGAAGTATCTTCCTGATAAGCTTTACTTTCAGCACAGTGCCATTCCCGGCATGGCGTACGATGACTTTTTGACCGAGGTCGTGCAGTTCCTCATGGACAAACCCACAGAGATTGTTGTGGTTCAGCTGCGCTGGGATGGTATGTGCTCTTTTTTGAGAACATCTCGAGACACAAAAAAAAAAAAAAAAGGAATAAAACGAAAACAGATCTGTTAAGAAAAGAATACTGACCATCTGACCTTCATAATAAATAGGCGTCCCCGCTGCTTGTGAGCACCCCTCGGAGCAGCAGCTCAGAGACTACCTCCAGGCCGCCCTCCGCCGCGGGGACGGCAACCCGCACAGGATCACTACGGGCAACCTGGACGACCTCAGGAACAGGACCATCGGCGACTTGCGGCACGACGGCAAGCGGCTGATCATGCTCAACAGCATCGACTCCATCTCGACATATACAGATGCCGGCAACGCCACCCTCAACGGCGACAGCATCGTGGCCGGCTTCGGGCAGATCCTGCACCCAGACTGCTGCGGTGGGCGTGGGTTTATTAATATCCAGTGCCAGGCCACGGCCTCGAATATTCCCAAGGCTGTGGCGTACAGTGTCCTTGAGGCTGGGTCTACGAGTAGCTGTCTGCTGGCTACGAAGCCTACCTGTGATTCTAAAACGCTGCCGTGGGTGAGGGATAATGCCTTGCGAGCCTGTGGCCATAATGATCTTGTGGTGGTCATGAATGACTTTATCGACGGGGCCACTGCTGATGTGGCAGTAGAGCTGAGCCGTCAGAGATTAGGGTGATTTCATGGAGCAAAAGGGTTCAAGCAAAACTGGAAGGTGATGTTGATACTATTGAGGTTGTATGTTTGTTGCCATAAGTCTAGCCATTTGGTTATGAGAACATGCAATCATAGCTGTCATCCAAAAGAACAACACGACAAACTACTTCAACAATCAACCACAATCAATGCAATCCATGCTGAAACAATTAATTATGAGTCCGAACATAGATCAACATTTTCATTGACAAAGTATATATATTTAGCAAGCAAAAGTAGACAAACAGCTCTCTTCTATCGATATCTCCTTCAGTCCATGAATATTTAACCACAGTTCTCCCCTCCTGTCTGAAGGATCTTGTCAGTACTTGAGCATCCCTTCTCATCACTTCTCAATGATCCAAGCAAATATAACAGAATGTTCGACTAGTATCGAAGAGATTCAGTCAGCTTCTTAAATACCTCTACTGTATCATGTACTTCATAATGTCACTATATATCTCACCTCAACCTCCTTCTTCTCCCTATAGCCTTCAGACTACAATAACAACAATAGCAATAACAATAGCTACGCGTCGCCAGTCACAACCTGCAGTGAGTCACGTGCTCACGCCTGTCACAACCACCACCACTATTGTCTCCTTTTTCACCACCGCCTCCTCCATCACTATAAATACCACTACGACGGCACCTGTCCCTCAGGAGAAAATAACCATCAACACACCATCACCATCACACCCTCTCGGCTCCCTTCCCACACACACACATCCTCTCTCTCCCCTCCTATTTCTCAATTATCGTCTATTCCTCTGTTGTACCCACAACCATGGCTCCCCAGCCCGTCACCACCCTGTCCGGCCGGGACTATTCCACCTACAGCAACGCCCTGGAATACCTCCAGGACGTCAATGAGCTGCCCAAGTTCTACAAGGACATCCTCCGGAACGACTGGGAGCGCAACGAGCGCGTCGACCGCCGCCTCCAGGAGGCTAGGGTCTGCCGCCCACTGCACTGGGGCACCAAGGTCGACCCTACCGAACCCGCCATCAATCGCGGCTTCACCAGTTTGAAGGTAAGTAAGCAGCAGCATTACCCCGAGACCGAAACACAGTTTCCCCTTTTTTTCTCTTCTTCTTCTTCTTCTTCCCCTCCTCCTCTTCATCGTCATCGTCTTTACCAGATGCTGTCAAATAACTTGCTAACATATTCCTCCCACGCCGCCAGTTTACAGCCAACCTCCCAGCTCTCTTCGTCTACATGACCGGCAACGCCCACAACGAGGATCGGGGATGCCAGTCAGCCAGGTGCGCCGGCATCTTTGCGACCTGCGTGACCGCCAAGGTCGCCCACCAGCCCGGCCTTCCGAATACCATGCGTAAGTCCTCCGTCCTTTGGCTTTGCTCTTCCTTTAAACCTACTCCAGCCTTTCGACCCTCATCTTTTTTCTTTTCTTTTTTCAACCATGGTGGAGAATACGTTTCCTCGAGCAGAGGTCAGCTGGCTAACCATACATCTTGTCTCCTTGAACAGGCATCTCATGCGCAGCCTGCATGTATAATGCGAACAACACCCGCTGCGGCTTCAGACAGGGCCAAGACTAGACTGTCGAAAAGGCAGTCTAGCCCCTCTAATTATATAAAATTAGATGATAGGCTGCAAAGAACTGCAAGGCTTGGGGAGAAAAACAAACTTTAGCTTCTACAACGAGCATAAAGCATTATGATTATGATTATTTTATTTTATTAGAAAGCAAGTGCACGACCCGCAATCTAGAAATGTGTGAGGGCTAGTGGCTGCTATCGCCAGCTGTTTCCCCCTCCGTTTTGCTTTCCTTTCTTTCTGCAGTGCATCAATTCACTCATTTCCAAAATTCTAGTCACCACAGCCCCACAAGCACATACAGGTCCTCCCCGCGATTCTGGAAACCTGAATAACTCTCTGCCGCTTTGTGTCGGTCCTCGGCTTGTTTCGAGAGGTAATATATGGGTGGAAGCTGGCTTGGTGAACGGTGCCATGGGCAATATCATCTATGATCTATGATATTGCTTGGCCTACAAATGTCGAGGATGTCCGTGTCTTAACAGAACGGAATAGTTCATCAAGTTACGAGGTGATGGTACGTCTGACAAATACAGGCAGACCTGGCGGGCTGGAAGCTTCTGCTTGATCTCCTGATAGCTCCAGGAGTAACTATCTAAGTACAAATTTTAAATTTGATCACACCAACTCCATCCTCCTCGTGGCAACCTTGATCACATAACATGATCTCGTGATAGAATGCCCAATGCGCTCATATCTTCCTGGGCCAACCTCCTTGAGGACCAGACAGAACAGGCTATCTCCAGAACCATGCAGATATCGCCTCGCTAGAGGCAGCAGATACACATTCTTACCTTCAACCTTTTGGTCTGAAGTGTCCGGAGACACCATGGTAATTATCCTTGCCACCTCCCCCTGTCTATTTTTTCCAGCAATGTGTATCCACACAAGCTCTCTCGTCCGTCCATCATCCCCACCGCCACGCTGCGCCTTTTCTCCCGGCATCTCCTCCATCTCCTCTTCACCCAGGGTGAGCATGTCCAGCCCCATATCCGGCGCCACTCCCAAATAAGCAAACCCCCTCAGCGGCCGGCCCAAGAGCGTCAGCGTCGCCCCAGCCAGGTTCCCAAACCGGTTCGCACCCGCACACTGCCACTGGACGTCCAGAATCTCCACCACAGCCTCGCTCCCCGCCCCGCTGTCCACGGCAAAGTCGTTGGAGATCTGCAGGGGAAGCACGCGCCTCGCGTCTCGGAAGGTCGACCGCGGCAGCAGCTCGCAGCTCGCCCACGACCAGGTCGGCGCGCGGTACGTCGTCTGCCGCATCGTCGCCTCGCTGCCGCGGAGAGGGTCGTCAGGTCGCCACTGGAGACACTCGAGGAGGCTGTGTCGCCAGATTCCGCCAATTTAGTCGTCGCCCAGATGGCGGGCAAGGCGGGCTGCGAGGCCTGAGATGGCGTCGAGGCGGTCGGATTCGAAGGAGAGCTGGCGGAGGGAGTATTCGTTAAGGATGCGGTACCAGAGGATTAGGATCTGGCGTTGGATGTCTAGGATTTGGTTGTGTTCTATTAGTTGAAAGTTCTTTTCCTTCTCCAGAGTACTCATTTGAGAAGTACGTTAGGTTATTGAAGACAAGCAGACAGACCTTTTTCTGTACTTGTACTTGGACTCGCAGGGTCCATAGACCTCACGATGCCCCCAATGATACTGAGCGTGCAGTCCCTATCCAGCTCGGTGCTCAGCCCTCCCTCTACGGTGAGTCGGTTCGACGATGCATCCAGCCTGACGCCCCGAGGACAACTCTCAGACGCGCTCATCTCACCACACTCAAACGACAGCCAGTACGCGTCAAAAACCAGCGTTCGCCTCGGGAAAATCCTCTCTTGCAAAATCCAGCCGCGGTAGTCCAGGTGCGACTTGTCTGTCCTCAGCACAGGCGCCAGCTCGAGGACGACCTCCTTGCGCTTTCCAGCCGGAAGACAGAGCGTCGCCTGGATTGAGAAGGGTCTGGTGGACGCGCCATCTCTGTCGGACCAGAGCCCTCCCAGGGACTCTGTCGAGGCGGACAGGTTCAGCTCGGCACTCTGGTAGTAGTCGGCCATCTTGGGGATCTCGGCGGCCTTGTCGGTGCTTGAGTCTTGGATGATGCAGAGGGAGTCGATCCAGATGTAGCGCAGACCTAGCTTTCGGACTGTGGTGCACGCTTCTGCGAAGGTCCTTGGCAGTAAGTTGATCTGTATGCCTTTGGTCAAGTGTTTGTCAATGTTGGATGTCTCTGTAAAGTAAGTGTAGCTTGGGTTCCATCGATGGCTGAGTGTGGCATATTCGACTGTCCCAGTACCTTTGGATGACGCGGCGATATTGATTTTTGTGATGTCGACTAGAGTGACGACCCCCTTCGACGTGTCGATTGCCTGGGAAACGTCTAGAAGTCTTGTTGGTGTATAGCCAGCCTCAGTTGACCTCTTGCCACAATTTGTATGCTTGTTTCTACAGGTCTCGATCCAATTTCTGGCGACGGCCATCGACTCATCACTTCCTGTTGACATATCGAGAGGGCTTGGGCTGGAAGCAACAGCCTGAGATTCCATTGCCTGCGTCTTGCGCCCGAGAGGTTCCTCAGTGTACCAAGCAGATCTGGAGATCACCTCGGGATTCCGAATCCGAATATCCTCTGAGCCCAGTGGATGTGTGAAGCTGACATCCTTCGGTGCGTCCTCCGTGTGAGACTCATCCTCAAGGAACTCCCAGTCGTCCGACCCTTCATCATCTGCGCCCTCCCTGTAGTACAACCAAAGAGAGATACCAGGAAATTTCCCAACGAGACTGTTGTTGGCTTGCCGCTTCACTGGAGCAAATTTCTTTCGGTTCTTCAGCATGCCATGGAGAACGGTGCACAGGTGACAGGTGACAGGTGCCCTTGTCGGCGCATTGTTTCAAGGAGGCTTCATCAGGATGGATTTTGGCCCGGAACTCTGCTGGACTGCTACCGTCCTGAGCCGGTTCAAAGACGACATTCCGACACTGATGACAGTCAGTATGAGACATTGGTCGAGGAAGAATGGGTGAGGGCTGTAAGAGCGAGGATATATTGATCAAGATGTCCGGTCTTGTCTCCAAATCACGAACAGGCTTTTCTCAAGGATTTTCAGCTCTACGCACCTGGTCAGGAGACGGCTGCGCCGCTGCGCCGCGGCCAAAGCTCAACCAATTGTTTCGCCAGCGCCGTCAGCCTTCGCGCCCAGTTCGAGAGAAGCCTCACCAGTTCCTGGTTGCCATCTTTGACTGCCAAGTCCGATGCTGTATATCCGTGTAAATCTTTGGCACGTACGTCAACATTCGAACGCAACAGCAACTTGATCAGGTCTGTATTCGGAGGCCGGATCATGACCGCCAAGTGTAGTGGCGTTTGCCCGCCTGCCGTCATAGCGTTGGGGCCTGCATCCTTTGCAAGCAGAATTTTGGCCAGCTTCGTGAGGATGAAATTGTGGATATTTCGCATTTTTTCCTCTGTTCCCTTGCCTTACGTAGGGAGTTCTTCAAGGCCATGTGGTGGAAAATCTAGTCGGAGACATCGTCGGAATAATTCTGAGAGCTCAAGTTCTTTCATCGCGACGAGATGCAGCGGTGTCTCTCCGTTTGCCGTTCTAGACTTGACGAGGACGTCGTTGCCCAAGCCCAACAACATAGACGCTGTTTGCTCATGGCCCCTCCAACATGCGTGATGCAATGCGGACCATCCATTCTCATCCTTGGCGTCCACAGTTGCTCCATACTGGTGGATGAGTGCACGAGCAATTGCATGGTGGCCTGCAGAAGCCGCTAGACAAAGCGCTGTGTGACCCGAGGGGTCCAATGCACTCGCGTCAGCACCATGTGTCATTAGAATATATATACAGTCCGTCAGACCGGCTTGGGCAGCTTGTGAAAGCAGCGTACTGAAGGCCGCCTTCCGGTCTTGGAGGTCCTCAGTCCATTTCCCCCTTGCTTCCGGATTCTTGGCGGTGCTGGGGGTTGTTGGCATATGTTCCAAAAGAAGCCTTAAGATTTCGGCATTCTCTTCCTGCACCGCAATGTGCAGAAGCGTTGTCGCTGGCCCATGGTGGCTTAGATAGACTTTAGGGGAGTCCCTCCTCCTGTCCTCGTCCGACCTCGGCGGCTTTTTCCAGTTCAGATCAGCTCCGGCCTCGAGGAGCTTCCGTACTGCCTCAGAACGGCGCTCATGGACGGCCATAGCCAATGCGGTGTAGCCATCCTCGTTCAACGCTTTTAGGTCGACTTGCATCTGGATCAGCTTTTCCAGAACTCTGATGCATCCAAACAGCACTGTAGCATGTATCGCCAAACCCCAGAACGATTTCACGCCAGAGTCTGCTCCCTTCTCCAAGAGGAACAGAGCAGCCTCTTCATGTCCATTGCCAAGAGCAGTGTGTAGTGCAGTAGAGCTGTTAACCTGGTGATCGATTCTCGGTGAAGTGTGCATGCAAGTCAGCCCCGTCTAGTACACTGACAATCAGTTCCACGACCTCTGATTTATCATTAAACCCCCTGCTGCCAACCTCTGCAGGCTGCAGCAGTCATCAAGAGCGGATGCTCTTACACTTCTAGGTCCACATCGCCTCTACGTTCAGTCTGCAGCACACTGCTCACCTGGTACTCATCTATCAAAGTAGGGATGACATAAAGCAAAGCATCTTCTTATAGCTGGACTAATCACTTTGAGAGCTTGACAAGAGGCAGCCTATACTAGTCGCCTGAGTGAACAGTCGAAAATTATACATCACTGAAGCAGTGTTTGGAAAGAAAAAAACTATATATCTCATGGGATCTAATGGCTGAACAACAAAAGTCGGAGGGCGAGTGATGTGCCATTTTCGACAGCACAGCGTAGCATAATGACCGAGAGCATACATTCCGTAACACTACTTTCAATGCGATCTATTCCCATAAAGTACCTAGACGGGTGCATGATTTTCTTTCGTGATAGAAGGATAGTCTTGAACAATGCCTTTCGTACGCTGATACTCATCGAGATACTCTGGTAGGGGATTTTGCACAAGTGTAGTTTCCCAACGTCGTATCCAATTGTTTCTGGAAGTTGGTGAGAAGAGGCGTGAACACCAGCAAGCTCCACAGGGCCGCTGCCAAAAAGCCCCTCCTCCTCCTTCTCCTTCATCGTCATCGTCATCATCCTCATCCTCATCATGCAAATCCTACAACAAGGCCAAAAGGGTATCAAAAAGCAAAGAAAAGAAATGCGAGTCGTGTAGAAGAAGGAAGTTTCTTTTAAGTGGCCCAGGCCTGCATCGAATAGACGGCTCCCATCCCTATCGCACTCGGACTTTCTGGGGGGTTCCACGGGCTGGGCTTCTCGGGTGAGTACGGATCCTATCCCTCCACCTTTTCAAATTCCCTCTGCACACGAATCTCACCCCTCCAGATCTCGAGAACCGTCATCAGGGGCAGGGCCAGCATCAACAGGGTGACCGACGTCGAGAAGCTCCAGGCCTTCTCTCCGTTGTCTGCCAGGGGTGTGGATGGGTCGCCAAAAGCCTGTGACGACATGAGGACTCTGGCCGTCGCAGCCACGGCAATGGCGGCCATGAGGAGGATACCAGCGAGCTGTATCCACTTGAAGGCGACCTGTCTCCGGGACTGGAGGAACCAGGTCGCAGCGATGAAGACGAGAAAGTTGGCGCCTATGACAACAATCGTACCGACGAACGAGAGGGTACGGCTTGATCCCCCCTCGACATCTCCCGGGGAATCTTTTACAAAGGCGCAGACCGTGGGGTTCGTCGAGGTAGTCATGCCCTTCTCGACGACCTGGAGCATGCAGATCCCAAAGACACAGCCCAGCACGAGGTTAACGAGCATGAGGACCTGTCGCAGCCAGCGGAGAACCCGGTCGGAGTGGAAATCGCACACGAGGACGAGCAGGGTGCTGTTGTGGACGGCCGTCGAGAGGAGGGAGACCATCCATATGATGAAGAAGTGGTAGGGCACGAGTGATGTGATCTGGGCCAAGCCAACAGCTTGGATCCCAATGCCATAGATGATCTGTTGGTCGGACAAGGCGAAGAGGAGTTTTCGGCGAATGAGGCCCAGTGCAGGCTTCTTAGAGTGCATAAAGGACTCTTGTATGATCAGGGAAAACGCGAGGACAATCGAAAGTGTCGCGGGTACGATGAAGCCGAGGATAACCTATATCAACAGTACGCAAAAGCTTTGTGAGTCAAACATCCAAAGGCAAAATTCGTCTGCAGAAAACGAGCCCGCTCTTTTGAGAAAATGTATATCGTGAAGACAAGATGAAAAACCAAGGAGGCCTCAGTCCGAATCTCCAAATTGTACAAACTTACGCCGACACCTGCAACGCCAGCATTTGTGGCAGCTTTTTCTGGAGGGGAAGAACAATTGAATGATGCCATGGCCACGAGGAGATCAACGAGTGACGACCGTACGACGATAAGACGACGGGGAATGGCGAGTCGGCCGCATGCAAAAGAAAGAGAGTGAGAGAGAGGAGGGGGTGGGGAGGGAGGGGTTGGTGATACTAGGGAAAATAGGAAGACGATGTTGACAGGAAGGGAAAGAAAAAGAAAGACGTGGCGATGATGTGGTTTAGAAATGATATCGCTGCAGCTGCCTTTCTCATTCTTTCCTTTCTTTTGTTTGGCAGCGACCATGCATAACCTGTGAGTGACCCACGAGCCGTCCTTTCCCAGATGATGCAGGGACGTACGTACGTACGCACGTAGAGCGAAACGGCCCCTTGCATGTTTATATGGCTGGTGGTTTTTGTTAAACAGCCATGCTTCAGGGGGAGCTTGGGGCTGTGTCTCAGGTTGAATATTGGCCGCGCTTCGGCTGCCCAATCAAGGCTGCCACCCGTGGGTTGCATTCAATGCCCTGTGAATCGCCACTTTATGCTGGAAATAGCCCAGCGCTTAATGACCTTCATGCTTGGCCCATGAACTCTTATTACAGTGAGTGACCTGGTGAGTGGAAAGGCCACCTCATGGGGTTTTGGACAAGAGAACAAAATATTACTGGGCAAAGCAGGGTTGGCTGAAAACCAACAGCGCAGCAGGCATGAGAGTAAGGTACATTTTTAGGTGTCTGCATAGTATAATAATTAATACCTGGGTTATATCGACAGGCTGCCTTGGCCTTTGACATTATGTGATTATCATATAAGCAGCAAATATAATAAAGGGATATAATTATTCTATTTTGCTAGATACCACAAGTTCGAACTCTGCTTCTGCTGTGAATTGAGGCTCAGTATCCAAGTTATGTCGATTATTGATAATCATCTACTTAAATAGTCTACTTGAGCAGAATTGCTTCCATCACTTACACTTTATCCAAAAGTCACTCGTGGAAAGCAAGGAAGATGACAGCTGAAGAGCATTCATGATTCAATAAGAAGAAGACAAAAAAACCAGGTCTGTCTCGCTATGATTCCCAAATAAGAAGTATGCATCCCCCCCTCATCAAACTCTGCCCAACATCTTCCTGAACTGTCCCCTCTTCGCTGCACCCTGCTGCTGGCTGTTCATCGAAGAGTAACCCCCATAGTCCTCAAGTGAGGGCCGTCCATTTGCGCCAGTGTCGTGCGCGTAATACCCACTGTCACCACCATTCCTATCATCCACGCTGACCTTCTCGGGCCTGGGTGGCGGTGGCGGGGCTACCGATGGCGGAGGAGCCGACGACCGCGGTGATGCGTTGTAGTAGTCCTCCTCGGGCAGGTACTGCGTCGTCTTTGTCCTCGGCGGCGAGGGCAGAGGCGCGGCCTCGACGATCCCGTTGGCATAGCCATTCGTCACCTGCGCAGGGGCAGGGGTAGGGGTAGGGGCAGCATGCTTCCTCGGCGGGGGTCTCGAGGGGGCCACAGCTGAAGGGGCCTGCTGCTGCTGCTGCTGCTGCTGATGCTGCTGGTACTGCTGGTACTGCTGGGACCGCAGGCTAGGCGTGCGTCTCGCGGGGCCGTCCTCGTCCTCGTCAGAGGTCTCACCGTCCGTGGCGGCCTCATCCGCGTACATCCTCAACTCCTTCCTCATGGCCAGGCCGGCGCACACATCCTTAGCCTCCTCGATAGCCTTCTTGCGGCCCTTGAGCATGATGCGGCGCTCCCTGGTCTCCTTGTTCTCGGCGGCGATGGCCTCGACGACCTCGGTGGTCATGCTCAGGCACTTGACGCTCTCGAAGACGCTGTACATGCCCTGCAGGAGGTGGCGCTCGACGACCTGCATGATGACGTTGCGGATGAAGCTCTTTGCGGTGAGCTCGTAGAAGATGAGCATCTTCTCGAGCACCTCCTGGGCCTCGGTGTAGGTGTTGCCCTCGGCGGTCGCGTCCTGCTGCCACCGCCGCAGCTTCTCCTCGTACTCGGGGTCGTAGGGCTGGACCTCGAGGTGCATGTCCTGGGTGAGCAGGTCGAGCTCGCCCTGGGCCTTGTCCATGAGGGCCCGCATCTGCGGGTCGAGGAAGTGGCGGCGGAGCGGCTCGCGCATGCGCCGCGGCCAGGCGTAGTCGATGAGCTCCGACAGGAACTCGTTGCACACGACGCCCAGGTTGTCCTTGTGCTCCTGCGCCAGCTTGGGCCAGTACTCGCTGTAGCTCTGGAACAGCATGTACACGGCGCGCGGCTTGGCGTCGCCGGGGAACTCGGACCCGCGGATCTGCTTGAGGAGCATCTGCACCTCGGACCGCACGTAGTTTTGTTTTTGCGCCTCGGTGCTGGTGAGCTGCTCGGCGGCGGCGCCGCCCGACACGAAGCCAAATTTCCGTCCGTGCTGCCTGATGCGCTGCGAGAACATGTCGTTCTCCTCGGCAGCACGGGCGCGCAGGTTCTGGGCGGGGGTGCCCCTCGGGTCGGCGGTCGACCGGAAGAAGGTCTTGCCGGGGGGGTTCTTGTAGAAGCCGTAGACGGCGGGGATGACGAGCTCCTTGGACGCGCTGAAGAGCTCGACGAGTTCTATCCGCATCTCCTCGGGCGTGTCGCGGCCCTCGCCCATGCTCTTGAGCTCGGCGTCCGTCTCGTCCAGCGCCATCTGGATCTGGCGGCGCAGGGTCTTGACGTGGCGGCCAATGTGGCGCTGCAGCTGGGCGCTGAGCTTCGCCTTCAGGGCGTTGGCGCCGCACATCTCAGACGGCAGCGACCGCCATTTCCCACGGCCAAAGAACTCGTCCTCGCGCTGCCTGCGCTCACGGGCCGAGGGCCAGGGCTGGCCCGGCTCCCGGGGGCCAGGGTTGAGCAGGACATACCAGCCCAGCTTGAACACGTTGGCCTTGTCCTTGTTGTTGACGAGGTCGATAAACTTGTCCTCCAGGCCGATGGACTCGGTCAAGTCGGGCTTGGTGAGGACGCCGATGGTCCGAGACCCCGTGGGGTCAAAGGTGCGGGCCTTGCTGAGGATGGGCGCCTGCACGTAGTCCGTGTTGCCGCCCACGACGGCGAGGACGATGGTGCGCGAGCTCTTCATGTAGCGGTCGCACAGGGTCTCGATCGTCCTGATGTCGTCAAGGGACTGGTCGTTGTTGGCGTTCTTGACCAGGCCAGGCAGGTCCACGAGGGTGAGCAGGGGCAGGTCGGGCCCTCTCTTCTCGACAACGAGGATGTCTCGGGCGGCAAAGCGGCCGGGGATGTTCTTGGGCGCGATGAGGTCGACAGCATAGCGCATCAGGTGCTCAAAGGACATGTCCTGGGTGACATTGCCGCCAAAACCGCGCAGGGCCTCCTGGGCCTTGAGGTCCCGGTTCTTGTCCGGAATGATGGAGACCTTGAGGCTGGACTCCGGCGCCCGCCGCAGCCGGATCTCCGTCGCGAACCTCGTACATGCGCCGGCATCCCGAGGGAAGGGCGTGCCGGTGATGGCCTCGAGAACGGAACTCTTGCCTGCAGACTGGTCGCCCACGACGCAGATCTGTGGTAGCTTGACGTTGTCGAGCTGGGCGAACTGCAGCTTGTCGATGAGCTCGAGGAGGCCACGCTGCTCGTCGGCGAGGCCCTGCGTGTCCAACGCAGAGTCTATAGAGTGACCGTGGTCCATGTTGCCCGCCAATACCATGACTTTTCCCAAAAAAAACCTTGGGATGGATGATATCTGGTGTTGATGGGTAAGGTAGAGTAAAGAAGGAGGAGGAAAGAAGAAGAAGAAGAAGAAGAAGAAGAAGAAGAAGAAGAAGAAGAAGAAGAAGAAGGAGAAGGAGAGAATGTAGTATGAGTTGCAGAGAAGTCAGACAAGGAGGGAGAAAGGGATTGGGGGGGCTTTAATGACGTTCTTCCCCTCAAGACAGACTGTGCCACTTGTGCCACGTGGTTAGGTGTACGAAAAAAGGAAGAAGAAGAAGAAAAAAGGATGGATGAGAGTGAAAAACAAGTCTGTTATGGGGCTTTGGCAGCTGCTGCTGCGTCAGAAGAGGGCGGTGGTGGTACGGGGGAAGTAGTAGATATAGGAGGGACCCGCTCGAGGGCCAATGACGGAGAGGTCGGAATGACGAGATGAGGCCAACGGGCTGGCTCAGTACTACTTCTTCGATTGAAAGGAACTGTAGCACACACACTTAACATATGAATGTGACTGTATATGTAGGCAAAGCACCCTGCAGAAGAGAGTTGCTCAAGGTGCTGTGCTGTGCTGTAAGAAAAGCTCGGGCGCGCTCGCAAGTTGTCGTCAGCATTCAAGTTGGAGGTCGCCACCTCTGCGGGCTGTGCCTGGGACTAGTGAGTGCCACCTGCTGCACCTGCCTCTGCACCTGCACCTGCACTACTCAACAGGCTCCCTCACTCTTTGAGGAGGCGAACATTCTAGGAGCCTTGCAGCATTAAACTGTAGATTACCATGTACAAAAGGGAATTCTAGAGATAAACATGGACAGAGAACATCCTTACCATGCAGGCCAGATTTGTCTGTCCTATTGTAGGGTCTGCAAAGCATGACCGCCCATAGAGACACTTGGACAGACACCCGAGATGGCCAATGCAAAAGTGCTGCTGCCTATAGGAAATCAAGACACCAGTGGATGATGGGTGATGACGATGATGAATCTGGTAATGGGATGGATTCAGGGTGACGAGGCGTGTTGCGTTTGCACACAAGATGGCGGCATCTCTTCAGGGCCCAGCCAAGCTCATATCTTCTTGGCACTCTTCCGTGTGGTCCGTAGCCCTACAGCCTATAATGTTCTGGTCAAATTCTTTCCACAAGATTCTTTTTGGGAAGATCAGAGAAAAGCTGTGCTGAGCAGAGCAGAGAAAGGGAAAGAATTGAAGCCCCAGGTTGGAAAGAGGAACCTGACTCCCAAGTGGCTGTGCAGTGGCTTGCACATGATGTGGCGGTGAGCATGAGTACTATGTACAGTACACCGTACTCTGTGAGCAAGGATAACCCCCCCACCCCCCACCTGCCCGCCTACATATTGTTTCACTGCAGCACTACCAGCAACCAGTCACGCCAACGCACCATGCAACAAGGGTCATCACTGCAGGGACCAGGATGTCAGCTGCTCTTTGGGAACGTCATCAACAAGGACCCGCAGTAATGCAGGAAGCAGCAGGCCAGCAGCAGCTTCGGATTTTGCTGCAGGCACTCAACCACTCGGACTTTTTTATTTTTTTATTTTTTTATTTTTAATTATTATTGTTTTACCAGAGGTCTGCTGGCTTTGGAGGAGTGTATTGCTGTCAATGAAGATGACAATGTCAATGTCAATATTTTTTTGTTGATGTTTACTTGTTGTCGAGGTGAACATACGCGTCGTCTTCCCCCAGGCTGCCTGATCGCCAACATCACCGCCGCGGCCACCACCACCACCATCACCATTGAAGGACCCAGCTGGCTGGCTCGAGGTGGTCCAAACCTTCGACATGGACATCTTGGAGGGTGGCAAGGGGAAGAAGAACTGCAACAGTGATGGCAGCGAGTTTATCCAGCCAGGAGAGAAGGATACCCAGGTGCAGCTGGTTATCTCGCTGGCGCTGGGGTTGACTGCCTTCCTGTCCTTCTGTGTAGGTTCCAGGTCCATGCCCTCCCCCCCTCGACAGGTGCAAGGGCTCAAGGCTTTGTTTGGGTGCTGACGGTGGGCATGATAACCATGATGCCTCGCACATGTGCAGATATTACGACCAAGATGGAAGAGCCTCTATGCAGCCAGGAAACGACAGCTCACTCCATCCTCCATAAAGCTGCCTCCGCTCCCCGACAGCTTCTTCGGCTGGATGCCTGCTCTTTACAGGATCACTGAGGAGCAGGTGCTGGCATCAGCTGGCCTGGATGCTTTCGTGGTATGTGCTCCCTCTTTCTCTTCCTCTCTCTCTCTCTCTCTCTCCCTCTGTGTGTGTGTGTGTGTGTGTCTGTGTGAACCATGACTGACTGGTTGCCTGACTTTCACAGTTCCTCGCCTTCTTCAAACTCTCCATCAAGCTGTTCACCGTCCTCTTCTTCTTCGCCGCCGCCGTCCTCGAGCCCATCAACCGGAGGTATATCCCCGACGAGTCCGACCTCCCCGTCGCCGACCCCGACGATCCGGATCGCGACAACACGTGGAACTACGACATGGGCTTTCTGTGGGCCTACCTCGTCTTTACCTACTTCTTCACCCTCCTGACCATCCACTTTACCGATAAGGAGACCTTCAAGATCATCCGCATCCGCCAGGACTACCTCGGCACCCAGTCCACCATCACCGACAGGACCTTCAGGCTCTCCGGCATGCCCGTCGAGCTGCGCGCCGAGGACAAGATTAAGGAGCTTGTCGAGAGGCTGGAGATTGGGAACGTCGAGAGCGTCACCCTCTGCCGCAACTGGAAGGAGCTGGATGACCTGATCGCCGAGAGGGCCGGTATACTGCGCAAGCTGGAGGAGACCTGGAGTGTCTACCTGGGCCAGAAGGCCAGGGACTGCCTCGACGAGCGACACCACCAGGCCGCCACAGGCACCACTGCAGCAGCAGCAGCAGCAGCAGCAGGGAACAACAATGGCGACGACGAGGCCGTCGTGGTGGACGAGGAGGCTGGGACCACCGACCGGCTGCTCGCCTCGGGGGCACACCAGTGGGTGGACCGCCCGCGGCCACAGACCCGCATCTGGTACGGCCTGTTACGCCTGCAGTACAAGAAGACCGACGCCATCGACTACTACGAGGAGAAGCTGCGGAGGATCGACGAGAGGATCCGCGCCGCGAGGAAGAAGAAGTACGAGCCGGTGGACCAGGCATTCGTCACCATGGACTCGATCGCCGCCTGCCAGATGGCCACACAGGCCGTCATCGACCCGCGGCCCGGTCAGCTCCTCACCAAGCAGGCCCCAGCACCCACCGATGTGGTCTGGCACAACACCTACGCATCGCGCAACGGCCGCCGTGTCAGGGCCTGGATCATCACCATCTTCATCACCATCCTCTCCGTCATCTGGTTGATCCCCGTCGCCGCCTTTGCTGGTCTCCTCTCGCTGTGCACCATCGGAAAGGTCTTCCCGGACCTGGCCGACTTCCTCAACGACCACGAGATCATCAAGGCCCTCGTGCAGACCGGCCTGCCCACAGTCGTCGTCTCGCTGCTCAACGTCGCAGTCCCCTTCGCCTACGAATATCTCTCCAACCAGCAGGGCATGCTGTCCCAGGGCGAGGTCGAGCTCTCCATCGTCTCCAAGAACTTCTTCTTCACCTTCTTCAACATCTTCCTCGTCTTCACCGTCTTCGGCACCGCCGCCCAGATCTGGACCGTCATCAAGGAGTCCTTCCGCAACACCATCTACATTGCCCGCCAGCTCGCCATCCAGATCCAGAACCTCAACGTCTTCTACCTCAACTTCATCATGCTGCAGGGCCTGGGCCTCTTCCCCTTCCGCCTGCTCGAGTTCGGTGCCGTCAGCCTGTACCCCGTCAACCGCCTAGGCGCAAAGACCCCACGCGACTTTGCCACCATCACCGTCCCGCCCACCTTCAGCTACGGCTTCTACCTCCCCACCGCCCTCCTGGTCTTCATCCTCTGCCTTGTGTACTCTGTCTTGCCTCGCGGGTACCTCGTCCTCGCCGTCGGCGTGGTGTACTTCGTCCTGGGCTACTTCACCTACAAATACCAGCTCCTCTACGCCATGGAGCAGCCGCAGCATGCTACGGGCGGCGCGTGGCGGATCATCTGCTACCGAATTGTCCTGGGCCTCGTTGTGTTTCAGATCACAATGGCCGGCTACCTCGTCCTGCAGCTCGCCTTCTTCGCCGCCACCCTGGTCACCCCCTTGCTCATAGGCACCGTCTGGTACAGCTACGCCTGGAAACGCAGGTTTGAGCCGCTCACCAACTATATCGCCCTGCGCTCCATCCGCCACAACCCTGACCGCGCCGGCAGCGGCAGCGTGAGCCCCGGCGACGATGCAAATGGCGGCGGCGGCGGCGGCGCCAACATCGTCCACGACGAGATCTTTGGCGGGCCCGGCCGCGAGCCCATCGAGGCCCTCCGCCGCAGGAGGAGCACGGTCGATGAGGACCGCGAGAAGGGCGCGCGGTTCATCAACCCCAGCCTCATCATACCGCTCGAGCAGCCTTGGATCTATGCTGACCCGCCACCCCTCCTGGCGAGAGACTCGCTGGCCGGCGAGGGCGGCGCCGAAGGCTTCTACCGGTATGAGCCGGGGCAGGGGAGCATCATCAACGGTGCAGGCGCCAGGGAAGACGTGAACGGGATCGTGGGTAGCAATAACGACGGGCTTCGGGCCTCGGCCCCGGGCGCGAGTAGTAACTCCAGCTCGTTCAGCTTGGGCGATACACACATCTGGCGGCAGAGGGATGATACCGCCTGATTTTCCCCGCCTGCGCCAGGTCATCAGCTCCTTGGTACCCATCACGTCTTAACACAAATGAGGGGGAGGGAGCGTCTGAAGATGGTGCATCATCAACGTCTCAGTCCAAGTGGCACGAAAGAGGACGAGCTTCGCAGCATTCAAGTCTTCGGGAGAAGACAGATTGGCCCATTGCATTGCGCTCTTTATTGTTGTTCATCCAGACTTCTTTTTCTTTCTTTCTTTCTTTCTTTCTTTCTTTTTTCTTACTTGATACCAGGTGCGAGGGGAAGAGGACGGGCCAATGTGGTATACCCCCAATCCAAGCATAGACTAAGTAATTGAATTCGAGACGACGAAATGGAGTAGTAGTACTTGCAGAGGTGGAATTTGGACATCACCGCTTGCGCTCATCAAGATTCAATGAATGAACGGAAATAAACTGGAAAGAGAGCAACGTGGCTAGACACACTGTGCATGTTCGCCTGCCATCTGGCATTTCATGTTTATTACGAGGTTATCCCCACAGCCAAGTCTATCCCGGGGCCATTCCGTGAGAAAGAAGGCTTCAGTACAAGATCAAATCTCACAATGTAATACCCGACCAATTTTGATTCTCGACTCTGTGAGCACTCAATCTCTGGCTATCTGAATATTTCTTGCCTGGCCCAATCGTGATAGGTCAAATGCCGGCAGTGATATCAACCGCCCCCAAAGCATGATTATCAATCTTCCATACTGTCATCGTCAGATGACACAACACCATCTTCATCTGGCGTCCCCTTGTCGCTCTCCGTCGGCGCATCCTCTGGATCCTCTTCCAGTACCACTTGCATTCCGTCAACCTCAATCTCCTCCATCCGAATAATGAACTCGCTCTGAAGTCGGCGCAGGTAGTTCCGAAGCGCCCCGCCGTCCATGTCGCTGTCATAGGCTTGCTGCAATGTTTCACAGACGTTCAGAATCAACTTTCTACGCCGCGCCAGCTTCCGCGACTCAGAGCTATGTTTCTTGGCCTCGGCCTTCTCCCTGAGGGTGTTGCTGGTCTTCTCGGCAACATCGAGGAAAGTTTGGGGGAACCCGATGGCTCTGGCAAGGCTGATACCGTAGTTCTCCAACTTTATAGGGCCAGTACCTACCTTGTATAGCATTGTCATTTTGGGAACATTGTCGTCCGCAATGGTCGTCTCAGTCGCCAGATGCAAGTTGAGCACGCCAGGTCGATCTGCCAGGAGCTGGGCGAGCTCGGTGAAATGCGTAGCAAAGAAGACGAGTGCATTGCTCTGTATCAAGGCTTCGGCCATCGCGATAGCGATAGCCAGACCGTCTCTGGTGCTGGTCCCGCGTCCGAGCTCGTCAATAATGGCTAGGCTCTTGTCATTGATGTTGCGGATAATGAAGGCCATCTCCCGCATCTCAACCGAGAAGGTCGACATGTTGGTTTCGATGCTGTCATCCGTCGAGGTTCGGGAAAACAGATTGTGGATGATGGTGAAGCATGCGTACTGGGCCGGCACAAAGCAGCCAATCTGCGCCATGACCTGCAGCAACGCAATGCCTCGAATGTACGTACTCTTGCCGCTCATGTTGCAGCCTGTAACGATCGAAAAAGCATGCTGTCTTGCGGCATAATACTCATTCGGGATGAACTTGTCAAGTGACTAATTATGGCCGTCCGTCAGATACGTCGACGGACACGCTGCTCGGAGGGACACGGCTTCACTTACTGCGTCAAGGATGGGATGACGGCCTGCCTTCAGGGCTAGTGCATCCTTCAGCTCAGGCCTGACGTAGTCTCTGGTTGTGACTGTCTGTCCAAAGGAAGCCAGCATGTCAAGAAGCGCAACACTCTCGCAGATGCGGAAGAGGGCAGGTATGTCAGCTCTGATGGAATCCAGCAGCTGCTCGACCACCGTGTCGCTCTGCATTGTGATTTCGTTCACAGAATCAGTCATGCGCTGGTTGAGCTGCACCATCCGTAGCGTCTGGCATTCGAGAAACTCTTTCTTCGGAACGCAGTGGATGAGCTCGCCCGGGATGACGCCGTTCTCGAAATCAGAAAGGCGAAAGCGCAGCCAGAAGTTGCGTCTGGCATCAAATCTGACATCTGCTGCCAGATTCAACTGAGTATTGAGTCTCTCAACGTGCTCGTATAGATCGTCCGTTGCTTCCTTGAGGGTGGTCCTGGCAACGTCGAGCATCCCATTGATATTAGCCTTGACAGCGTAGCATCGCTGATTCCGAAGATCGAGAGGTTTCGTGCTGTACGTAACGTCATGGTTTATGACACCCAAGATTCGCTCCAGGATGGGGTTGGTGATCTCGGGCTTGCAGAGGCCACGAATGTTGACAAGAAGAATGCAGTGGGCATCCTTCAACGAATAGACCAGTGGTGGAACAGCCATGATGAATCTCTTGATCATCAAGACATCATTGATGGCTTGCTCGCTTGCTGCCAGAGACGGCTCCGCGGGAAGAACAATGATCTTGGTGAGCATCTTCTCGACGTCTCCGAATTCCTTGAGTGCACCGCGGACTTGGAAAAACATATCCTCCTTCGTGCAGAGCTCGTTCAGAGCATCAAGTCGAGCGGTCAACACCTGGGCCTGTGTCGACGGCTGAAGGATGCTGCTGCGCAGCATTCTTGCTCCCATTGGCGTCAATGACTGATTCAGCAGTCCAAAGAGACAGGCTTTGGATGACGGGTTCTGAAGATTCTGTATGAGCTCCAGAGCCCGGATCGTCGGAAGACTGATCATCATGGACTCCTCGGATGGTTGGTACTTGATTCTGAGGGAGTGATGTGCAAAGTGGATGGAGAATGCGTCATCTAGATGTTGTATGGCCTAATGATGAGGATCATAAAGTCAGCAACTTTCTGGAAGACGAATGTGCAGGCTGAGCATGATATACCGCGGACAATGAGCAGATGGAATAGAAGTTGCCTTCAATGGCAACCCTGATGGCTTCGACATCATCCTTGAACGCGAGGGTCTGGATAAGTTCCAGTCCCCTGTTCTCTGACCAGTACCTTCTGCCCAGAGGGAAAGTTGGCACGTCCGGTAGCTCTTCTTCGATGAGGGAATAGAGGCTGCTCTTTGGGTTGGGAGGACACGCGGTATCGACGATGAGGATCCGGCTGGGCTCGAAAATGGTCATCTTGTGGATCGTCTTGACGTAGCACTGGTTGTCGCAGATTTGACTGAGCACGGCCTCTCCCGTGGAAGCGTTGACGAAGGCGAGGCCGACGGAGGGGGAGACGCCCCGTGCCTCGCTGACAGCACAAATAATCTGATGACCCTCGCTGGCTCCAATGGTGGAGGCGGCTCGTGATCGGCGACCGCTTGCCGTGTTTGTCACAGTGCTGTAGGCTGGGGTCGCGATCCGGATGGGACGTGGGGTTACTGAAGGCATGGCGACAGTAGGCGTTTCTTGGCGAACTCGTCCGACATGTAGCAGCTAATGTCGTAGAAACAGAAGGCCATGTGCCCGATCCAGAAATCAAGGGGTGCCCCGAGGTAATAGATGTCTCCAAGGTCGACACCAGTGCACACTTTACAGAGCTGGAGAAAAAAGGGTGACGCAACCGTTGTCGTCAGACAGAAGATGAGAGTCGAGACTGTGAGGGTGCGGCCACACCACTTGAGAATGGAGAATCGAGAGTTAGCATCCAGCGGATCAGTATCGTCAGAGGTGCGGGCGACACAGAAGCGCAGATACGACCTCCTGAGGCTGCAAATATTGACGTGTATGATGATGAGGCCAGCAGCGAGTACAACAAGGGCTCCTAATGGTTTAAGGAGCGCGTTGGCAAGATAGGCCAGGAGGTTCACGGCCAGGACAGAGGAGGCGAGTGTATACAAGGCGAAGACAGTGTCGAAGTCGAGGAATCGCATAGTAGTATCGGCTCTGCCTCTGTGGGTGTTGTACGTGGTGCTGAGGCCAAAAGCTTGGAAGTTGACGACGAGGCCAGCTGCCGTCGTTGTCACTGTCGTCGCTCTTGTCGTTGTCATTCGTCGTTGGTACCTCTCGAAGCTGGAGTCGGGTCGAAGCTGGGGCGCAGGTGTCAAATGCAGCCCCGGAGCGAAGCCGGCGTAAAACTTGGAAAATGGAAGGAGCACCACATCCCACAGAATCAGGCAACCACCCCTTTCAATCTAAGTAAGTAAGTACTTACCAAGTCACCTGAGTAGGTACCCTCTCAATTCTCTATGGGTTTATAGGCATGGCTTCATGTCTCAAGGCACAAGGGATCGTAACAAGTATTGACCACGCTGGCAGCCCAATCGAATCCCTCGTTGGCTACTCTTCAAAGTCCCAGTCTGTCCATGCCGCAAAAACCCAGTCCAACACGAGCCTCATCTTGGCTGGACTCCTTTCATCCGTACGCCTCAGACAGCAGCGATACGACAGCACTGGAGACCTCGCTGGGCATCATTGGGCGTCACGCACATAATTGTCGTTGGCGGAATAGACTCAAGTACCCACGGAAATATTTCCTTGCTACCAGGCGGGCCCCTTGGGATGGAGAGATGAGAGGGCTTCGATGAAAATTCAAACGTCTCTTCAATGGTGGCAGAGGAAAACGACAAAGAGAGCACATGGACGGGCAAAAGCGATACTGCTATGATGACATCCACAGAAGCTCAATAGCAGGACGTTACGCCTTCGCGCCCGGGCTGACTCATCGGCGACCCACGCAGGCAGGCGCGAGCTGGGACCTGCTTGTGATCCGTGCATCCCCGTCCTCGGGGGTATATAATCTTGCCCTCAAACTCTGCAGCCCTGCTACGCGCCCTCTCTTCTTCTTTCCTTCCTCATCCTGGTGCACGGGCTTTACGCAATTCAGTGAAGGTTCGCCTGAGAATGCGTTTTTGCTAGTTGAAAACTATACTATGACCACTCCTAGCTGAGTACGCCTGGCTAGGGAATCTTTGGAACCCAATCAAGACTCGCCTGCGAGAGCTTTCAACCGTCTTTCGTTGTCTTGTGGCTTGCTTGTGGGCCCGGCGAGGAAGGACACGACGCGTGGGATTGAGGCGTGGCGTATACGAGTTTTGATCTTTTGCGCCCATGCTCTTCACCCGCTTGTATCGTGGGACGATCAACTGGGCATCAGGAATCGACCACATGCAGCGATGATTGCGCTCGACACGCCGACGGGGGGGGGAGGGGGAGAGTACATAACTACGGCGGGCGACCGACCTTCCAACCTACAGTATTATGTATGGTCAACCTGGGGAGGTTATCAACCTGGCGCTGAATCAGATACGACCGTCGATTTGCAGGCCTGTCTGTCCCCACACCATCTCCAACAGCCTCCACGCTGATGGATGTGAACAAATGGAATCAATTAATTATTACCCTTAGGAGCCAACGCACATAAATGCTGGTTCTGAATATCCGCAGCGGCCTCTCTTATACGGCCACGTCAACCATCCAGCGCGTCCTTTCCTCCCGTCGCAGTCGTTTCAGCCTATCGGCCTTTCGTCACCCTGACTATCGCAACTCCCTGCGCAGCATTCAAGACATCTAGTGGCATTCGTGACTGCAGTCAGCTGGAGATCTTTCTCCCTTACCAGTGATTGGTAGCAGGAGGATGTCGTGTCGCGTACTGCCCCACGTGCAGCGATTTGAGACGTGACTCGCCAGGCTCGTTTATACCCGCCGGAAGAATGTGTTGACCTAACCCCTTCCCCCCCCTCTCCCCCCGGGCAGTGTGACGGGGCACGGAGTCACCCTGATGGGCGGACTGCGGCGACTGCTTCGTGTGCGAAGAGTGGGGAACAGGGCCGGTGAGTTTGCGCAACGTTCAGCCGGAATGTCTGACCTGTAGTGGAAACACGTAACGCCGTCCATCTTGACCCGCGCCACAATCCTTGCAGTTCTGTATGTCGTCTCAATCATGATGAATGAACCCATTGACAATCTTATTATCTCCTAACAGTAAGCCTATGACCACCATTCCCCCCCCCCCAGTCCTCTACACACTCGGGTGTTCCCGGGAAGAGCGGGACCTCTCCTCTTGTCAGAGGATGACTGTTGGTTTTCGGGACGATGTTACTATCGTACTCGGTACCGGAACCATGCCATGAATCGTGCTCAGGTTGTACTATTGCTATAATTTTAGGTACATAGTAATATGCTGCATGTAGAAGCGCGCATGAGAACAGGATGTGAGTGGATGTTCCTTTCTGCCCGCCTGGAATCCCATTGGTAAAGTCGTCGCGGGGTAAAGCGGATGCGTGGTGGGTCAACTTGGGCCCTCTGTCTGCGGCTCACGGACTCGTCTCGGTACTACTACTACTACTACTACTACTACGGACTTGTGTTATACTGTGATGCTACCCGAAGGACTCGTCAGCATTGACAAAGAGGTTCCGAGTCACACGCGTGCCATGAGCGGCCTCGAGGGTTGCTCTACCACAGCTAAACCTTGTGCCATGCGTGACAAAGATCCTGTGTGATTTCCTCGTTCGGGTGTGTGCTCGGTTTGGGAAAATCAACGACCAGCACCCCGCTCTCTCTCTCTCTCTCTCAGGAGCTCCACGTCTCAGAGGCCGAGTGGACCCATCATGCGCCCACTCCGTGAGGCAAGGAGAGCAGATCCGACGCTGATCTTCGGTAGCGGCAGAGGCGCAGACGGCGCAATTTCTCTCCCGTACTTCATTGTTGGGTTACTCTCCTCTCACCCGGGCTGGTGGTGGTGGTGATGGTGGTGAGTTTCCCGAGGTTGTGGCTGCGCATGGGGGTGACGGGGAAGGGAGGAAAACCCGGCGCACCTATCGAGCGACACGCACTTACTTGCTTGTGCACACCTTCATGTGCAGTCCCATGCGCTCGTACGATACAGTACAATTTATCAGCGGGTATCACGCTTCTGAGCAAGTGAGGGGGGCCATCCAGGTTGCCGGAGAGCCTCCCCGGGCCCTGATGATCTTTGACCTGGGTAGGATATTACACGGGGTCGATCCAGTCAGACTAGTCGATCTTGACTTGTGGCATATCTCCCCTTTTTTTTTCTTTTTTCTCTTTCTCCTCTTCTATGGTTTTATACAGGTGTAGCGTGTCGAGGGTGGGCACGATGTTGTATATTTGGTAACGCTGACGAAGACCGTAAGCGTCCCCTTGTCCGAGCTATGCATGTTCTCCAAAGGACGGCTCGATGGGGCATCCGTCGAGAGGGTAGGACAGCAGATCCGACAGATTGGATAAGGTGATAAGGTAGAAGGATGGTGTGGTGAGGCGCTACACCCATCCCACATCCCACACCCAACATTTCATACGTAGTACATACTACTATGATACCTGCAGCGCGTGGACCTGCCGATCTCTGTTTCGTTCGTTCAAGCGACGATCCCTTCCTGGAATCTTGTTTGAGCATGACCCAAATTCCTGCAGGGCGCTCACTCCTCTCTCTCCAATTTTTTTCCCCCTTCAAAAGATTGTCCTGACTGATGCATGCCTCTCTAGTCTCTCCTCTCTCTCTCTCTCTCTCTCTTTTTCTCATAGCCACCTCTAAAAAGGTTCATCAGAGGGAGAAGGAGGTGGCACTCTTTCTGACAGGACAAGCTGCATCCTTTGTGACATCATGGTGTGAGCAGGGGAGGTGGTTCTTCCGGATCAAATCCTCCGTCCTCCCCTTGTGTGCTTGTACCTTGTAGGACACCATTGTACACAAAATGCAACATACCATCCATACCACACCATCTCTCTAGCTTGTCAATAAACAGGATATTTGGGTTTGAACTCATGATGGGACAAGCAGGCAAAGGCAAGGTGACTGCTCTGATGGATGATTGAAGAAGTTTGTCTCGGATTCCGTAAAATTCCAGCTCGGCAGGGGCGAGGGAGCAACTTTTTTAGTTCCCGCGGATCCCTGCCAGACAACAACCTTGATAGACTGGGATCCCCTGTAGCAGCAGCAGCCTGCCGGCCCAAGCCTCGCAAAGCTGTTTGCATTCCACAGCCCGGATTCTTCCTTGGCCCAGACAAGGCCCAGCTTCCAAAGCTCCAGCTCCCAACGTTCGGCTCATTCTTTCAACCTCCAACCACCTCGACGATTGTCAATTCACCTCAGCTGTCCACAGGTGGCGCTGGGCTCCCCATTTTCTCTCTCTCCCTTTTCAACCTCAAGTCTTCCTACTCTCATCTCTCGACCACCTTGACAACACCAAGAGTAGCATGATTGGCATTTTTCCCTTGCATTTTAGACAAGACATGCGCCTCTGCTCACCTGTTTGTTGCCCTCAGCCTGCTTTCTACGCATAGACACAAAGCCCAGATCCAGCCTCACATCCTTTTTCTTTCCTTTTTTTGTTTACTGTCTATTCTCTTATTTTCCCTCACGTTCTCTGCCCTCTGTGCTGCATGATCTCGAAAGTTCGGCCATCCTAGAAAATCTTCCATCGCCTCTCCACAGGGGACCCACTGTCCCAGTCCAAGAGTGACGAACAACCCTCCCTCCTTGGGAAAATAAACTCTCAACCCAGCCCAACCCAGCCCGACTATCTTCGATGCTGCACAGCTCTCGGACGCAGACAGGATAGCACCTGACAGCCTCTGGTCAAGATGACAGTCTTCATCGCCACCTTGTGAGTTGTCCTCTCTGTCTCTCCTTGGTGTTTCGAATCTCGAAACCTACCCTCGAGGTCCGACCACGGGGACCCACACTGGCCCCTCTACGTCATTGAAGAATTCGTGATGGTTTGTTGCTCACTGACACTTTCTTGTGCCAACAGGTTTCTCCCCAAAACTGTCCACTTTACCCTCCCAGGTACTCCTGCCAGGAACCCGAAACTTTTCCTTGAGGCCCCCAAGGTCAAGAAGTCCCGACCTGCCGCGCAGAGACAGCCTACTCTGTTCCCTGGCAACCAGGACGATATCACTCCTCCAGACACCCCCATCGAGGACAAGTCACCAGGTGACATCTTCACCAACGAGGACGGTTTCCGAATTCACTACCCCCCCAGTGCTAAGGAGGATGAGTCTTTCGGTGCCCACAAAGCCACGCCCGGCTACCAGGGCTCTCCAGTGTGGGGCAGGCGAAGCGATCAGCCGTCCTCCCGCGCGCACACCCCTCCGCCGTCTTCCGTCCTCGAACACAACAAGCAGCTGAAGGCCAAGGCACAGGAGCTTGGGCGCCAGGGAATAGTTCAGCCCAGGGCCATCTACCGCAGCGACAGCCACGACAGGGTTTTTGCCCAAGCCGACTGGAAGATTGTGAACGCCGATCAGGGCAACGGTGGCCTGCGCCATGCCGCAGAGGCTGCCGCTCGGGAAGGCAAGATTGATCAGGTCACCTGGGTCGGCTCGCTGGGTATGCCGACGGACGCCCTCGAGGGAAGCCAGCAGAAGCAGGATATTGAGGACCGTCTGGCCACCGAGTACGACATGCTCACCGTCTTCTGCAGCGACAAGGACTTTGACGGCCACTATTCACACTTCTGCAAACAGATCCTGTGGCCTGTCTTCCACTACCAGCTGCCTGACAACCCCAAGAGCAAGGCCTACGAGGACCACTCATATAAACACTATGTGAATGTGAACCGTGCCTTTGCCGACAAGATCATCAAGAACTGGAAGAAGGGCGATGTCATCTGGATTCATGACTACCACCTGCTTCTGCTCCCTGGCATGATCCGGCAGAAACTACCCGAGGCCGAGATTGGCTTCTTCCTGCACGTCGCCTTCCCGTCGTCCGAGGTCTTCCGCTGCCTGGCCGTCCGCAAGGAGCTTCTGGAAGGCATGCTGGGCGCCAACCTGATCGGTTTCCAGATCCACGAGTACACACGGCACTTTTTGCAGACCTGCAGTCGTATTCTGAACGCAGAGGCGAACCCGGATGGCCTGCAGCTGGATGATCGCTTTGTCGACGTCATCAACCTGCCCATTGGTATTGACCCAGTGCAGCTGAACGAGCACCGGGATGATCCGCAGGTGCGGAAGTGGCTCAACGTGCTGCGGGAGCGCTACGCCGGCAAGAAGCTGATTGTCGCTCGGGACAAGCTGGACCACGTCCGGGGCGTCCGACAGAAGCTCCTGTCGTACGAGCTCTTCCTGAACATGCATCCCGAGTGGCGGGGCAACGTGATCCTCATCCAGGTTGCCCTGTCGTCGAGCGAGAAGTCGGAGCTTGATGCGACAGTGAGTGATATTGTTACTCGCATCAACTCATCTTACGCAAATCTCGCCTACCAGCCCGTCGTCTACCTGAAGCAGGACATAGACTACGCCCAGTACCTGGCTCTTTTGACCATCGCCGACGCTCTGATGATAACATCACAGCGTGAAGGCATGAACCTGACGTCTCACGAGTACCTCTATTGCCAGGACGGGAAGTTCCTGAGCGAAAAGAAACATGGCTCGCTGATCCTGTCCGAGTTCACCGGGACGGCCTCCCTCTTTGGTGGCAACGAGCTTTCTGTGAACCCGTGGGACTACAGAGCTTGTGCCAACGCCATCACCAAAGCCCTGGAGATGGGTAACACCGAGAAGGAGGAGCGGTGGACCAAGCTGCACGAGTGTGTCTTGCAGCACACGGGCTCACACTGGTTTACAGAGCTCATGGCGCGTCTGGATCGCGCGCATAACGAGCAGCACCGGCATGACCAGACCTCTGTCCCACGTCTCAACCTAAATGCTCTCACTCGGCGATACAAGGACAGCAACCGACGCCTCTTTATCCTGGACTACGAGAACACTCTGGTCAACTGGGGACCGGTCAACCAGATCATCCCGTCCAGCCCTCAGGTGAGTTGAATATGCATTCCCTCGTTCACTAAATCCCCGCTCCCCCCCCTCCCCCCTCTTCTCCCCCCCAATGTCTCTCTCAGTCTAAGACTATCAAGCCCGAGGCAATCCTAGCCGGCGCCGTGCGTCTCAACCCCGTGGCTAACGACATAACGACGCAGCGCACCCTGGATGTCCTCAATGAATTGCTCTCGGATGAACGCAACACTGTCTATGTCATGTCTGGACGACGACCTGAGGAGCTGGACCGCCTCTTCCGCCGTGTCCCTAACCTGGGCCTCATCGCCGAGAACGGCTGTTTCCTCAAGGACTGCGGCAGTGATGCCTGGACTGAGATGGCCGACCCGGAGCACATCAGGGCGTGGAAGGAGTCTGTCAAGGGCATACTCAACTACTACCTGGAGCGCACACCGGGCGCCGAGATCGAGGAGCGCCGCTGTAGCCTCATTTTCCACTACAAGAGCGCCGAGAACTGGGAGCACGCAGTCAGCCAGGCCAGCGACTGTGCTTCGCACATCAACGACGCCTGCGAGAAGCAGCGTGTGCACGCCATCCCAACCGACGGGTCGATAATAGTAGAGCCCGTGGACTGGACCAAGAGCACCGCTGCCGAGAAGATCTTTGAGGATCTACAGACCCGACTGCCTGCCGACGAGACGCATCAGAGCCAGGTGGACTTCCTCATGGTTGTCGGCGACGGGAGGGACGACGAGAAGGTGTTCAGGTGGGCCAACACGCTTGGCGAGGACAAGGTGATCAAGGAGGTGGTCACTGTCAGCCTGGGCAACAGGAACACCGAGGCCTCGTCTACTATGACCCAAGGCGTGAGCGGTGTCCTCATGGTCCTACAGAAGCTGGCATCGTCCTCGAACGAGTGAGCGAGCATGCTCACCCACCGAACAAGATCCCAACCTCGAGAGAGAAAGAGAGAGACTGACTGACTGACATGACTATCGCCGAGAGTGAGCGATAGCTACCAACCATGAAAGGAAAACAAAGGAAAGGACGGGAGGAACAAGAGCAGCTGCATCGAGGGCAAAGGGTCCTAGTAGGCCCCCCCCCCCCATCACATCTCTGCAGTTCTTCATTCCTCTTTGCAAAAAGACTCTTTAGGTCGCAAGACCAATATGTGGCGTTTGTACCCACTTATATCACTCGATCGTGGACGGCCTTACAGCCCTACTGGTATGATTTGTTATTCTTCAGACTCTGATGGTTTTTGCAGTCTTGTCTCGGCATGTCTCGGTGGTGGGTTTGTGTCCGACCTGTTTCCCATCCCCCTCGATTCCTACTGATACGTGCCTTGTTTCTTTTTGCATACTGTATTCTTCTGGCGTTCACGAGCGTGCCGGTATCCATTATTGAATTTTCTTTTCTCTCTTTTTCCTTTTGTACGTGATTAAACGCGACAAGAGAATGTACCAGGATGGGGTTGGAAGGAGGGTTTTATTATTTGGAATCGGGCTGGAGGGGGGGGGGGGGAAAGACAAGATTGGAACCGTCACCACTCCTGCATATGAAGCACAACAAGCATAGACTATGTACCACACCCTTTCATACATTACATCGCAAGATCAATATTTCCCCTAGCATCCGTCCCTAGAGACAGGCCCAGAGTCACCCTGCTGTGGTCGGCTACATGTGCTGTTATTCCTTGGTATTGTTGTCAAGAGGAACATAAGCAATTTAGTGTGCACGCCAGTAGTCTGAGGCCGCTTGGCTGTTCCCTGGTAACTGGCAGCCTTGGTCTCTTCAGAACGTGGAGAGGGGAAGATGATTTGCTTCCTACATGTAACGTTGCTATGAGATTTGGTGATGGGGACCGTCGAGCAGGAATGATGTGTGGTCTGATCCACTACAGTGCAGATTATTCTTCCCTCGCGACCGTACGTAGCAGAGAGGAGGGTAGATGTGTACGTTCCCTTGCAGACAGGGTCACATTTCGCTGTTTTCCGAGACGAGACAGACACGGGATTGAAGGCAGGGGGAGGGGTAGCGAAGGAAGCGCAACGGAGCGGGAGGAGGCGTCTTCCACTGGGGCCTTGTGGGGGGGGGGGGGGTTATGCTCCCGCACCATGGGAATGTTAAACCTGCCTGCCTAGAGAGACGTGGCATCTTCCGCCACAACTTTGGCCGATCTGCTCTAGGCCAGTCGAGATGATGGGCAAGACCGCTAGGGGGGAAGGGGGAAGAGAGGAGAGAGGCGTTGTGTTCTCATGGTTTTGTGCCACACACTAAAAGGGGGGGTCAGGTGATTTCTTTGCCTCTTGTTGAGCCGTCTGGCGCCTGAGATTCTTCTTCTGAGGGAGGGAGGGAGGGAGGGAGGGAGGTAGGAGAGAGGTACTTCCTGGGAGATCTGGGCCGGGCGTTGGTGTGTAGAATTTGTCAACTGGGAGCCTTGTGTGTGACCTGGTCGTGTGCCAGGCAGGGCTGGGGCGGCTGGAGGGAGTGGATCATGATCCACCACCTCGGGATGTCTTTGCACAGTTTTGACGATACAGTATCATACCCGTACCTTACGGCCGTGGAGCGGTGGATCTCCCACTTTTTCTTTCTCCCCACGATGACCTTGCTACTAGCAAGATCTTCTTTAGGGTGGGCGTTATTGGTGGCTGTCATCAACCCAGTACGGAAGAGGGAAAGATGGGAACCACAAGCATGGAGCTTGGAGAAAGACAGAGGAAGAAAGGAAGAAAGAGGGGGGGAAAGGAGGGGAACCAAGGCTATCTGGCGCTCTCCTAGCAACCTCAAGGCGTCTGTCTATATCTAGGAACCTTTAGAAGCATCCTGGGGGGAGTGAGATGGATTGTTAAATATCAGCCTTAGGAAAGAAGCAAGTCTTTATGAGCAGTGAAGTGTTGCAATCAGTACAAGAGCCTCAAGCAACATGACCCGTGAAGATGAAATCCTGGCTTCCGCCCCCAAGGCTGAGGGCTCCCCTTCCAGTAATACAAAGTTCTAGTAGTAAAGGTGGATAACCAGCAAGGTGAAAAAGGACAAAAAGACTGTCTGTCTGGTCACAAGGCTGGCGCCAGAATCAGCATGGTAAGAGCTAGCGAGGTCATCGTGGGGAGAAAGAAAAAGTGGGAGATCCACCGCTCCACGGCCGTAAGGTACAGGTATGATACTGTATCGTCAAAACTGTGCAAAGACATCCCGAGGTGGTGGATCATGATCCACTCCCTCCAGCCGCCCCAGCCCTGCCTGGCACACGACCAGGTCACACACAAGGCTCCCAGTTGACAAATTCTCCCCCCAAAACTCGGGAGCATACCTAGCCGTCTTTAGCACGATGACACACTGAATGAATCTAATTAATTAACTAACAAACTTCCTGACCTACTGAATAATATTTCTTGTACGCGTGACGCCGGCGTGCCCTTCTTAGCCTGTCTTTGATCCCCCGTATAGTAGTTGGTGGTCTTTTTTCTTCTTTCTTTCTAGAAGGTTTCTAGCCTCGTCTGGATGTCGCTGTAGTCGGTTTGGAATCTGATCAAGAGGAAGGGGAGATGTGGTGGTGGTGGAGGAGGAGGAGGAGGAGGAGGAGGAGGAGCAGGAGGAGGTACTATTCTCTGTCGCAGATAGGAGTGGAATGGAATGAATAACTTGTATCACTCTCTTGTCCATACCGGCACGGTTCTCGTTGAGAAATCGACTAAAAAGAATAGCCTTTGGAATATTTTCGAAAATGAAAGACGACGACGGCCTTCCAGAAAGCAATCATGAGGCAGACACGGGCCATGATTGGGGGGGGAAGGGGACCGCCCTTGCACAAAACAGCCACTCTGTTTCTTTTCTTTCCCGTCCGTCGTATGTTTTTCTCTCACTCTGTCTCTTGTTTGTGTGTGTATTTATGTGTATGTGAAATTTTCCACTTCCCGCACGCGGATGTTGATCACCCCTCCTCCTCATCCACACATTTCGGCTCGGCTTACGTCCTCTCGACGGCATGCCGATTGGATGCAAGGGCCTTGGAGGCGCCCCCCCCCTCCCTTCCCGCGTGGCTGTCGTCCTCCCTTTCATGAAGGATGCACATATTTGCGCCCCCTCCCCCCAAATACAACAGTAATTACTTATGTCGTTGACCTGGTGTAGCTCGTTCGATCCTACTCCCTGATAATTTAGCACCCATCCTTGATTTCCGGGTCCAAAAAGATTTTCGAGAAGGTAGCCAAGGGAAAGAAGGGTGGGGAGGGGGTCTGATGTAAAACTAAAGGGTCAAGGCAATACAATATGTGGGATTGCTGGTGTGTAGAGCACATATTTATCACCTTCTTGCAGGTAATGAGATTTGGCATTGATTTGCTGCGTTTCCAGTGTCATAATCAATTGATTATTATAAAACAAAGCTGTTGGTGAGGTTCCATCTCTCCTTTTCTCCTCTCTTGCTCACCCTTCAACTTTAGTAATTAAATCAAACTTCCTTCTTCAGAATGTCCCTTGATGGGAATTCTGGGAATACAATTACATGGACGTTTCTCTCAGGTGTGATTAGTTGTCTCGGTGTAGTTGGATGCTGGTGTGGTGTTCGGCGACCTCTGCCTGCAGGCATGGCCGTCCTGGAAGAGGATGTAAGAGATTAAGCGTGCGCTGCAGGGCGACCGTCATGACGTCTAAGTGACGTGTGATGTTTTCAAACGGGGCCACATACCGGATCGAGCATGTACCACACAGAACATACATGGATGAGCACCTGTCGGCCGCCACCAGGACAGATTGGTCCATTGCTAGTTGTGTTCACCAGGGAGACCAAAGACCAAATCAGCGTGTAGAGTAGAGTAGCGAGTGTCCACTACGGGAAGTATGAGCTTATCCCTATCTCAGGTATAGTAATAGATCATTACGGTAATATGTTTGGGGTTGAATGGGGAATCCTCGCTTGCTTGTTGAATATGGCGGAGATCTTATCCACTGTATCGAACTTAGTCCCACCCTGCTCTCTCTCTCTCTCTCTCTCTCTCTCTCCTACCATCACTTTTCCCACCCCACTTTTGATTACTTTTGGTATACTATGATGTTGTGGAGCTGTTGGAACAGACCAGAAATATCCTGATCTGGCAAGTGTTTGTTGCCAAAACGAATAACCAATTGCGTGATATATTTCCTTTGGCCATGCGGCTGAGGAGACAGCCACTCTGCGACGTATAACATTCATGGATTAGCTTGGTAACACAAAACCTAGGTCAGGTCCTGTCTGTGTGTCTGTGTGCGGGTGTTGTGTATGTGTGCGTGTGTCCCATTCAAGGATAAGGCCAAGGCCGTCTCCGGCGGGAAATGTTTAGAGGCCGGGTCCGGCCGAGTTTCTGCAGGCGGTTTTCCTTTGAGAAGGAGGGCATACTACAATGCGAACAGCGCGTTGATTAGCCTGGAAACATCCACACACACACACACAAGGAAGTAAGCCATAATCACGTCCTCGGTGCCTGGCCACGTTCTACCGGACCGCTCCATGGCAGCTCTGTAGGCATCACGCTGTGTGTAGATAGAGGGAGCTTTCCCCGCCTCACCCGGACAACGGACATTCTGTTCGTTACCCTCACCGAGACTGTCCGTTTCTTTGAGAGACGTTATTACTGGCGCTACTGAGAAGGGGGGGCTTTCTAGCAGGGATTTGCCTTCTTCTCCCCGTACGGACGTAAAGGGCCCTTCGAACATGGGCAAGGATCAAGAGCAGCAGCAGGGGGAGAAAGGGCCTTGGTTCCAGAGACAAGCATACGTCTTGTTGGAGCTCGCAAAAGTGATGGAGTAATTGACAGGAGCTAAATAAGCGACTTTTTCAGGTCACATTGCAGGCTTTATTGCGTATGTGTGATAAAGGGTGCGAGGCGTATTGTCCAATGATGAGACGCAGTGTGTACCGACGGAAAGGAACCGATGATGACCAACATCTATTAGAGCCGTATGTTGGCCGCAAAACGCCAGGGGTGATGTGTGAACCATTTCTGTGCAGAGCAGCGATGGCCCATGTAACTAATAAAAAAAAAGAAGAAGAAAAAGCAAGATGTGTTCGCGTGTGGTCGTCAGGCACTCACTCGGTCCATGTCGATCTTAGTTCACCGTCGCCTAAGTAGCAAAGCGCTGGATGATCTAGCTGCGCGTCCTCTGACTGGCTGGCATGCGAGACAGCAGGCAAGTCGATCTGATTAGACTCGACGCAAGGTCGTCGTCGAGGGACATAGTGTTATGTGTAAGTCCGAAAGACCCCCGCCGGGTATCGCCCGGTCCAGTCCTGTCAAGATCGCATGCTATGGGCCCAGCGGGGCTGCCGCAGCCTGGGCATCATAGCTTTCTGCCGAAACAAGGCCAAGCTTCAGCCCTGGACCCCGCCCAACATAACGGGCGTACCTTGAAATACACATGTCATGTGCATTCTGCGTGGCCATCAACTCACCCCCTTTCACTGCGCCTTGGAGACTGCTGGGAGGTCACAACCAAGGCGGCGCAGGGAGTAGACCGCAAACGGTATCTGCGAAGCGGCAAAGAATGGGGCTGTGAGGGTTGTCCCTCGAGTGGTGGGTGCCCTAGAGCTTTCCACTCTGGCCCGGGCAGGGCTAGAGCTAGACGACAAAGACACGGGACTTGGTAGCCTTCCCGTATGGAGCCAAGTCGCGGTTTCCCAAAACTGCAAAGCCCCTCTGCCCGTGGAGGCTGCGGTGAGGTTTGTGGAGAGGTAGCGCATCATCAGAATAAACATCAAGTCTTATTTTGATTTGTTTCTGATAGTAGGTGCTGTGGGGAGTGGCTTACAGCTGGGAGAAACGTGGTACTGGGTTCTCACCCCCATCCTGCCGTCAGCTCAGGGACCAGATCTGGATCAAGACGTGGTCGTCTTGAGGGTCGTTGGAGGAAGACTAGGAGGATACTGCTGCTCAAGGACATCTAGTGAGTGATCTTGAAAATAACACAGGGCATGGGCTGGGCACTGTTCCTTGCGACCCCCTCCTCCCTCCTCCCTCCCTCTCTTTCCACTAGCCATCAAGCGCTGCAACCTTGATGAAAGTGATTTGACTGTCAAATGTGTCTGTGCTGGCCCCCAGAGACAAAGGCAGTGTCTTCAGGCGCCCTGGCTGCGCTAGAGGACGCACAAGCTTGGACTACTCCCCGTAGATCTTCTAGAGCCGTTGACGGTCCACAGGGTCTGCATGCCGGACTCGCCGGCCCTGGCGCGCTCGAGAAGAAAGCTTGGGCTAACGTCCTTTGACAGAGAGCAAACCTTGCCCAGTGTGGGCAATAGTCGCGACCCACTGCGATGGTGGTATATGACTGAATATTGTAGCTCCGTCTGCTGGGCAAAGCTGCGAGTAAATCACATGCTCCTGACCTCCTTTCTGGCTAACGTGTTGGTACTAAGACCCGTGATCATCATCACCACAAAGCGTCTCTTACATGAAGGCTAAAAGAGCGATCTGTAGATCTCTCTCTCTCTCTCTCCAATGGGAATGCTGTCCGCCTGGGGCTGAACGCAGGCGAATATGCGCGTCCTGAAGGGGGGGAGGGGCGGATAGAACAGAGCACGGACTGGTGCCCAGGCTCAATGATTGTTGGGTGACAACACGCTTCCAACTGCATCCCTCCCTCTGGCTGAGGCCCCTTGTCACCTTCTCAAAGCAGCATGCTTGCATCCCTGGCCTTTGCCCTGTGCCAACTGTGTGCTATGGGCTGCTTGAATGCGGAAACGCGCCGTGCAGACCTACACAACCCCATCCTCGTCTTGTCTAAACCTCTTTCGCTACCATCCCTAAGCTCGACGGGCTCTCATGTCAAGCTTGTCAGCCACCATATCGACCTAGATCCTCCTGTCTGGTGGGTCCCGGCCAGATCTGCACGCACGCGGGCCGATATAAAGTCGAGGTTGTCCTCGCCCGCTTGCCTTGGAACCTCGATAATAGAAAGAAAGTCCCATACCTCCACGGTTCACATATTGACAAGTGTCTCACCACACGGCATTCTTCAGCCTTGATTCCTTTGCCTAACTTGTTTGCTCTATCTCCCTTGAGCAGCAGCAGCAGCAGCAGCAGCAGCATACTGGGTTGTGCCCCTTCTCTCTCTCTCTCACACACACGCACACACACATAAGTACCCAAGTGCCGTCGTCGTTTGCATTGCCCTCACGGCTCGTCTTCTCTCTCCTTTGCAACTTGTCTTTCCAAGCTCGTCACCAAACACCATTTCCAACCAGAGAGATCACAACTCAAAAATGGCCTACAATACGCCCTCCCCGTCGGAGTCCAGCAGCAACTGGAGCGGCAGTTTCAGCGACTATGATGCCAGCGGCACGAGTTGCACCACCAACAACACCACAGGATGGAACGGTCATGATATGAATCTGCCCCTGACACCTCCCGTACCCTCTGCAGGCCTTTCCGAGATTCTTACCGAGTATCCAGTCCCATCTGTGACTTCGGCGCCCCACGCTGTGACGGCGCTGGGCATCCCAAGCCCCACCACTTCATCATCGCCAGTCTCCTCGACCAGCTCCATAGCTGCGCGTGGACAGCGATATGCCAAGGATGATAATGACTGGTTACGACTTCGTCCCCTGATCTCAACACTGTACAAGACCAAGCGTCTCGAGGATGTGATGAGCATCATGAAGGCAGAGCACGGCTTTGTAGCCACAAAGAGGATGTACAAGTCGCGGTTCAAAGAGTGGGGCCTGCAGAAGAACGTGACGGCAGCAGAAGTGTACAAGCTGTTACAGAAGGTGAAACAACACCAGAAGTTCCTGCAGCAGCAGGCTCAGCACAGAGGTCTTGCACGGAGTGCCTGCAGAACGACAGTGATGGATGTCGGAGACTGGGCGGAAGTGAAGAGGATCCAGAAGTACATGAAGCGCAATCCTATCGGATTGGAAAAGCTGCGGAATGATCCCAGCGACCCGCTCGAACTCATCAGGAACCTGACTGTCGACACTGGAAGAGGACGTCCCGGGCGGGCAGCGAAGATGTCGATGCCAACAGCCACACGGGAGCAGCAGCAGCAGCAGCAGCAGCAGCAGCAACAACAACAGCAACAACAGCCACTGCCACAGTTCCATTTGTTGAATCAGTCACGCCAAGACATGGCCCTGTCTTGGTCACCAGTCTCCAGCGTGGGAGATGGGCAGCCTCAGAACATGCCCGAGCTGTTCCCAGGCGCTGCTGACCACCACGGGTTCCATTCGCCATATTCTTTCACCAGCAGCCCTCTTTCCCTCTCCCCGGGGCCTCCACCTCAGTGGCAGGATCAGCACCTGGGCCACAGCACGAGCCCGATGCTGGGATCGACAAGCACCTCGCCGCTCGATCACGGCCTGATGCACAACCACCACCACCACCACCACCAGCAGATCATGACGCCTCTGGACGACGTTCATGGGCACATGCCCATCTCCGAAATGAGGTCTGCTCCGGTCTGGACGCATACATCAGCACAAGCTCATAATCAGACACTGCCTACCGTGTGGCATGTTGCAAGTGGGATGATGGATGGTAGCGATGCAAGTCTGTACGATCCTTCTTCTTTCTGAGTCTCTTCGCCTTGGAGGGTTGAGGTGGAGGATGAATTCATCGTGGAACTGAAGACTGGCGTTCAGGCGTCAGTACGGCTGGGGTGAGGCCAGAAGCAGGATACTTTCTATGTTTTTGTATGTATCAAGTACTTACTTATAGAGTATTTGAGCCAAGAGAACGTTCTTGTTTACCAGTTGAAGTTCATGTAAGGTGTCGACTTATCTGTCGCTTGTTGTTTGGCAGTTGCCAAGCTGAGTCATGACTGTACCCTGGCCCCTTCCTCCTGCCTCCCCGCGCCCTTGGGCCCCACCTTGGGGAAGGAACCATTCAGGTACTACGTACTATGGTACCTGCAGCAGATGGTTTCGTTATGTAAGTAGCAACCCCCGCAATCGGAGCTTTGACGATAACAAAATTCCCTAGAGCTTGTTGGTGCTCAGCTGCGCTGTGCCCTCAAGTCTTGACACGTTCACCCACGACCCGCTCTTATATATTTTTACTGATCAGAGTTCAGTCTTCCTCTCAGCCTGACCTGATCTTACCTGACGAGAGCATTCCCTTCAAGCTGATTGGCCTACTTTTTTCTTCTCTGAATTCTCTGGGTTCTGCAATTGAGCAGTAAAAGACGGCGACAAGGCGAGAGATCAGAACGAGCAACGACGACCAACTCGACGTAGCCACGATGCCTTCTTTTCCTCCTCCTCCCTCCAACACCCTTGACTGGGCCAACATTGGCTTCAAGATGCGAGAAGGCAAGCAGATAAACCCAACGAGCACTGATCCTGTCTATACATCTTGTCGTTCCTCCCGCCCTCCTCCCAAGCTAACCTTCATCATCTCCCCCCCCCTCTCTCTCTCGCACAGTCAATGGCCACATCGAGTCCCACTACTCGCACAAGACGGGGCAGTGGACGCCTCTCCAGTTTGTGACCGATCCCTATATCCGCATCCACGGCATGGCACCCGCCCTCAACTATGGCCAACAGGCCTACGAGGGCTTGAAGGCCTTCCGCACGCCTGGTGACAAGGCCATTCAGATCTTCCGGCCGGACCGCAATGCAGCCCGCATGCAACACAGTGCCGAGTTCATCTCTATGCCTCCCCTCCCCGTCGAGACTTTCATCGACGCCTGCCGCGCTGCTGTCGCCCTCAACGCCGAATGGGTTCCTCCTCATGAGACAGGCGCCGCCATGTACGTCCGCCCGCAGATGTACGGGTCGAGCGCACAGCTTGGTCTCACCCCGCCGGAGGAGTATACGTTCTGCGTCTATGTGCTCCCCACGGGTGTGTACCATGGCCTGCACCCTGTGCGGTGCTTGATCCTGGATAGCTTTGATCGCGCTGCGCCCAACGGAACAGGGAGTGCCAAGGTTGGTGGAAACTATGCGCCCGTGTTGAGGTGGACAGACAAGGCTCGCGCCGAGGGCTATGATATCACCCTGCATCTGGACAGCGCGACGCATACCGAGATAGACGAGTTCAGCACGAGCGGGTTCATCGGTGCTCTGGTTGATGGCGACAGCGTCACCATTGTGGTGCCTGACTCGAAGAACGTCATCAACAGCGTCACGAGCGAGAGTATACAGGGCATTGCAGAGAGCTTTGGGTGGAAGGTTGTGAAGCGCTCGGTACGTTTCCTCTTCCGTCTAGCATCAAAAATTGCGCGCGAGGGAGGGGGTGGGGTGAGGTGAGGTGACTTTGTTACTGACACGACCACCAGATCAAATACGCAGAGCTTGCCGACTTCGCCGAGGTCATGGCGGCTGGAACGGCCGCGTCTCTGGTCCCTATCCGGTCCATCACACGGCGCATGACCGCGTCAGATCCTAAATCTCTGGCGGCCACCCTGCAATCTCACCCCCGCCTGTCGGTCGACACGGCCAAGGGCGAGGAGACCATCACCTACATCCCAGACACGCAAGAGGACGCCGGTGTCCTGTGCGTGAAGCTGCTGTCTCAGCTCAAGGCGATCCAGATGGGCAAGGTGGAGGACAAGCTTGGCTGGTGCGCGACTATCTCCGACGAGGACCGCAGAAAGGCTGCCGGCCACGAAATCGTCACAAACGGGGAGAACACGGGCGAGGTGAGCATTGGTCAGATGGACTAAGGACACATTCTTGCCACTCACCTCGACCGCTACCGTTCTTGATATCAAAGACAGAAAAGAGGAAAAAGTGTCACGGCCATCAATTGGGTTCGTAGAGCAGCCTGTCCACACGGAATCTCAAAATGGAAATGGAGCTTGAAACGGGTTATTTAAGCATCATACATCTTTCGAAGGTTTGACAGTCAAGGGTAGAAAGAAGCAGGAGGACACCGGCTTAAAATTGAGGCAACACTGCACATCAATGATCGAGACTACACAGCGAGTTCCCCAGGGTGACCAGATGCAATCTTATGGCAACAATGCAATCGGCAGGGTACCTTTGGCTGTTCTCGACGACATGGTACAAATCCGCCCAGCTTGTCTATGTCAACCAACAAGCTGGTGACGATCATCAGTCAAAGTCCAGACTGGAACGAACGCTCAGAGACCTGGAGCTCCGAGGCTCAGGACCCGCAGACCCACCACGCCTCGGCTCGTCCCTTTTCTGCAATCCGATGGGTCGCATGTGGTTCATTGAGACGACGGGCCACAGAAATATACAGTACTACTGTGCACATATGCCACGGTACAGTACATATAAAACTTTGTGCATCTCACATTCCTCCTGCACACACGCACACACACACACAGTTTTTACACACACGGGTGCCACGTGCCACAGGCTCCTACCATCGGCCGCGCGCCACACGTCGAAACCACAGATCCGGTCAGCTGCAAGGACAAGAAAGGATTCGAGCTGACAGGTTTCAAGGAGGCCATTGTACAAGCAGGGTCTGGATCTTTTTATGTCCACGGGCTACGGTCTCACTGCATCACGATTCCAGGTAGGCAGGCAGATCTGACAACACTAACCTCGGTGGGAGGATCTGAACCAACCATGCTCGCACGTTCACTCTTTGGTCCGCCATCAACAGTGCTTTGTGTGTACCAGATCGGCGTGTGCTGGGCACCATCTCGTCGCCCCTGGAACTGGAACCACAGAGAACGCCGCCTACTCTCTTATCTCGACTTATGCAGAGACCATTCACAAACGACACTGCATTGCATTGCACCTATAACTGCATTGCAAATTGCGGTCTACAAATCCTTTCTCCCGAATTTATGAGCATTGGCCTCCACACTCCATATTTTAGAGTTCCAGGCTAGCTTCAGGATCGCTATCTTGCAGGATTTTTCTTCGGTTTCCAAGAGCAATGAATAATGAATGAGGTTTGTTGCTCGAGCCATCACTGTTTGAGAAAACACAAATCCTCTGCAGATCTCTTTTCTTGGGGTCATCCCACAACAATCTGCGTCTGCAGGTCGTCCTAGGCCCAATGGCAAGGCGGAAGATCAAGCCCTGTTCAGCCACGACAAAGATCACTTTCAACTTACTTATACTATACACCTGCGGCTGTTTTTCATCTCATCTCGTTCGCTGACTGTTGTTAGCGGCGTCTTTGGGGACGAAGGCTGGCTGGTTAGCAAGCCGGACTTGATTTATTCTTGGAGTCAGGATATTCCTTCCGCCAGCCTCATCGTGCAGGCTCCCCCCTCAACCCCCCACCTCTCCACAACTTTGGCGCCTTTGAACGTTTCTAGTTGTCTTTGTATGCAGTGGTGTCAGAGCAACCTCAGGAACCAACAGGAATCAGGAACATGCCATTGGACCAAGATACTCACCTCCCGACAGGATCTCGTCAGAAGGATCATGCACAGTAAGCTAGGCAGGGCCACAAAATAGCAGCGGCAGGATGAAGAGAGTTGGAGGAGCAGAGGAGGGGGGGAATTTGGGGGACCCCCCAATGTGTATGTGGTGATTTTGCACCGCCCCGGCTTGCCATTCCTCAAACAGATGAGGACTACGCTGGGCTCATCCCAGCCTGCTAAATCCGGCATTCTTTAGCTGCAGCCTTCACATGCCGCGACGCCACCCGCATGCGAGTAAGAGACAAGATCATGGACGCGGTCTAGGACCAGGGCCCTTCGAATGAACGGCTCGACCGTGCCGCTGTTGCTCTCATGTCGCTCGTTAGCAGAGATGGTATTGGTTTTACCGGCACGGCTAGATACTGGGTTACATTCTCTTCACCAACCTACGCTTGCTCGGGAGGAAGAGATTCCCCTCAGCTCATGCCACCCTAGAAGCGAATCTGTCGTGCCATCGTCGTCACCCTCCGTTATAGATCCCCCCCCCTTGTCGGGAAAAGTAGAGGACCCTCATCCTTCTTGGTTTTTTTTTTTTTGGAGGTTTTTTTTTCCTGTCTCTCTTCTCTTTCCCTCCTTTTTTTTCTCTCTTTTTTAATCTAACCTTAGTGTTTTGATTTTTGTACTCAGCCCCGGCTAGAAATTTGCATAAGATCCAGCAAGGACGCCACCAGATCGACCGAGACGAGGTGTCGCGCTGCTCCATCATGGTTATTGCTATGTCCAAATATCCCTCAGGTCTCCACACCTTATCCTGAGCGCCTACCACCACCAGGTTGTATATACTATTACTATATTCCAAAGGGAGCAATCGTCTTGACCGCAAATTACTTGTGCGACCGAGCCAATTGTTTCACGAGTTTGATCCCAGAAAGGACCCTCCTTGCCATTGTGGACAAGAGAAGGGGAAGGAAAAGAAGATATTAAAGCTGGGCTGTGGCCTCTTTGGCTTCGTCCAAACCGGCGTATTGGTTGTGTTGAGCGAAACCTGTCTTGTTACGCACACGCGCGCGCGCGCACACACACACACACACACACAAAAGCACCATGGCGGACTCAATATCACCACGGCCAGATGGCCAGTCGCCCAATCCAAGTACCTTCTCACCAAATCCAAATGCGCCTACGCCCAATCCCAACCTGCTCTCACCAAACCCAAACGCCTTCTCGCCCCGGCCTGACTCCATGGTACCCCTCTCCCAGCCAGCCACCATCCGGATCGCAGACGACGTGCACCCGAAAGACCTACGGCTCTCCGAATCCGAGTCGCGATTCCGACCGCTGACGAGAACCGACACGACCGCGCTGGCGGGTGGTATCTACTCGACACGTGCTCTCTCGCGGGCGACGACCCAGCGCAGCATCTCTGTCGACAGGCACCGCACCGACGGGTTCGAGGAGGAGGGCGACGACTGGCGCGAGAACGAGAAGCCCAAGGTCAAGCAGATCTACAAGGGCACCACGCTTCTCTGGCTGGCGTACCAGTCTATCGGCGCCATCTATGGAGATATCGGAACGAGTCCGCTCTACGTCTTCTCGTCGACCTTCACCAAGGACCCAGACTACGAGTCTGTGATCCAGGTGCTGTCGCTGGTCTTGTGGTCCATGTCCATCATGGTTACTTTCAAATATGTCTTCATCATCCTTCGCGCGGATAACGAGGGCGAGGGCGGCACGTTCAGCTGCTATTCTCTCCTGACTCGATTTGTAAGTTGCCTTATTCGGACGAGGAAGAAAACAGACAATAAGACAAAGAATAATGGGCTTTCTTACTTACTGGGACTGACACGAGACACGCTTGTTTTTTTCCTCAGGCAAACCTTACAGAGCGCGATCCTCGCGAGGCGCCACTGATTCATATGGAACGGCATCTGACAGGCAACTTGAGACCGGCCAATGGAAAGATTCGTTCCGCCATAGAAAAGAGCAGGTTCTTCCGGGGCCTCCTCAAGACGATTGGTGTCCTCGCCGTGTCCATGGTCTTGTCTGATGGCGTCCTCACACCGGCGCAGTCGGTCCTCGGAGCCGTCCAGGGCCTCAACGTGGTCAAGCCTGATATCAGCAGCTCGACGGTCGTGGGCACGACCTGCGGCATCATTATCCTGCTCTTTGCGATCCAGCCGCTGGGCCTGTCCCGGCTCGCCAGCGTCTTCGCCCCCATCGTCATGCTCTGGCTCGGTTTCAACGGCGGCTTTGGCATCTACAACCTCGTCAAGTACGACCACACCGTCCTCAAGGCCTTCAACCCTTACTACGCCTTCCAGTTCTTCATCGTCAACAAGACCGAGGGCTGGAAGATGCTGGGCGGTGTCCTGCTGTCCTTCACGGGCGTCGAGGCCTTGTTTGCTGACCTGGGTGCCTTCTCGATGAGGGCGATCCAGCTGAGCTGGATGTGCTACACGTACCCGTGCCTGCTGCTGGCGTACACCGGGCAGGCTGCGTACATCAGCGCCCACCCTGCGGCATGGTCCAACCCCTTCTACAATTCTGTGCCGCCTGGCATGCTGTATCCGAGCCTGGTGGTCGCGGTGCTGGCTGCCATTGTTGCCTCGCAGGCCATCATCACGGCCACGTTCCAGCTCATCAGCCAGATCATGAAGCTCTCGTACTGCCCGCAGGTCAAGGTCGTGCACACCTCCAAGACCTTCCACGGGCAGCTGTACGTGCCCTTCCTGAACTGGCTCCTCATGATCGGCACCATCCTCGTGACGGCCATCTACTCCAACACGACGCGCCTGGGTAACGCGTACGGCGTCTGCGTCATGTTTGTCACCTTCTTCGACACCTGCATGGTGACCCTCGTCGCCCTCATCGTGTGGCGCGTCTGGCCGTGGCTGGTCATCCTCCCCTGGCTCTTCTTTGTGCTGCACGACGGCCTGTACCTGTCCTCGGCCCTGAACAAGGTCCCCGACGGCGCCTGGTTCACCCTCACGCTCTCGGCCATCCTGGCCTCGCTGTTCCTGCTCTGGCGGTTCGGCAAGGAGAACCAGTGGAAGGCCGAGGCCGAGGATCGGTTCAAGCTGAACAACCTCGTCATGAAGGACGCCGAGGGCAAGCTGCGCCTGACGCCCAAGTGGGGCGGCGACCAGCTCTCGCAGATCCGCGGCCTGGGCATCTTCTTCGACAAGACGGGCGTCATGACGCCGTCCGTCTTCACACAGTTCGCCTCTAAGCTGGTGGGCGTCATGGACGTCACCGTCTTTTTCCACCTCCACCCCGTCGAAGCGCCCACCGTCCCGGACGACGAGCGCTACTCCGTCTCCAAGTTCACCACCATCCCGGGCTGCTACCGCCTCGTGGTCAAGCACGGCTTCATGGATGAGGTCATCTCGCCTGACCTGGCCGCCCTCATCTACGAGAAGGTCCGCGCCTTCATCATCCGCCAGGCCCGGTCCGGCCAGGCCCTCCCCGACGGCGAGAGCGAGGTCGACTCCGCCTCCAGCGCCATCGAGAACATCGAGAGCCCCACCAACGACACCAGCCCCTCCACCGCCACCACCACCAGCGCCGACGTCGCCGCCCTCAAAACTGGCATGCTCTCCCCAACCCACATCCCCTTACCCCGGACCCCCGTCGCGCCCAACACCCCCGCCATCTCCTTCACCCTAGACAATGCCGCCGCCGATTCCTCGCCAGGGGAGGAACATGTCACCGCCTCGCCTTCCCCTTCCCCCAGTGAGAAGCAGCACCAGCAGCCCGTCGAGCTGCGTGATGAGGCTGTCGCTGCCGAGCTGGCCAGGCTCGACAGGGCGTATGCGGCCAAGATCATGTACGTCGTCGGCAAAGGCCAGATGAAGATCCGGTCCGAGAGCGGGATCTTTAGGAAGACGTTGCTGTCGCTGTTCCTGTGGATTCGGGAGAACACGCGCGGCAAGATTGCGAATTTGAGGCTGGCGCATGAGCGTGTTATGGAGGTGGGCTTTGTCAAGGACATATGATGATGATGATGATGATTCTGATCATCATGATGATGCTGGGATGGAGGAGGTCTGGTTGTGTGTGGTGGTGTGGAACGATGATGGCGTTTCTGTGAGCATATGAATCTGGAATTGAAAAGAAAAGTGAAGAAACAAACGGATAAAACTGATTCAAGGAGGCGCAACATGGTTGTCAAGATGCATACATTGATACATATATAAATTTTTTACGATCTAATGAATATGATCGAGGACAAATCATTTTATCACTATCATTAGATTGAGTGACCAACAATGTGGAGGGGGTATCAAATTTTTTCTTTTTCCTCTTCTATTCGCCCTGTTTTCTCTCTCTCTCTCTCTCTCTTTTTGAAGCCGCCCACTTAGTTCCTCCATAACCTCACCGCCTTGTCCTTCCCACCACTGCCAACCTTTTGTCCGTCTGGACTCCAGTCCACAGCATACACCTCGTCATCGTGACCCGGCAGGTCCTCGGCGAGCTTGCATGTCCGCACGTTCCAGACCTTGAGGGTGTTGTCCTTGGAACAGGTGACGAGGAGTCTGCTGTCGGCGGAGAAAGCGCACTGGTAGACGTGGGCGACGTGGCCGCGGAGGGTATTGATGAATTTGCCGTCCCTGTTTTTCTCCCCCCTACAGTCAGCTTGCCTGTTTACAAGAGTGTGAAGGATTGGATGTGTGTGTGTAAGAGAGAGAGAGAGAGAGAGGAGAGAAGAAAAAGAAGAAGAGATGGAAACGTACCGTCCTGACCACAGCTTTGTATGGTTGTCAAAGCCACAACTCGCAATGGCGCTGCCGTCGGGCGAGAAGCACACGTGGTTCACCTGCTTCTGATGGCCTAACATCCTCGCGACGGGCTTCTTGCCCGCATGAACCGGATCCCACAAGAACATGGTAAAATCGTCACTGGCACTGACGACCCTCTCAACGATCCTGTTGCCTGACTGCTGTGTTGCTGCCGCGGCCGCGGCCGCCGCCGTCTTCTCGAGCCTCTCTCTCGCCTTTTGCCTCTTGGCCTCGTCGGTGTCTGGAACATCCCTGGTGTGATCAAAGTAGCCCGTCCTCAGCACAAAATCGGTCGAGAGGGCGAGGTGGTTGACCCAGTGCGCATGTGCCTTGAGCTCGTGCACCAGTGATCCCTTGACGGCATCCCACACGCGCACGCTCTTGTCATGCGAGCCCGTGTAGATGGCCCCCGTGCCCTCACCACCCACCCCCCAGCGCACGCAGGTGACGCTCCCCTTGTGGCCGCTCAGCACGTGCTCGGTCCTGCCTGTGTTGACAACCCACACGCGCACCGTGCTGTCCTTGCTCGCGCTCGCCAGCCTCGCGGTGCCGTCCCTCCACAGGTGGAAGGGCTCCCATGCGAGCTGCAGGGTCGGCTTGGTGTGGCCCCGAAACCCCTCCCCGACCTGTCTGCCCGAGAGCGGGTCCCACAGGCGCACGGTGCCGTCCATGCTGCAGGTGGCGAGGCGCGACCCGTCGGGGGCCCAGGACACGCCCAGGACCCAGCCGGTGTGGCCCTTGAGGGTGTGCTTGGGGGTGCCGGTGTTGGTGTCCCAGAGGCGGGCGGTCTTGTCGCCGGAGCCGGTGGCGAGGAGGGAGGAGGAGGCGGGGGAGAACTGGGCGCAGAGGATGGCCTCGCCGTGGCCTGGGATCTTGGCGGCGAGGCGCGTGACGCTCTGGACCTTGAAGACGGCCTGGGGCTCGGCGGCGAGGGTGACGGTCGTCTCGAAAGGGTTGGTCACGCCGTGGCTCCGCAGCAGGGCCAGCAGGTCCGCCGGGTACTGGTCCACCACGATGTCGGTGCCGGGGATGTGGATCCTGAAGCGGTACGGCAGAAAGTCCTCTCTGTCGCGGCCCAGAAGAGTGTTGAGGAGGAGAGATACGTTCTTCTCGGAGGCGTCGGCGAGGGGGATCTCGATGGCGTCGGTCATCTGGGCGCCCGCGCTGTCGATGAAGCGGGCCTTGAAGGAGCCATTGTCGGGCGGCAGGATGGCGCTGATGTCGGCCTGGGTTGTGGTACGGGCGAGGTCTTCACGGCGCTGCCGTTTTGAAGGTGGTGGGACGACGGTCGCCATTCTTTTTCTTTTTTTATGGTGTGGGAGGAGGAGGATGAAGATGAGGAGGAGGATGGTTAATCGATGGTCAATTTCTGTTCCTTTTCTTTTTCCTTATCCTTATCAGCCCCCCCTGACGATTTGGAGATTCAGTGCAGGGGGGTCCCCTCTAGCCCCTCCTCCAGCCCCTCTCCACAGTGGCAAGGTTGTGTCCCGCACCGCCTGCAGCTAGTCCGCCTTGCACCCTAGATAGGCTCGGCAGAACAACTGAGAATCAGCCCTACAGGCTAACTAGACTGGGTAGCTTCAGGGGGCTCCAGGGGGCTCCAGGGGGGTTCTGGAGGGGTTGTCCACTAAACATTCAACACCCACCAAGCAAAACGGCATCCCTTTTTTAGGAAGGCTGAGGCAATGCATGCATGGCTGTAGAATACGTGAGAGTAAGAGAGAAACACTGGGTAACAACGCCATGACATTGAGGGCTTTTTCTTCTGTGTGTGTGTGTTTGGAAAAAATAATATTCTCTTCTTGTATTCTCTTTTTTCTTCGTTTTATCTCTTCTTCTTCTTGGCCCCAAACGCCACCGCAATATCCAAACCAACATTCATCAGTCTTCGTGACATAAATTCAAGCAAAGCAAAGCAAAGCAAAGCAGAGAGAGAGGGAAAAGGGGGGAAAGCCCTCCTGCACACAAGTGGCAACTACTAGATCTCACCCAGAGGCTCAAAAAATTCAAACAGATCGCCCAACGCCCCTAATGCATCCCCCATATCCCCCCACGCGCAGACCATACTCAGGATCTCGTTGACCTCGGCCAGCAGCTCATCGACCCCCTCGTCTGGCCCGCTCATCATATCCAGCCCCGCTGACGCCGTGGGAATAATGCGAACCTCGTCGCCGACCATAATACGTCTCAGCCTCGGTGTCTGCATCTGCTGATGAGTCGTCTTCTTCCTCCTCCTCCTCGAGGACCCGCTGCTCCGTGTGCACGCTGCGGCTCCGTGTGCGCCCTCTCTCGACGGTGCTGGTGCTCCGGGAGCGAAAGGAGCCGGTGCGGGAGCCGGGGCCCCCGCGGTTGTGGCTGCTGCTGTGGCGCGAGCTGTGGCGCGAGCCGTAGCGCCCGCGGTCCTTCTCCGAGCCCTCGAACTCGTCGCTCTTGGGCGTGTACTCGAGCTCGCCCAGGTACGGAGAAGGGAGGGCGTGCGCATAATAGTAGTCCCTCTGGGCTTTGGCCGTGTCTACCTTTTTGGGGCGCCGCCGCCTCGCCGCCGCCTCTTCCTCTTCCTCGTCCTCCCACTCCTCCACCGTGTACGCAGGGGGTGGGCCCCTCGACGACCCCCTTCTGTCTGCAGAGTGTGCCCGGCGGTGTGTCGTCCTCTTTTCGCCCGCATAGTCCGACCTGTTGTTGGTATACGTGTTGCGTCTGGTAACGCGCGCCTTGTCACGGTAGACCAGGTTGACATGCTCACGGACCTTGCGGAGCTCCATCACTGGGAAGACATGCCGGGTCAGCAGGCGGAATAATGACTCCCTCTCGAAATCCCCTTGCCCCCAAAAAAGGAAAGTCTAGGTACTACTTACTGTCCTTCTCTGCAAGTGCGCCGAGGAACCTGTCATACCACTGGTCAAAGGTCCGTCGGTTCATGAGACCCTCCAGGTGGACAGAGCGGAGGTCCTTGAGCAGCGCCCTGGCGTACTGGTCCAGGCGCTTCTCTGCGTCCTTCTTCTTGATCATGCGCGACAGCTCCCATCCCGACTTGACGGCCGTCATGATACTGCCACAGGCAGCTATCGTGGTGATGGGTGGGAGAGGCATCTTGAAGAGGTGGAATCAAACTCTGGGTATGGCTGGTGCGTTGGGCGGGAGAAAGAAAAGCAAACTGTATTGTGTCCTCGAGGAGGAAGACGGCGAAGAAGAGGAGCCTAGAGCTGGCGGGAAGGGAGAGAAAACAATCTATGACACACTGCCGACTACAGACAGTACAGACTGGAAGGGGAAAGGGGGGGGGGGGATGAAGCCACACACCAAGTATAAAGAAGAGCAGATACAGCATTTGGGGCAGAAAGGCAGCACCCAAGGTTTAGGAGAGAGAGTAAGCGGGCCTCGTCTGGAAGATATTCAAGGGCCACAGTATCTCCGGCCAAGAGAAAGGGACAAGAGGCAGGTCTGTAGCACAGCTTGACACAGCCAAGTACACCCCGTCTTGCCTCCTTCCAGGCCAACCACATGGCGATCTCTGCCGTTGTGGACAGCAGGTTGGCCGTTTGTTTCGGTGGCCTGTCCTTGGGGTCTGCCAGGCCGGGTTCGACTACAAAAAAGGCTGACACCAAGTGACTGAATCTCTCTCTCTCTCTTCCTGGCTAATAAAGAAGTCCCACGGCCATCCAATCTCTGACCTGCTGTCTTGCTGTGCTGCTGTATCTTTCCCGCCTCCGACCGGCCTGCTTGGCCGACCTGCCGACCTGCCGACGTCTCGAACCGGGTCGCCCAGGCCGCGGCCCAGCCCGGATGACACCACCAAGGATTTGATGATCCATGATCATCCTTCCGCAAGGGCTGCTAAAAATAGGATCCACAACCTTTGCGCAACGACCATAGCACTTCTTCCAACTCTGCTCCTTTTTGCTTCTATCTCTCTTTCTTCTTCTTTTCTTTTCTTCTTTTTAGCCATCCGACCTGACCGACCACAAATGTTGTTGGGATCTGTTGACCAAGTCCCTTGCGGAGCGGTGAGACGGGAAGAGGTTCCGGGAATCCAAAGACCCACGACGAGTTTGTTTGCCGACAGTCACGTGGGGAACACGGTGACACCGCAAACACACAGGTAGCAAACCGTTGGATCACTACTTTTGGCTGCGTGTTTGAGAGGTTTTGAGGTCGTAGAGGACGATAGTGATTGGACCAGCCTTGGGACCCCCTATGAATGAGCAGTCATATCAAAAGGAAATAGGAGCAGTAGGAGTAGTGATAAATAAGGCCTGAATTGAGGCCTATGCATTAACATATCTCAAGTGCTGACTTATTGCCAATGTGTTGTGTGGATGAACAGGTGGATGGGCTGGTTGGTTGGTTGGTGAAGCTATTCCCCAGGTCGTCTCTAGTGGGTAGGGTCCTGTTGTGCCATGGCATATAGTACAGGTACTGTATGTGCTGGGAAAGGGGAAGGTTACTGTGGCTTTGGGGAGGGGGGGTGGCCAGGAGCAAGCGCTCCGTGGGGGGATACGCACGATAGGGTAAGGGCCGCCCCGATGCTCAGTGCTCAGTGGTTCACACGGTTGGGCGGACAAGGCGGGCTAGGCTTCTGCTTCAGTCAGTGGCTGGTGATTGACTGACTGTACTACAGTACGCAGAGGGTACGTAGCTGTGGCCGGATTTTCCGTGGGAGCAGCGGTACATCCGTTGTGAGTGGTACTTCTACTTGTCGGCGCAGCATCTTGGCGCTGAGGCGTTCAAGGGTATGTGCCCTGAAATGACGTACCTTGGTGGGTTGTGAGAGGTCGGCCAGCCCTGAGCTAGGATACATGTCTAGGCCTCCTAGGCTTCATAGAGTCTTGGCAATGTGGATTGTGCTGACCGTGTGTCTTTACTTCTTTCTCTCTCTCTCTCTCGCGGTCATTTCCTTTTTCTCTTCTTCTGGATTCTTGTCCTCCAGCTGATTGTTCGAGATTTCTCTCGTCAGCTTTTTTTTTCTCCAGTGGTGATTGTTTCGGATCCACGCGTGTTGACCTTCTTTCCCCTTGTCCGTGGTCATTTCCTGTGGCCTTTTGTTGGATCCCCCCTACATCGTCAGACGCCACACCTTCACGACACTAATCTTTTGCACCGCGAAATCAAACACCGACCAGTCTCTGCTTACCGCAGCAGAAGAGCAGCCCAGTCCTGACCAACAACAACTGTCCAGCGCGTCCAGTACAGAGCACCGTATCGGTCATTAGCTGTCAATTGGGCGGGTGGCTTTCGATCTTGTGAACAGCTGCGGCAATCAGCGACTGCCCGCCAGCCTCGCTGTTACTTGTTGATGCGTAAGTCATGACCCCCCAAGAACCAACTCAAGCTTTCTTGTGCGAGGCTTGTCCATGCTTGGCCAGAGGCGGCACGGGGGAGAGAGAGAGGAACAGTCACAAACAAGGACAAGGATATGAACGTTCCTCATGGCGTCGTTGTGGTCTGTCCATCTGGCCTCTTGTGGCCCAGGCCAGACCCCGTTTTTTTTGGGGGGAGGGGAGGGGGTTTCCATCCTACAATACAAGCTGGTGTTCTTGTTGTTGCATGTATGCGTGCTAACCGACCGTCCTTTTTTCCTGTATAGACCGAATTCGAGGCTGGGCGAGGGCCAAGGCCCATGGGAAGAACAACCTCATCACTTCCGACCGACGGTCCTCCAATCCAACTGCACGCACCTCGACTGGGCTTTCCCAGGCCGGCAGTCCCCGTCCGTTCCAGCAGAAGACCGGCGGCGGCGGCAGCCAGAACAATGACGGCTCTGCCGAGGGCAATGGCGATGTCTTGCCAGCCGAGGGCGAGAAGCCTCAGCGCGAGAAGAAGAACGTCATGACCCGTTTCTTCGCTGTCATCTGGAACGTCCTTACTTCCAGCTGGATCAACGTCCTCCTGGTCTTCGTGCCCGTGGGCATCGCCGCCCATTTCGCAAACATGAGCCAGGGCATCATCTTCGCCATGAACGCCATCGCCATCGTTCCTCTGGCTGGTCTGCTCGCACATGCCACCGAGAGCGTCTCCAAGAAGCTCGGCGATACGATCGGTGCCCTCATGAACGTTACCTTTGGCAACGCTGTCGAGCTGATCATCTTCATCATCGCCCTGGTCAAGAACGAGATCCGCATCGTCCAGGCCTCCCTGCTGGGCTCCATCCTGTCCAACCTGCTCCTGATCCTCGGCATGTGTTTTGTGCTCGGAGGTCTCCGCTTCCGCGAGCAGATCTACAACAGCACCGTCACCCAGATGAGCGCGTGCCTGCTCAGTCTCAGCGTCATCAGCCTCCTGCTGCCCACCGCCTTCCACGCCTCCTTCAGCAGCAGCGACGAGGCCGACAGCCAGGTCCTCAAGGTCAGCCGCGGCACCAGCGTCATCCTGCTCATCGTCTACTTCCTGTACCTCATCTTCCAGCTGAACTCGCACGCCTACATGTATGAGTCGACCCCCCAGCACGTCATCGACGCCGAGTCTGTCCCTGGCCCTGCCGCACACTACTTTGAGTCCTCCAGCTCCGAGTCCGACTCGTCCTCGGACGACTCCGACTCGTCTGGTCACTCGTTCTCCACGGCACGGCGAATCAAGCGGGCCATCAAGAAGGGCAAGAGGAGCCGCAAGCAGAGCGTCGTCTCGGCTGACGCTGAGAAGCCTTCCAACATCTCCACCCCCGCTTCTCCCACCGCTGCTGCTGAGCCTCAGCTGGACCCGGTGGAGAGGACCACTAGCGAGCCTACGGCGTCTTCGAGCTCCGACCCCGTCACCTCGCGGCTTACCCAGGAAGCGGTCGAGGCTCTCCCCGAGTCGGGCGAGAAGAAAAAGAAGAAGAGAAAGCATCACGAAAAGCACCATCGCACCGGAACGCAGCAGGATGAGGACGGCAGCCCATCTCTGCCAGCTGGCGCCCCCCTCCAGGGTGTGGCAGATGGTGCTGATGACTCCAACACTAAGCGTGTGGACTTTGCCCTGGCCCCAGACCTGGAGGCACAGCCCAGCACCACCAAGCCCAAGCCGTTCTCCCTTCGAACTCTGCGCCCTAACCTGGCAAAGAACTTCTCCCAGAACGTCTTCAACCCCGCGCCTGCCCCCCAGGCCCAGCCTGTGAATGGTCAGCAACCCCCTCGCCCCCTCCGCCGAACGCAATCGCTCCCGTCGCAACACCACAGCTACCGCGCCAACCCTGGATCCCTTCCGCCAATCGTCCCCATTGTGGTCAATAGCCAGTCGAAGCCGCAGACTGCCGAGGAGGACGACGACGAGCCTGAGATCTCCCGCACATCTGCTGTCCTGCTCCTCCTGGGCTCCACCGCTCTGGTTGCCCTCTGCGCCGAGTTCATGGTGGACGCCATCGATGGCATCGTGGGCGGTTCATCTGGTATCTCTGAGACGTTTGTTGGTCTGATCCTGCTGCCTATTGTGGGCAACGCTGCGGAGCACGTCACCGCCGTGACTGTCGCGATGAAGAACAAGATGGACCTGGCCATCGGCGTTGCCATCGGCTCGTCTATCCAGATCGCCCTCTTCGTTACGCCGCTCGTCGTGATCCTGGGCTGGATCATGAACAAGGACATGAGCCTGTACTTTACGCTGTTTGAGACCATCAGCATGTTCGTCTCGGCCTTTATCGTCAACTTCCTCGTCCTGGACGGCCGGTCGAACTACCTCGAGGGCAGCCTGCTGTGTGCTAGTTACATCATCATCGCCGTCGCTGCCTTCTTCTACCCGGACAGTGATGAGGCGAGCTCTCTTGGTGGCGGAGATTCCAACGCCACGGAGACTGCACAGGTCGTCACCAACTTGATGACCCGGGGCATGGCCAACTTGATCGGATGGCAATAATAACAACGGCCTTGGGGTTATTTCACCTCTACTAGACCGTGTCGACAAGGGGAAGGGTTCAGGTGGAAGTAATGGGCCATAACCTACAAATTCTTGCGTTTATCTTGAACACATGTTCAGTCTCTTCCGACTGGCAATGTACATACTCAATAAGTTGGCCCGGAGGAGCTCAAAATTTCGGCCTCAGGAGTGGGCAAGAAAGAATACACAACGTTTTTAGAACAGGGAAGACATGTTAATGTATGAATATGATTTTCAAAACAACTGATCCGACTGAACCAAAAATGCTACCGTCACGCCATTGTCCCTAACTCAAGGTGTCCGCCCATGCCTTCTCTTCGTTTCCGTTTCCACTTAAACCAGCGTTACTCGCGCCCCCAGATCGACCGTCGCCGGAATGGGAACAGCCGATAGCGACCGGCCAGGCCCAAGAAGAGTATCTGTCACCCACTGCCGGTCCCTCGCCTTGACAGGATGCCGGGAGATGCCCCGTGCCACCGCCGCCCGCAGGCTCCTGAGGTCGGGCCGGCGGCTGGGCTGGTGCGCCAGGCACCGGAGCAGGAGGTCGCACATGTCGCTGCCGTAGTCCCTGCGGCGGTCGGCGAGGTCGCCGCCGTAGGTCCAGCCGGTCCAGGGGGTCCAGCGGGCGGACCTGGGGATGTGGGTGGGTACGGGGGGACAGTTGGGGGCTAAGAGGGTTATGCAGCAGCGGATTATCTAATTCGAGGGAAGAAGAGGAGGGGGAAGTGGTTAGTAAGAGAGAGGAGGGAGAGAGAGAGAGAAAGGGGGGGAGGGGGGTTAGGCCAGAAAGGTGAGTGGATAGGTATGGGAATGGGGAAGGGAGGAAACTAGTATAATCAAAACTCACGAGAGCCACGTTGAAGATGTTTGTCTTCTCCGAGAATGCACCGGCAGCGCCGTCGCTTTCGGTTGGAGGGATGGTGGAGAATCCTTCCGAGAAGGGCTCGTAGTTGACATTATCCCATTCTTTGGTATATTGTTCCTATGGGCGACGAAGTTTCAATTAATAGGCAATGCATTCTCATGAATCAATTGTCTTGACACGCAGAGTGCGAGGGAGGAGATCATAATTCAATGGTGTCGAGGTGCATGGGATGAAATGGATTGGATGGAGACAGATTCATTAGTTACCGGTGTGTAAAAAGGAGGTTTTCCGCTGTCTCTGCACTCCCAGAGTACAGTGCTTCATTGAAAATTAATACTAAAGTCAATGATGATCCTGGCGAAATATGGCCTGTTTTGGGGGATCTTGGCTGGATGGGACGAATGAAGTATTTACTTACTAGTCGTTGTAGACTGGTTCAGCGCTCTCTATGTCAAAGTCTGTGGCCGTTGTTGCGTACCCAAAGTCTGCGATCTGGAAGATAGAATCATGAGTATAAGATGGAGATAGGATTCAAACATCACAATTCAGAACGATGGGCCGCCTGTTTGAGAGTGAGCCACACCAACTTATTTCTTGTTTACTCACATGGAGGCTTGGGACATCGGGATGATCTCCCTTTTCCAAGCCGGAGAGAAAGACTGTTGTTGTGTTCCAATGTTAGTTTAAACATGGACATCTGGAATTTGTAGTTCAATTTACTTGGGCTTGGATATTGCATTAATAATTTCAGAGGAATGAATTGGAAAAGAAGACTTTCTTCCAACCAGGACCAGGAATCACCACGTATCTTGCGGGGCCAATTTTGTGAGAAATAATAACAAACATACCGTTTTGTGGATCAAGATCAAAATGAGTAATGTTCATATAGCCATCGGCGAGTGAGATTCTCTGCCGTGGTAGAGCCTCGTTGAGGTCGGGTCCAAGTAAAGGTAATGGGAATCCAGTTGCGTCTATAGTTTGACTTCGCGGCGGCACGGCCATAGCCACGCAGCCGTCCACTACTGTGTATACCGTCAGCATTGCTATATTAAAAGACTTGACCTGATGAAAAGCAAGCAGAAAGGAACAGTATGCTGCGCGTGTGCAATTTGAGCTTACAGCATTCGAATATTCGCCAGAGCACCGCCCTCGGGAATGACTTGTCTTGGTCTCGCACCTTTCGAATCCACGTGTCGAGCTCACCGTATCGGGCAAATCTCATCCACAGGAACCTGCTAAACCTGTCTAGTGACCCGGCAGCCGGTATGCGTGGAGCCTGTCCGCCTGCGTCTGGCGGTCGTCGCGCATTGGGCTTGTTGACGATACTCTCGAGGCTGAACCGCTGCATTATATGTGGTGCACGACCCAGGATCTAATGTGAAGAGGAGAGTTGAGCACACATATTTGATATGGAGGAGGAGGAGGAGGAGGGAGGATCATAGCCTTGAAACTCACATCCATAATCCGCCTTTCATTGTCCATCTGTAGCTGGGATACTATGGTACCGTGAATGCTCTTCAGGACTATGTTGTGAGTTTGCTCGTCCTCAGTGAGAGTATCTGGGTTCCATGTCGTCTCTCTCAACGCCCACAGCGTCACTATACCATTTCCTCCCTTTGATCATCGCACATGTGAGCTCTCTGTAAAGATGACATCTCGAAGAAAATTCCATGCATCTAAAAAGATCCTTTTTCAAAGGACAGGGATGGTAAACTCACCCAACCAAGGACCTTGACGAACCGAAGGCCAGCTCGTGCCATGAGACCTCGGACAGGACCCCTGTTCAGGAGAGACTGGCCCATCCGCCCACCTGACAGCTGTGCCATCTCTTCAAGAGGCTCCCGTTCCGTTGAAAACATCTCCTCCTGATACTCCTGTGCCCAGTGTCGTACGTCTCGAGCGGCCTTGCTGTCGGGGTCAGGAAATCCAGTGTCGACAGGCGCGTGGCGGACGGGCTGTCGCCGTCTGGCTATTGTCTTTGCTCGCATCTTGGCGCTCCATTCTTGCTTTCCCAGCCCGAGCCTCCTATAGAAGTCGAACCGGTCCTGTAGCTCGAGTTGACGCTTGTAGAATGCTGCTGACTTTCGTCGATATTTGCTTGGATTGGGGGGGTTGCAGCTGAGCATCCTGCTTTCCTTGTTTTGTTACCTTTACTGATTTGGCTTGATGTCTGTATAATTGTGTAGATGGTGGCCCTGGTGGTCACCAGGGAAGTCTTTTTATTCGAGGCTTGGAGGATTACTTAGTGCTGAGAAGGTACTGCTGGTCAGAAATGTTCAATAATGCCTTCGGGTGAGACAAAGAGGCCCTAGTCCTACCAATTCCGGCAGCGGCAGCACAAAGTCCAGTATCATGCACTGAGTTATTACTATTTCCTGGGTCTTTCCTACGTCTGATTCGTCTGATTCGTCGTCTTAGGATTCAAGAGTTGATTTGGTGTAGGTGTACTAACCCGTTTGGAGGATTTGAACGATTCTTAAAACATGTCGTCCATCTCTTCATTCTCAGATCTTGCCAATTAATCAATACCATTAGGCCATCTTCTTATGCTGAGGTATACACAAAGGATGAATGCTGTGCCAAAGAGATAGAGCGATAAAGAGGCTTTATCACTGCAGTGACAGGCTTTTCCAGTTTTGGCTTAATCAAGTGTGGATAGCAAGTGAAAGTTCTCTGAAATATTACGCCTTCTTTGATATGCATACCTGTCCGGTGGAAAAGGGGACAAGTGGAAAAAGAGTCATGGTGCCTGAGTGGGTATTTATTCTTCATCATTCAGGATGTGCCCACAGACCTGGCAATTCAGTATTATCATAATCTTCATGTCGGAAACAGGAACTTAGCAGGGCTGCCCTAAGAACTTCTTGCTGGGTCCGGATCGATAGAACTTGTGTGCCAAGATATTAAGAGGCAATGAGGCCGTTGTTGAGACTTTAAAGTACGAGAATAATTCTACACTCCTTCGAAGTAGTCACTTAAGTGCTTATGTTACCATCGTAATGACCAACGACATATTCTCAGACGATTCACTTTCTATCTACCCAAGGATGACCTTGCTGCCTCTGTTTGGCAGTTTCGCCCTAAACAAGGCATAGGGCTTTATGCGCTGGTCAGTCCCAGGCCATGTGCTTGCTGTCAAATGTAGCTGGTTGACGGTGAAGTAAAAGAAGCCATCAGTACCCGTCGAGACTAGCAGCGAAGTCAATAAGTAGTCGAGCCTCTGCACAAAACAAATGACCACAATCGTACTCACCTGGGTCAACCCAGTTGATCCGCGGATCCCTCACAAACGTAGAAACGGTCCCATTCGCAGGGTTGAACATGGCAACCGCATTCTGTTCCGAGTTTCCCATGTAGATGATCCCATTGCTGTCGGTCTCATACCCGTCGCTAAACCCCTTCTGTCTATGACAAAGCGTCCCTTGCTGTGCTCTGAGTTCGCTGTACGGGCTCCGATCCCTGAGCAGGCTGGTCGGCACGCTGTACAATCTCCTCGAGCTCAGAGGACCGAAGAAGAGACTCTCGCCGTCAGCAAAGAGAGGGATTCCGTCGGAGCCAGTTCGGAAGTATGCTGCCTCTGAGGATGTTGCGTCGTAGGCGTACACCGACTGCCCGCTCACCCATCCTACAAAGACTGCATCTAGCCGCACCACCTCTGTAGCGCTGACGTGTCGCTGACGTGTCGCTAACTCTCTCCGGTGCTGAGGTCGACAATGATCAGGCCGTTTCGCCCCTCGTTGCTGCTGTCTGTGGTGTAGGCCACGCCCTTGCCGGCTTCCGTCACATTCGGACGGAGGTCGAACCGCACATCGTTCAGGTAGCTGTCGGGAAATGCCACCGTCTGTGGGAAGAGAATGGTCTGGAACACCTGGTTGGTCGAGAGGTCGACTCCGACCAGTTTTGCTCCTCCATATGAGGAGGAGAGGAGTGTTTTTCCGTCAGGGGTCATAACACGTCCTGTGTCCAGTATCCAGAATCCAGAGGCGATCCAATGGATCGATTACGACGGACTGCACACCAATAAGATGATCAGGATAGTTCGCCCCAGCTATCAGATAATGAAGAGATATCAGTCAGAAGCCTGTGGGAGACGCCACCAGTAATAACACGAGAGTTCGCAAGGCTCACTGGGTGGGTTGGTGGTATAATTAATCGCCCCTCCCGGTGGATTGTTCATCTCTTGGCTCGAATAAGCCACATCTGTGGTGATGCCTGCCAGTTCTCCCACGGTGTAGACGTTGTTGCTTCCATCGTTTACGTTCGAAGGGTCTAGTATCTTTCTACGTATTCGGTCTACAAAGACAGATCTGAACTGCCATATCTCACATGAGTTCATCTCCTGGGCCTTTTTGCAGAACCGAGTTCCGCCATCATTGAGGCAGGCAGACCAAGCCTCACAAGGAAACGTTAACAAGGCCGACAAACTTCTCACACCCATGCTGAAAATATTTCCAACTCTCCAAGACTTGAGCTCGCTATTTGTCTCTGGCTATGCAAAGAGGCTACATATTGACCAGGCTCTTTCTCGTCATTCTGATACATCGGCTTCAAGGCTCTTCAAGACACCGATTAATCACACCGATATTATGGCCTTCCACGAAGCCGATAGCCTCTCGATGCCTTAAGCTGCGGTTGAAAAACTTAACAAGACAAAATCACCTACTCCAGTGATTCGGTCTCAGCATGGCGGTACTTATTTTTGGCAGAACCTGGGACGAGCTATAAGGGATCTCGCTGGTGCAAGCACTGGTGTTCACTTTTGCAACACAAAAGAATTTAATCGCTTAGGGATCCGCGTTCTGCCGTATGGTGCGGACCTGCACCATCTGTGTTGGGCAAGCAAACTACCACTACGGGCTTCCAAGGTTGATACCAAAGGAACTATCGTGAGCAATAGTGCATTATTTCAGCTGCAGTTGCCGGTTTTCATGACTGATGTCTTATGCCTATGCCTCTGCTTCTAGGTTTATTTTCAGCTGGCCGGAAAAGTTTGAGCAATCTTGTCAGAGCTTGAGACATGGAAAACGACATCAGCTAACCATGTCGCAGCAAGGTTCTCGTAGACCACCCCGTTAAAGTTACATCGCGTTATAGGTGCTACAATTCCATACGGCTGAGGCGCGCATTAGAGCAGAAGCTGAGACATGTGGCAGCCTTTCATGTCCAGTCGATTTCGTCTCGCTTTTCGTCTAGTTCCGCAGAGTCAGCCAAGCATCCTTGCTTCGCCAATTGTAGTACCGATTTCTGCTGACGAGAATGATCAGAAGCTCTAGCCTCGCATGATGTTGACTCTAGTGTTTTACAGAACAGTATCACAGAATTCGGGTGGGGGTGGCGGAGGGGGAGGGGGCGCACCAGGCGGCACAAAGCTATAATTAGCGAGTAAGGACATTTAATATTAGATTACTCAGTCCCCGGCAACTGCGCGGACTGTCTGATAGTGGCAAAAACACACCTTCATCAGATTCAAACAGCTCGCAATGAAGATGACACCTTCATCAGCTAGCTCTCGGCTCGCAAATCCCACGGACGACGGCGCTCTGCCTTTGCTCGAAACACCAGGCGCAAAGAGACCAGTGCCAATCGAGCGAACTGTAAAGCCGGATCATTGCGAGAAGGGCTACTCAAATAGGCGACGATCAACTACGAGTCGAAGCTCCTGGCACTGGAAGTTTGAGACCGTGCTACTGATTTTGAGCATGATCTCGCTGGCCGCCATTATGATTTTGTTGGCCTTCGAGGATGGAAAAACTTTAGAGTCCTGGAAATTCTACTTTTCGCTCAATACCGTCATCTCTATGTTGGGTACGATATCTCGAGCTTCGCTCGCATCAGCTGTTGGCTCATGCCTAGCCCAAGAAAAATGGAACTGGTTCCAGAAGAGAGAAGACCGTTTATACATGTTCGACAGAATCGACAATGCCAGCCGCGGTTCTCTTGGAAGCCTTAAGCTCCTCTTCTGGGCGAAGTTTTAGTAAGCGCATCCAGTTTCTTATTCTATGTCAGACCGACCAGCCGGTCGCTTATACGAACATGCAATTAAATAGTCACTGGGCCTCCCTGGGAGCAGCTATCATCGTCATCCTACTCGCTTATGACCCTTTTATTCAGGCTGTGGTTGAGAATTTCGGTCGTCTCGACGCACAGACTGAATTAACCAGTGCTACGATTGGTTCGGCCACAGATCTTGATGTTGGGCTCTTGGCTACAGATCCTTATGGTCTCGAGGCTACAATGTATACCGTCTCCAGTGAAGGAAGAAACGACACCTGTACCCTCCAGTCTGACGGCTTTTGGTCCACTCAACCGAACCTAGGCATGGTTGCTAGCACCTATGACGGATTCTACAACCAGAGTACATCAACAGCCCGCACAGTCACCTTTACTTGTTCGACTGGAAACTGTTCTTGGTCACCTTATGCTTCTCTCGCCGTCTGCGCCTCGTGCCGGGATGTCACTTCGTACGCCACGGTCTCTAGTCGTTCTACAACCGAGAGCGTCAGCGGAACAGACACTTCAGGCATACTGACTACATTTGCCCTGCCCTTCAACAATATTAGCAATTGGGCATATGTTACGTCGGAGGGCGCTGTTGACAAAGTCCGCGAAGTGACGTCCGGCTCAGCCTCTGCAGTGATGTCTGCCAGAGGGACCATCAATGGATCTGCATTAATTTCATTTCGTAATTCTACGACGTTCTTGCTTGGGTTCTCGGTTTTCAACGTCGACGAGGGATACTTGAATAATAGCGTCCCCTGGAATGCCTCAAACCCCACCGCAACGGAGTGTGGACTGGAGCTTTGCACAAACATCTACAAGTCCGAAGTCAAACTAGGAAACCTAACGGATCAAGTTCTCCACTCCTCTATCAGCCGCAACATGTCCTCCTTGGCGCCATTAGGAGGCTGGATGCAGGGAAACGATACAGAGTGTACGAAGTATTGGAATGGCCTTAACAATAACGCCCTCCTCTATGACAACCCAATATCAACCAGGGGCATTCTACGAACTGATCTGCAACTCCTCTTGTCGGCCGCAGAAACATCGGGGTACAATTTGTCGGCCACTAGCCCAATGAACTTTTCAATCTCCGACCGTACGTTGAAGAGCACGCTCGCGTGGATGAGGTCGGAGTTCACCGAGACAGATCTGGCTTGGTATGAAATAGTGGACAAAGGTATGCCAAATTTCTATCCAGATACGTCTTTCTGGGCTCAATCACCTGTGGCCATCTCCTTGACCAACCGTTCCACCTTGGACCAAACATTCAACAACATAGCGGAAAGCATGACGGTGTGGATGCGAAACCTTGGGTTTGCCCAACAACCTATAGTCGGGACAACGTCGTTGTGGGTTTTGCATGTCCAAGTCCGGTGGCCGTTTTTGGCTTTCCCCATCATCACTACGCTGGCTGGATATATATTTTGTTCTGCTGTCATTTTCAAAACTCGTACGCTTGGGCTGAAACCGTGGAGAGATAGCTGTATGGCAATCCTGACCCACGGCATTAATGACGAGATCAGAACAAAGCTACAAAATGCAGAGGACTTGGATGAGACGGGAAGGCACATGTATGTCAAGTTGTGCAAGGTTGATGAAGCGACGGTGCTTTTGGAAAGCAGTGGAGGAAGTGTGGTCCCGGCAGCAACTTGCAGGCGGCTGAGTTATGATTCTCTGTTGATGAACAATCAAAAGAGTGTTGACCGGACTGCTAAAGAGATAAATAATCAGGGCTGCGACTTATTAGATGTTTGTTTTTATTCGATATATAAATTATTATTTCTGACTTTTACCCTTTCATCAGAGTCCGAATCGATCCCACGATGTGATTCCTTGCCTTCCAAACGCGACACAGGGGCTCGATGCGGTAAGTCTTTCTGAGCTCGTAGAGCTAACGTTTATTATACACTCGAAGGAAGGACGCTACCGTGCGGGCGAGATTAGAATTTTTAGATGGAGGCCAACATGCGGAGGAATGATATCTCTAGAGGCGGGCTATAAAACCTATGACGCTGCGAAGCACGTACGCCAACGGCAAATATGTGCGAGGCCAGTGACTCACGGGCTCTGGCCCACTGGTTTGGCAGCCAACCATCCTAGATAACTTCGTTGGCCAGGCTAGTTGGCTTGCTTTTCTTTTTCTCTTTCTTCTTTCGGTTTTTTTTGGTGTACATCAATCAATCAAGCCTTTCCATAAAATGCGTTGGTCTTATACTTAGCATGCATAATGCTGACGGGAGACGCAGCGGATGCTAGGCCGCGTCGATCTTAACCCCAATTGAATCCCATGCTGTCTATAAGTAGGTGAGTGCAAACAAGACCCCCTCACTCCTGGACATTGGTCTCTCATCCTCTGTGTTTCATCAATCCGGATTTACCGCAAACTGTTGAAGTATACCTGCCCGCGAGCCATTTTGCAGCCATAGCTCCACAAATATCTGTCTCAAATCTCGGCTCCAGAGAGCAGCACACGATCCATATCTTTCAAAGTATCAAAGTTCAACATGTCTTCTCTGCCCCAAAAGACATCTTCAAACTCTCCCGCTCCAACACGCACAGAAGGAGCCAAATCCTCCTCTCCACCTCACAATAAACATTTCCCTGATCATATTTCCGAAGCGCAGCATCCGACTAGTGGTAGAACGTACTGGGTTAACCACACTACCAAGACAACCTCCTGGATACACCCACTGAAGAAGATCTATACCGAAGGACTGCCGTGGCCGTGGGAGAGGCGCTTCGATGACAAGGGCCGCGCCTACTACCTCAATCACGAGGCTGAAACAACTTCCTGGCTCAACCCTGTCAAACTGGAGAAGTTCGAGAGAGAGGGGAAGCTAGAGGGTGAGATATATGGAGGGGTAAAGGGTGCCGACTGCGTGGTAGGGGAGAAGGCACGCGACGGCGAGCCATATTTGGTCAATTATACCAAGGGTACGCTTGGTCGACCCGATTATCTTGAGGCTGCAGATAGCGTGAAGCAGGCAGATACAAGTGTCGATTGATTTTCCGGCTACTAGATGCAGACCTTCGTTTCCACTGTCATCGACTAAATCGAGAGTAGCCATTCTCGATATCAAAATCTCGAATCATTTCTTAATTCAACCCCCCTCCCTTCCTGGGCTTGGCGGGCTAGGGTGGTCCAATACACCGTGTGTGCAAAATCAATTACTGCAGCGCGTCGCTTCTTGTGATATTCCTGCCGCTTTTGATTCTCAGCAGGACCTTTGGTTGTCGAATGCTCCTTGGAGATCCAATAGATGATGTAATTATCTATCTACTGGCTTTGTGTCGAGTACGAGGGTTTCGGATGTCGACGGTCATAGGAGACTCTGTGTCATCCTCGTCTCTAAAGAGAAAGTTGTCGATATGAACGTTGAGCCCCGAGATGCCCAACAGGGCCCCCAGCAGACCGAAAATGAGCCACTCCTTGAGGAATGCGGTCGATAGCATCAGAGCCTCCAGACTGTGGTCTGCACCGCGTCTCCTCACCGCTGCTGCATCAAAGTCACAGTGTTCCGAGTAAGTTAGGGAGTTGTCTCGGGTATAGTCCGTGAGGTCACATTCGAGGCGCGGCCGAAGAAACCCTCTTCGTTTGCTAGAGAATACATTTTGAAAGCACAACAGCTTTGAGGCCTACCTGCAGAATATTTCTTGAGGTTGATAGGAAAGCAGCTGGGGTTTAAGGAAGTGACTTGAACTGCAGCTGCTGACGTAGCTAGATAAAGGCTTTATATCTGTACAATGGCTTACTTAAGTAAGCGTTTGCGTTGAATAGAAAAGTCAGATGTCAAAGCGTGCATTTCCCACCCCCTCCTGCTTCCTGATACGCTTACCAGGTATTTGGAGTTTCAAGCCTCTATTTCTGCCAAACTCTCCACGGCTTTGAAATAAATATGTACTATTTATTATATTCGAAAACAAAGTCAGCGAGATGGAAGGCTGATGACTAAGCATGACAGGGATCTTCACACCGCATCGCGCTTGCCGACAACAGGCCGAGGTTGATTGTTTACCAAGTAAGTGCTTGCCTTAGAAAGGGGCGGCTTCCATACGCGTCACCCAACGCGCCTGTCTTCATAACCTCCAGACTTCAGATCTATTCTGCGAGAACATAAAACCACAACGTACTGTCCCCTTTCGCGTCACTTTAGATCAGCTGCAGAATCCAAGGCACCGCACTTCATAATGGCTACCAAGCAACCACTTCAAGATGCCAGCAGCCGTGCCAACTCTCGAGGTCGGACTCTGGCGCTGCCAAGGCCCCAATCGCTAAAGGTTCGAAACGCAAAGCCAAACACTCAACGACGTGGGACGAAGACGTGGCCGCCTACACGCAGGATCTCACCGAGCGCTTTCCACCCGGATCATACAAAGACATGCGAAAGCCCAGCTGCGAGTCGGTCCGGAAAACCATCAAGAAGCTCCTCGACTCTGGCGTCATGAATAAGAAGCAGTTCTGTGAGGCAATCCACCTGAGCACCACCACCCTCAACGCCTTCCTGCGAGGCAGCTCGGGCTCTGCGGCGTGGCATGGGGCGTCGGTGTGGTTCAAGCAGAGGCAGCAGGCGGGCTTGAAGTTTCCAGACGTGGCGAAGAAGGGCGCAGAGGTCCCTGCTGCAGCAGATGAGCCTAGGGCGAAGAAGACGAAGGTGATCCAGGGCACCGAGCACCCGAAGGCCAAGAATTCCGGAGCTCCTCAGCCACTCGAGCCGAGCCCCACGGGGCCAGCGGCTGAGTTGACCTGGGCTGAACAGATCGCCAGGTACACGCAGGATCTCGATGATCTCATCGACCGCTCACAGTTCAAGAACTCGGGGCGAGACGAGGACGAAGAGGACCTGGATTACATTGAAACCGGTCTCCGGGCTTACAGGATGATCATCTTCGGGATCATGACCAAAAAACAATTCTGCAAGGCCTTCAAAGTCAGCGAGGCCCAAATGGACAGTGAATCAGACGACGACATGCCCACGGCCGTCTTTACCGAGGCCGCAGCCTGGTTCAAACAGCGCGAGAAGGCCCAAATCCCATACCCCGATCTCTTCAAGCGCTTGGAGAAGGCCGTGGGCCCTGATAGAATACCGGAGCCTTGGAAAACTCACCCGGCTGCGGCTGTCGTGTGCCAAGTTTCCTTGGACGGACAGGAGGACGACGACGTGCCAGTATACGACACGTGTGACGAGGTCCGACGAAAGATTAGAGAGCACCTAGAAGCCACACCCGGCCTCTCCCAGGCGGCGTTCTGCCGAGACTTATACAAAGAGCTTCGCAGTGCGAAGAAGCCAAAGAGTCTTCCGCAAAGCACGCTGAAGGCTTTCCTGGAAAAGGACGGCCCCCGTACTGGCGCCAAGAGCAGCATCTTCTATGCTGCTTACGTCTTTTTCGAGAAGCTGCGATGCGGCAGGGACGAGCCCAAGAGCGAACATCGCCAGATCATGGAGATCATCTGGCCTGATGGGTTTGATCGTAAGAACGACGACAGGACATCGTAAGTCACACGTGTCATAATTAGAGAGGCTGTTCGGTGCTGATGATGCGCAATAGATATTTCGTATCTGCCGATAAAGAGATCTATATTGACGAATACGGTCGAATCGGGAGTGGCGCGTGGCTTGAGGAGGGCACCAAGTTTTGGGAGTTTTGAGACCGCAGATGGTTCCGGACGTAGCTTGTTCATGATGCATATAGTACTACCGGGCGTTTACACTTGACAACCTTTTAGTACACACCGCGGGTCACGGCTTGTACGTCCGATAGAAGCCCCCCCTCCCCCCCCCGCCCCCCGCCCTCTTTTTTTTTTTTGTCTTCTACTTTTCTTTTGGCATGTGTCCTTCCACCTTTGACGGCAACAAACTGGTGTCTATGAGGCAGCGTTGATGACGTTGCTGCTGCCTAGCTGTGCTCATATCACATCATCAACCAAGTATAAATTGCTCCGAGCCCAAAATTATCTTCCGCCCGTGTCGATCAAGCTGACGAAAGCTTCCTCTGGTTGGCTTGTGGCTGCGGGTAATAGTGGGCATGTCAGCAGCTGCTGACGGATATCGTACGGCGTGAATACAAAGATTGATGATGATGTTGGTGAATCGTTGGCTGCTTTGTGTTATATCAAATACTTCAAGTAATGAAACGTTTCCTCCGTTCTGTTGTGTCAAGGTGAACAAGGTATGGCTTCTAGCATTTTCCTTTCAACTGTTAAAATTGATTGTGCAGCGTCAAAGGCGGAGCAAAGCATTTTGCTTGGATTTCTTAGAAGCTTGATCTGCTTTCGAGTCTCGCATGCTAGAAGCAAAACAAGGTAATTCGTCAGTCTCTCGGTAGGTCTTCGGTCTAACTTGGACATTTGGGTTCACGACGCGAAGGGAAGGGAGCATTTTCGGTATAACTTTTCTTACAATGCTGATAACAACTCGAAGCCAAGAACGAAACCCCCCTCGGTATCGTCTTCCCCTTTGCTAAAATCAAGTATCCCCAGACGATTGAGTTTGCAATTTCTGCTTCCAAGGCCGTTATGAATTGAGATATTCCTCACTAAAAGATCATTAGCAGTCTCCTTGATAGCTACTGATCCTTCTTGGTTCGCATTCAGCCATAACTTAGAGAGCAGTAGCAGCAACATGGATATAATACTGCTTGGCCTCATCATCGCACTAATCATCGCTCTGTATGAGCTTTGCACCATTGGACGTCGGCCATCGTCGTATCCTCCAGGTCCTCCAACGCTCCCTTTGATTGGAAATCTTCACCAAATGCCCAGCAAGAATGGGCATCTTCAGTTTCAGAAATGGGCTCAGGAATATGGGTTAGCCCCCAACCACTATGCCGAATTATCTACTGCGATTCACTGATGATGATTTCAAGCCCAATTTATTCGCTCATCCTCGGAACGAAAGTCATGATCGTCCTTTCTTCCGACAAAGCAATCAAAGATTTGTTAGATAAGCGCAGCACCATCTACTCCTCCCGCCCAGAGATGTATCTGGGCCAGATCGCGAGCGGTCGCCTCCGAGTACTTCTCATGGTAATCACTAACTTCCACATCTTTCACCATTGTGGTCGTCATTATTCTAAACAACACTTCTTACAGGAATATGGCGACACCTGGCGTATGATCAGGAAAATGGTGCACAGTATTCTCAACATCAAAGCAGCTAAGTCATACGTACCATACCAGGATTTAGAAAATAAACAAATGCTTCGCGGCATGCTCGACAAACCCGAGGCCTTCGCCGATCACATCAGACGATATACAAATTCACTCACCACACAAATGGTATTCGGATTTCGCACTATTGATATTGATGACCCGAAGCTGATACAGCTCTTTGAGGTAAATTCATCTCTTGCGCGTGGCGACTTCGGTTTACGCTAATTAACGCCTCTGTAGGGGTTCGAAAAGTTCAGTGAGGTCACAGGGACAACCACCGCAGCACTTCTTGATCTTTTCCCAATATTGCAGCTGCTTCCAGATTCCTTTTTCTCTTTGCGACGTTATGCAAAGGAGTTGCACCGGCGTGAGAAGGAGCTCTATGTGGGGCACTGGATGAATGTAAAGAAGGCCATCAAGAATGGCACTGCAAAGGTAACCTGAACGGCGCCAGTCAAGAGAACGACTTGCTAATGATGTCTAGCCATGTTTCTGCGTCGATCTGGTCAAAGCACAGGATCACGAAGGGTTCTCAGATGACCTCGCCGGATATACAAGTGGTAGCCTTCTAGAAGCCGGCTCTGACACCACCGCTTCCACCCTCATGGCGTTTGTCCAAGCTATGGTCGTCTACCCCGAGGTACAGGTGAAGGCACAGGAAGAGATTGACCGAATCTGTGGAGATCGCCTGCCCACGATGGAAGATGAGCCGAACCTGCAATATATTCGTGGTTGCGTTAAGGAAAGCATGAGATGGATGCCCACTGCTATTCTTGGTGTGCCACATGCTGCGACCAAGGACGATGAGTATATGGGTTACAAGATACCAAAGGGGGCTGGTATCATGTGGAACGTCTGGTATGTATTGCCGCAGATTATTCCAAAGTAGTATAATATTGACGCGGACACCTTACTAGGACTATTCATATGGACCCAAAGCGATATCCCAACCCCCGAACCTTTGATCCATCCCGTTATGCAGATGATTTTCAAACTGCAAGCGAGGCCGCTTTGAATCCCGATCCATCCAAGCGTGACCACTTTGTCTTTGGTGCAGGTCGCCGTGTCTGCCAAGGCATGCACATTGCAGAAAGATCGCTTTTCTTGGGAATTTCCAGGATGCTTTGGGCATTCAATTTTAACAAGGCCGTTGACCAGAACGGCAACGAAATCACGCCAGACATCGATAACCTGACTGAAGGTCTATTGGTGCTTCCAAAACCGTTCCAGGCGCACATCACCCCTCGCAGTGAACACCATGTTCGAAGGATCCGCGAGGAGTGGGACGAATGTCTACCACTACTCGATGCACAAATGCAATGGAAGGAAGTACCAAAGGGAATGGCTTTTAGTACATATACTCCAGAGAAATGAGTTATAGTATTCGGTAAGGGAGTTACGAAGTGGGAATTGTAGTTTGGTGAGCCTCTACTGGGGGGGGGGGGCATTCGTGTTGCATATCATGTCTATGTTGAAGAGAGCATATATGTTGCCTTTAACAAGCCGCCCTTAGATGATGAATGTCTGTTTCTGATATTTCTGTTGGTAATTAAAACCCTTGACGGCGATATGACCGCGCTGTCGTTTCACTATTACGACTTAATACGAACGATGGTTTGGCTAGTCCGTGGTAAACATATGCGATCTTCCATGCCAAGTTGAATAGTATCTTGAGTACGGGTATTTGAGTAAAGGCCGTTCATTGACGGGTCCCGGTAGAGAGCATCTCCGGATAAAAGCTATGAAGCAACAAATCAGTTTTCATGACTGTCTCAGATAATCCAGCGGATCAAATCCATGTATTCTGTGGAACATTCTTCTGTCACGATTCGATTGACGAATTATCTAGAGATATTGAGAATCTCTCTTGATTTCTCGTCTCTGATAAAATCTTTGATCCAATATTCATTCTTACTACGGATTCACTGCCCGCACAGTAGCCATCTAATCAAAGCCGGAGCGATGATGATGATGATGATAATCACAACGACAAGAACGATACACGCCATGGCGGCGGCGGTAACAAGGACACTGCCGACATGACCATGATGCGTGACCAGGTGTGGCGGACGCTGATCGCGGACCGCGACGCCGATGGCCAAGTACCGCCAACCTAGTACCAGCGCGTGGCCGCGTGTGTATGCGCTGCTTCAAGACGGCTGACATGTTCTACAATGGCGACCTCAAAATCGGTCAGCTGATGCACCAGGACTCGGAGATGTTGCGCATCTACCTGGCCAGCGTGCGGAATAACACGTGAAACTGCCGGTTCTTCCGCGCGCGCATGGAAAGGGACGACCCCGAAGCAGGCAAGACGGTGGTGGGCCTTTGCCCGCGGCGGAGCGAGGTCGGCGATGTCGTGTGCATTCTCTACGGCTGCTCGGCTCCGGTCGTTCTGCGGCCCCGTCGCGAAACAACGGGGCCGCCCGGCAGGGGAAGGCCTCATAACGGGCAGTTCGCCGACGAGTGGGCCCTCGAGCAGGAGCATCGGCCCCCATGTGAACTGATCGGACAGTGCTATGTTTACGGCAAGATGGACGGGCAGGCTATGGTGGATGCTCATGAAAACAAAATGAATAGTGGAGATATGTGGTTTGAGTTAGTTTAATTAAAGTGCCATCAGCCCAGGCACTATGGTGGCAAAACTGTGTGAGTCCGACCGTCTACGCAGCTATATAGGCCACAGCCATTTCCACTCAGCAGGGAGTGGTCACTCCTTTGAGCTGTCGCATGAAAACTGTTACAATATGGGAAGAAGATGTAAGGCAAGACTTATATTGACGATTTGAAAGGTTTGAATCTGTATATAGTACTGAACATGAACATGCTGCCATAGTCTCAGCTCTGCGGACTTGATCATCTAGCCAGCTTATTTACGAATCGTGAAAAGCTGCAGCTGTTAATGGGGAGTAGCATAAAGTAGGACGTCGAACAGAAGGGGTTAATTGGAACGTGGTGAAGTGTGAATGTGGAAACGTGATGGATTGCATATGCCTGAGGAAAGAAATAGAAAAAGAAATGTTAAAAACTAGAGACTTGAACTGAGATTTTTTGAAAGCCTAAGTCTTCGAGAAAGAATTGGGAGGCACTACAATCTCGATGTCTGCAGTAGACATGATCGAGCAAAGAAGCTTAATAATTACGGCACTTTGTGTCTGTATTATCCTCATTTAATACAGAATTTGATACAGATATTTGGATCGACTTGCGCGGCAAGACATAGCACGAATCATTTATGGCATCATGTATGGTTAATGAAATGTACTATCTGATGATTGTAAAGGAGACATTGATGGTTATTATTTTATGAAATAATATATTAATCATGAATCGAAATAGACATCATGAATTTACTTCTCTTCTATTCGGTGTATCTTCGGCTAATCACAGCATGTTCAACGAGAATTATGAATGAATGGATAGGGGAAAATACTATTAGCTTTTCATGAAGCAACACTCAATCAGTCCGTGGAGAACCCCGACAATATATCATGACTATCGCTGCGTAAGTCCAAGCTCTTCCATATCTCATTCATGGATTCCACACTAGTCGTGTCTTGATGGACATCACTCGGCATCTCTATGAAGTCTAGCATCAATAGATCCAACAAGGCTGACTGAGGTTCCTCATTGGATGAAGAGTCCATTTGCCGTTCTCTTGGTGATCTTGAATGCGCGCATCCTTTAACAAGGCCGCCGCCTGTGTTGGGTGACGACTGGTCTGAAACGACCTCGATGTCCGGCTTATCCCCGAGCACGCCCGGAAGAAGGGTTTGAGGAAGCATGCTAGTTGCAAGAGCAATGCCCCGAGGGCACTGCTTCAACATTCCATTTGGCTCGTTTGTCGTGATTGTCTCCGTATCTTTGAGCGTTAAGTCAATGGCTACCCAAGGCAACGTGGACGCTAGACCAAACATCAAAGATTACTCACCCCTATTCTCTCGTGTACTAGAACACAAGCTAGGTTGATCACCTGAGTGCCCAAGGTCAGATGGATCCGAAATGCATCCTTGATTGCGTCGACCCCGTGGCCAAGAGTTTTGATTGCTCGCCGGCCGTGCGTCCCTGGGTCTGTAGCCTTCCAGCTGCATTTCCAACCACTCGAGATTTTGTTGCATCGAAGTTTTAATGCCCCAAAAGCTGACGCATTGTTTGTAGGTCAGATAGAGCAGGTCAAAGCGTGTCTTGATGGGCGCGGTCTTCGTCGATAGCCCTCCAAGCTGCTTTCGGACCAGCTGCACCGCAGCCGCGAGCCAGATTGTGCTTGACAAGAACGGGTTGATATATTGAATATGGTTCTCGCAACTGCGCTTAATAATGGCAAGGACATTATCGGCTGCTTCAAAGTATTGTCTTAATGCGGGAGCTTCTTCGTCCTGAAATACTGTAAAATCGTGAGTACCCTGAGTCCCCGAGCGCCTTGATAGGAACGATTGCGTTTGACTGCCAAATACGTCATATCGATAGATCATAAGCCACGCTAACTGTGTTATGACATAGATATTATAGATGGAGGAATGTAATTGCCGGTCGGACTCAGTCTGACCGGGTAGCCGAGCGCGAAAGCTGAGAAATTGTTGTCGATAACGTAAATGGTCTGGCAGAACACGAATAACACAGTGAATCGCGTTTGCAAGCGTTTCAAGCTTGTGCCGTGATTCCTCGACATCGCCGGAATGGTAGCCTCGAGGACCTTCCTGCCGCGGATGAGGGGTGTTGATTGAAGGCATTCCACGAGGACAAGATATGATTTGGCCCTCTTTCATAAGGGAGTCAATCACGATGAACCAGGCTTTGGGAGACTGGTTTCCGCTTTCGTGAAGAGTCTTCCAGCGTTGAGCCGGATCTAGTTCGAAGAAACAGCTCCTGATGGGCGTATTGCAGTGCCAATTTGTATCAGGCACTGGAAGGAGTACTTCCATCTGCGCCCAGTTGATAGCAGTCGGGGTGCGTCGAATACTGCTCGCGAAAACGTCCATCTCCCAGATAGCCCACCAAGCGCGACGCTTCTCCTCGTCATCACACCACAATTTAGTGCTTCCCGGGTCTTGCTTGAGCGTACTCGTTGAGTCCAGTAGATGAAGGTTGAGTTCGTATGCCAGCCGTACACACAAGCCCAAGGATCTCCAGGCTCTGCCGAGGACTCCCTGCGTTAATTGACAGTGCGTTGCCACGATAAGGGCCTGAAGAATGCAGAGAGAAGGAGGTTCGTCGCCGCATTCGAAGAGAGCCTGGTTAACGAACTGCAGTGCCATATCCAGGAAGTAATCAGGCGTCCTCATTTCTGGCGGTTTCTGTTGTATGTCCTTCTCCACTTGGCTGCCGTTCTCAAAGGACAAGAATCTGATCGCGAATCCGGCAACTGCTGACAAGAGTGCGGATGTTTGGACCAGAGAGGGGGTATTCTGCAGCCGTTGATAAAATGAGGGTTCATGAAAGATATTGAAGGCGACCATGTTATCGAAGTATATATGTATTCTGTTGCAATCGACTCATTAGGGGTTTGAGGTTCTTGATCTTGGGAAAGCCTCACGTACATATTCTTCATGGCTGGCTCCGAAATTCCTAGAGTGGAGCATCCATTTTGAAACTTGTTCTCGTTCCCTGGAAAGACAGCATCGCGGGCATTGGTGTCTGCTTGACCCTGGCCTGGCGTGGGAGCTTGATGAGAGGGATGAAGGAGAAACGACAGATCGTCGATAGTCAACTGAGAGCTCTGCCCAACCTGATCGCTGCTTTTGGTCGTGGTGGACGTAGTCGACATGCCCTGAGGGGAACGAGAATTTGATCGGCAGTCCGACTCAATAATGCGATCGAGATCAGGCTCACTGTGCGTGCGAGGCTTGTGTACACTATCAACGTCGCTCGGGGACTGAGAGAGGTTTCCGCAGTTTGGCTGTCTCCCGGTCGTTTTAGCACGAAATCGGTCTTTATGCCCCCTTCTCTGCCGTTGAGGGGACCCTGGAATCCTTCCTGTCAGTACCCACTATAAGCCGTCATTGGGTTTCCTCCCTTACCAACTTTCGGCCCTGGTTTCATCGGACCTGCAGGATAGTTGCAAGACTGCGCCGTACCGATGCAGTTCTGGCAGTGGGGAATTTCGCGATCACTGTTGAGAGCCAGATCAACGAGGGCCTGAAACATATGCAAACGGTCGAGGACACCAACCATTTCACCTTACGCCTAGAGATCAAGATATGTCAGCATTTCCCAGTCTGAATAGCTACACGGCAGCATCACTTGACGTACCGTCGACAAGAGTGGCATGCGATGATGGACTTCTGCTGAACCTGGTCATCTTGTTCCTGGTTTGACCACATCGTAGACAGTACTGGACACCGGAAATGCCGCAATCACCTCAAAAGTTTCAACTGTGCGGGTAAGGAAGTATGGATTACGGTTGTCAGCTCGATGATTGAGAGTTTGACAGTACGGAGCAACCCCGCATTCTTCACCAGGTTGTCGTGCACCATTGTTGAACTAACTGGATTTAGATTTAGACCGCTTATTCGGGGTTTGTTTGAAAAAGAACGAGACAGGTGTAATCAATTTTTTATGAGAGATGCTGATATTCACAACGACGGTGTATCGGTCATTCTTTTATGGTTGCAAGAACACCGGGCTCTCGTGGATCAACAACGGCAATGACGTAGGAACAGTCAAACAACTCCTTGGGAATGAGAACGCGAGAGGAGGCTATGAAGTTACGGTATCGGCACCACACACATACCTAAGCATCTAATTTAGACCTCGAGCCATCGGACCATCATCGGTGCGGTAGGCGAAAAAAAAAAAACTTTACTACAAAACACCCTTTGCCGGTATTTATGCTTATGTATGCGAACTCAATGTTATCTAATTACAGGCTGCAAGTGTCGACAAAGTCGTCTTACGTCGACTAACGCGGGTGTACGAATTCAAATCCTTTTTAGACTGATATATAATTTATTCCTCGTTTATAGTTTGATTTCTTATATCATGCTGCTTAATCTTCTTATGCGCTATGTAACCTCTTGTTTTGTGTACAAAATCACATAATTCATAACTCTCAGCTGGCCCTCGCCATTGGAATATGCCGAATGCATAATTATCATAAACACAATTTGCTAATGTAGCTCGTATTTCCTGGAAAATAATAATACAGTACACGCAATGGTGTCAACTCCGTCTAGCTCCGCTACCTATCAGTCCGATGATAAACTGTGTGAGGGCCAGTGAGCTACTGGCCCCACTATCGCCAGGCACCCTCCGCCTAGATAGCCTCACCCAGCTGGCTGTTTTCCCCCTCTGTTTTTTCCCTTCTTTCCTTCCTTTCGATAGTGCTTACTACAGTCATTTCCATGTAAACAATCATAGAGGGATAAGATAGAAAGAAGGAGGAGGAAAAAGACGTCGTCCAAGCTTTTGCATATTCAGCTACAGAAAGCCGAAAGACCACTCGTGATCCCCGAGGCTATTGAGACTCCAGTAAGTTCAAACGGCGCAAGAACACCAAGAGCATCCGAGATAACTCCGAGAAAGGAGCTGCAATCAAAACCTTCCTGCGGGTCTTCGGATTCCCCTGACATAGTAACTTGAGCTTTTTGGTTCTTGTTTTGATCGTACATAGTTGCTTGGATGTAGTTTACGACGTAGCAGTCATTGCTATAGGCAACGTTAGATAAGGGTATTAGAGCTAAATCGCAGGTACAACTCACAAAGTTCTTATGCCACATGTAGTTGGAAGGACCCCAATACGCTTCCACTGAGAGACCACCTTATCTATACTGGAATTATCCTCACACTCGTCCACGGCCTTTTCCATAGTGCACTGGCTGCTTGCGTTCAGAGCCGTTGATATGGCATCGAGGAGATTGTCGATAACGGCCACTTGTTCATCAGCATTGCCCTCGACGGTTATAGTAGCCGTGCCCAATGCCGCAATGCCGTCCGACTTTGTCAAATACTTGAAAGTTCCAGGGCTGCCAGCATCACAACCCGTAGAGTCACACGCCGGCTTCATAAACATCTTCTCGAAGTCAGATGCAATAGCGTCGCCGATATGCCACTGTGGAGAGAGGTTAGGAATTACAAAATGAGAGATAGTCAGGAAAAAGCAGCATACAGACCTTGCTTTTTCCAATCTCAAGTTTTGTGTCCCATTGAGTCGAAGTTGAGGCAGCTCGATCGACAAGAGTGGTTGTCGAGGACTTGGGAAAAGTAGCGGCGAGGGCGGAGGAAAAGGGGGCATAGGTTAAAATAGCCATAACCGCAGCAATACCGAGATCTATCTGGAATGCGTACATAGTAGACTTCTAACTCGTGTACTAAGTGGTGATGTTGAAAGACAATTTATTTTTGAGTAGACGATTAGAATTGGGCTGTTTCTAGTTCTGGATACTCATCTCTTTTTGCGTAGCTCACGAGGCTTTTATATCTGCTTCTCCAAGTCTATAGTGTTCAAGTTGCTATATATGAGCTACGAATCTGGTTCTCAAAGTATTGACTAGTGGCCGTCGATATCTCGCCCAAGTAAGCGGCTGCTTGCGAACTCTTTAAAACAAATTTGGAACAGTAAAACAGATACTCCGGCCCCATCGCATACCGTGCAACTGGTCGGCCACAGCTAGTAACTTTGTTCCTCTACACTTGCACTTTGCTTGGAAAACAACTGCAAAGCCTTGTATATATCGTTACAATGTGAGTCTTTCAGCTAGTATCGTTTTTTAGTCTCAGCAAGTTTGAAGTCACTGTCATCACCCTTGTACGACTTTGACTTTGATTTTTTACGATCTAGATATTCTAGATGTAGATATTAGCGGTTTCTTACTTAAACAATGAATGGGTTGTCTAGAGTGTATAACGGGACCAAGCTGAGAAAGTGAGGCCGGGTTAGAAAAATTGCAGCCTTTGAACGACCGCGTAAAAGGTTTGAGACTATAAAGTGTCGTAAGCCGTTGTTTATCATCAACTCTACTTTTGAGAAAATAAACACGGTAAACCCAGAGTAAAGTTTGCAGGATTAAAGCTCGTCTTATGTAAGTTACTCTGGTTTTATACTCAGCGGTAATGATTCAATAAGCTGATGACTTTGAAAATGAAGCAGCTCTTGCTTCCAATAATATTGAATATTATGATTGAAAAGCCGATCGGCTTATTCGGAAATACGCGGCTTTCGAGATGGACAATTGGTTTTTTTTTGGTTCAAAATCTTTATAAAGATTTCTACATATTGATGATAATACAAGTCGCAAGTCGAACGACAATTTAGGCTACAAATACTTGAATGTGGGCATTCCCATAAACTATAAGATTCTGTAACACTGAAACAAATCCTGGTGATTGTGAATCAAGCTACAGCTGTCGGCTGGGAGTGGCATGCGCTCTCGAACGAAGGAGGTAAAATAAAACGTGACAAAGTGTGAATCATCTACACTACATCTAGATTCGAGTACTTATCAATTTACATCATCAGGGGATCTCGTCTTCAGGATTGAGACGGGCTCTTTCCTGTCTGCGCCCGGCTCTCGGCCATACTTCGACCAGGCCGTCCTCGACAGAAAACAAAGTGCCTCCACGCATGACGTACTTCATGTACATGCTATTATTCCACAGGGCTTCGATGCTGTCAGTTCCTGGCGGGTATATGACCATATCGGCCAACTTTCCCACTTCGATAGATCCGATGGCTTCACCCAGGCCCAGAGAAGTGGCACTGCCGTGAGTGGCATGGTGCAGGACCTCATACGGTTCCTGGCCGCCCAGGGACATGATGAGCATCTCGGAGTGGTATAGCAGGCCGATGGGCTGCTCGCCGTGGGCGCCAACATTGGTCCGAACGCCGCGAGTCGCGAGCTTAGCCGTGGATCTTGTGGTATTGAAGAATTGATATGAGCTTTTGGGCGCCTGCTTGACCTCTGTCAGGCTCTCGAGGATGTCGTGCTTGACGTAGTTGCGGAGCTTCTTGTCGCGGGGGATGTCGACGGTTTGGTGGATCCAGTGCTGTCCGAATATGCCTCCGTAGTTCATGACGGCAAGCGGCGTATACGAACTGCCGCTCGCAGAGATGAGCGACAGGACGTCATCGTAGAGCTCGGGCACGGGCACGGGATGTTCAAGGCTCGTGTATCCGTCGATAAAGTACGTCAGGTCCCAGTCCAGCGACCAGCCCCCCTCGGGAACGATCAGCATACCGAGGCCGGCAGCCTCGAGGAGCAGGCGCTGGCGGGCAGAACGTGCGGCAAGCTGGTAGTTCTTGGCGGAAAAGGACGAGTCGCCCCCTTCGGTTTTGATGCGCAGGAGTGCCGACCTTGCATCTGCCCGAGAGTTGATCTCGGTGTACACGGGTGCCTGTGTAGACCCGTAGAGAACATCACCGGTGTGGAAGACGCGAGGGCCGTACATGCGGCCCTTTTCGATCAAGTTGCGCTCGACCATGCCGTGGACGTTCTTGGAGGCCGGGTTGTGGATGGTGGTTACGCCATAGCCCAGAAACGTCTCCATCTCCCAAGATGGTTGGGGATAGGGGTTGATGAAGCCGCCCCAGTGGCCGTGGATATCGACAAAGCCGGGAAGCACGGCTCCGCCCTCGACATCAAGAATGCGAGTGCCAAGGTGGATGTCTACTTCGGACCCGGTGCCGACCTGGATAATCTGCCCCTTGTCGACCATGATGGTGGCATTTGGTACCATCCTCGGGGCCGACGGGTCCATGCTAATGAGAGATGCATTGATGATGGTAAATGGTGTGCCGTCAGCGACTCTGAGCTGTGCGGAGAGAGCAGTCTCAAAGGTGGCGTTCAAGTACCTGCTGGACACATATGGCAGGGCACATTCACCCGTGTCTCTCGCCTCCAGGGAGCCGTGCTCGCAGGCAGAGACCACCCTCGGAATGTCTGCAGAGTACAGACGTGGCCCAAACAGCCAAAAGACAGTTCTCGCATCGCCGCTGATGACCACATCATGTCCGCCGTGTTCGGACAGTCGAAAAAGGTTCTTGGGAGTGTGCGAATCGCCGGGCTTACTCCATATCCCAAGAAACTGCTGCTGCTGCTGGTGGTGGTGGTGGGAAACCGGGCTCGCACAAAGCCATACGTGCTGAAAATCACGAAATGAGAGGATTGTATTGGTCCCGCTCGCCGCAGCAGTCATCTCAACCGATGTCTTTCCCGTGGTGATTGTCCTCTGCGTACCTATCTCGATGTCGTATTCGACCACCGAGGTCGGGTCCTGCACGAGGAGTACAGCCCGTCCATTGATAGTCCTGAGCTCTAGCTTGGTCTCTTGACTGGACTGCAGGGATTTCAGGTGAACGATCCCGGAGACATGAGCAGAGGAGGGCGACAGCCGGCCCAGCCAGATGCCCTCGCCAAAGGTCTCTTCTACGTCGCCAAACATGTAGTCTTTGCCCGTCCGCACGTAGGCGACCCAATTTCCATCACTGACGGGTGACAAATAGCGGCCTCTTGGTATACCGTAGACTGGGCGGATGGCTCCCGAGATTGGGTCTGTCAAGACGAAGGTGGTCAGATTGCGAGTATCCCAGCATGCTTGCAGGATGAGAGGAGAGCCTTGGACAAATGAGGGCCCATAGCACGACGTGGAGGCTCGGGGTTTCGGCAGAGGAACCAGATCTTTGTCCGTGGAGGAAACGTTGACCACAAAGTTATCGCCGGCAGCCTCGAAAACCAATTGCCGCCCCAAATGGTCACTTCGAAGGCCTCGGAGTGACCTCACCTGGAGCGAGCTGCTGAGCGCGGTAGAACGAATATGATTATTTTCGTTATACCTGGTGGCCCCTAGGGCCATGGCGATATCCGCACGGAAAGGAATCATCTTGGGAGGGGTCAGTCCCTTGACCCTCTCGCCTCGAGGGTTGTGCACGACGGGTATTTGCCAGATATAACCCTGGGACCAGATGATGAGTGCGGAGTCGTTGGCTGCCCAGCCGTAATTGGGATAGGCGCCCATGAAGGCAGGAATGGTGCTCAGGTCATATGTGAGGCCATCCCAGAGATAGTGTACTGTTCCTGACTGCATATCCTTGAGGGCCAGGACACTCTTGTCGTCGACACGGCGCACAAAGGCGAGCGTGCGCCCGTCGCGTGAGAGACGTGGCATGTTAGCGCCGCCCGGGCTCGCTGGTTTGTTGGCGGCACTCGCGGCCGCTGCGACGAGTTGTGTGGTCTCTTCCGTGGTCGTGTTGAAGAGGAAGACCGCATTGATGCCAGCATGGACGTCTTTGTTGTACGAGAACTTTCCCTCTTCGTCATCCTTGACGTTCCGGGTGAAAATAATGCCGTCTCCGGTTGGGTTGTACCTCGCCTGTTCCGCCCCGAGCTGGCTCTCGGGATAGCGTTCTGGTGGCCATGTTCCTGGGAGCTTCCGTCCCACAATGCGCCTCCCCTCTCTTTCGGACAGTGTGCCTCTCAGCTCTTTCGTCGTCCACAGGGGAAACTCCCAGATCTCCCCGGCACCGTTGGGACGGCCTGTCAGATACCACTTGGTCGCAAGGATCTTGGGCTCGGTAGGGTGAAAAGCAGGGCTGGAGAAGAACCTGAAGGTCGCGTTCGTCTGCTGTACCGAGAGGTCTCTGGCCTCCTGGGCGTTGAGGCTAGCCATGTCTGCGCAGCTGGTGTAGGGCATGGTCCAGATGTTGTCGACGCCGAACCCGGCATCAGAGATAAAGACCAGCTGCGATCCGTCGCTCGAGAATTCGGCCTCCTTGTCAAATGGAATGCCTGGCAGGAAAGCGTGTGCCTGAACCACCGGTGACAACGGGTCTGGCGGGGACTGGCCCTCTTCTGTCGACATGCAATACAGGTCCCCGAGCATGTCAAAGACGATCTCGTTTCTGGTCGGATGTGTGGCGATGCGAAGCCATGTTCCCTCGTTCACTGTGGTTGAGAAGTTCCTGGGGTATGGATAGGACCTAGCAATGTCCCACGATTCAACCGCCGGTCGGAGTGGGTAGTCGGTGTCTGGATAGATGTCATCCTCCTCGATAGGGCCTGGGCATGTAGTGGACGAGGAAGAGGAGGAGGAGGAGGGACTGCGGATGATAGAATGCACAGTCGACCATGCTTGCAGTGCGACATGCGCACAGCCGACAACGGCCAGTCCATGAAGGAGAATCTTGTTGAATTGGTGTTTTCTTACTCTTGTGCCAAGCAGTGGTGATAGTGGCGGTGATGGTGGTGCGAAGCCTTCCCGATGATGTATAAACCCCATCGTGCCACCTCGTCTAACTGCGGTTAAGACAAGTCCTTCCGCTTTCCTTTTCTTTCTTTCCTTCCTTCTTTTTCCTTTTCTTTTTAACTTTATTTTCAATTTTATTTTGTTCTTTTCTTCTTCTGTCTGTCTTTTTTTCTTCTTCTCCCCCTCGTCTTTCCTTCCTTCAACTCCACATTGATGCCAGGGGGTCGGTTCGCCGTAGTACCTTTCTGGATCTAAATGCTGCAGACTTGGCGGCAAAGTGTATGTTTTGCCGGTGATAAGACAGTTATAATAATGCTTCTGTATATAATAGCACAAAAAGCACCCACAATTTGTTCGTTCCGTCCCTCCGCCCAGCAGGTAATTGCCGGCTCTGTCCCTCCGCACAGCAATTGCCGGTTCCGGATACCAGGGCCAAAGGTTGACACCGGATCAACGATAAGTAAACCGGGCATTCGAAAAGAAGAGAGAGGGTGGTAGTAAATAATACCAAATAAGCAGCTTTTGGTGTAAACCTGGCTTGAGGACTGAGACCTGACTAAGAGGAGAAGAGGGACCCTACCACGCAACTGCAACTGCATCATGATGTCCTACACGCCCGACATGGCTACCCCCTCGCCGCGAGCAGAGAGCATCTCCTCCAGCTTCGAATTCGTGAGCCACGACCCGGCTGATGAAGATGAAGTTGCCCAACCGCACAGGACATCGCCGCACGGCGGCAGCGAGCCCTTCGTCAGTACATTCGCCGAACTCAAGGCGAATGTCTACCCGCCCGACCCAGAGTACGATATCTCGGAAAAGCCATGGCTCCCAGGGCCCCAGAAGCCGTACCTGATCTTGAATGCCAAGCTGGTCGACCCCCGCGCGGGTGTCATCCACAAGAATATGACCCTTCAGCTGTCGGGCGGCAAGATTCTCAGGGTCAGCCCAACGACGCCCGCCGATGTGAAGGAAGAGTTCTGGTGTGCGGGGCAAAAGGTTGAGAAGATTGATGCCAGCAGATATTTTGTCTGCCCTGGGCTTATTGACTGTCGGTTTCTTGGCCACCCTCCCCTTTCCCTTTCGTGTATATGCACATATGTAGATATAAAAAGGAGCCAAACGCCATACATTTTCTCAGCTGACTCGAATTGTTCTCAGGCCATGTCCATCTCATGGCAGTGCACGGCAGTGCAGTAAGTCCCCCCTTTCCCTCCTGTCTGTGTCACTCTTACTGACCCTAACCATATAGACACTACATGGTGCCTTCACTTTCCCTCACGAGACGGCCATCTTCAGATCAGCTGGAACCCTCCGCGGTATCCTATCCAATGGTTTCACAACCGTGCGCGACACGGGTGGCGCCACCATCGCACATGCCCAGGCCACAGCCGAGTTCCTCATCCCTGGGCCACGCGTGTTCCAGGGCGGGCGCATGTTGTCGCAGACTGGCGGGCATGGTGACGACACCGAAGTCTGGACCGACAGCCACTGTTGTAACAGCAACGGGGTCGCCTCCTCGGCCCTGGGGAGGCTTTGTGACGGGGTCCCGGACTGCTTAAAGGCTGCCAGGGATAACATCCGCAAGGGAGCCAACCATATTAAGGTGTGCACATCGGGCGGCATCGCCTCCGAGACGGACAAGCTCGAGTCCCTGCAGTTCACGGTCGAGGAGCTCCAAGCAATCACCACTGTCACCAAGAACATGGGTGGAACTCTGGTCACGGCCCACTGCTACACGGCTGAGGGCGTCCGTCATGCCATCGAGGGGGGCGTCAGGGGCATCGAGCACGGAAACATGATCGACCCGGACACGGCCAAGCTCATGGCCGAGAAAAACGTCTTTTTAACCCCAACCTTGGCCCTGCACACCTTTGTGACCATGCCCCCGTACGACAAGTTTGAGACCCCCGAGGGCCTGCGCAAGAACGCCATCGTGGGAGACGCAGGCGTTCGCGGTATCCGCTATGCCGAGGACGCCGGCGTCTGCGTGTGCTACGGCACTGACACCACCGGGCCGACTTTGGTCATGCAGACCTACGAGTTCGTCGTACGCTCCAAGCTACTTCCTAGCCCCGTCGTCTTGCGGCAGGCTACCATCAACGGTGCCAAGCAGCTGGGCATGGAGGGAAAGCTGGGCGAGCTGGTCGAGGGCGCTTTTGCTGACCTCTTGTTCCTCAAGGAAAACCCGCTTGAAAATGTGGCGAGCCTGGACCTCATCAACGAGAACCAGTTGCTGATCATAAAAGATGGGAGAATAGTGAAGAGCCGTATCGACGGGTTGAGGCCAGAGAGAAATTGCGAATGGAACTGAAGCTGCGGACCATATATCACGTTCATCAGAATTGCACCAAGGCTGACCGGGCCTACCTGTACTGTTAAAAAAGTATATATATGTATATGTGTTTGTTTTTATGTGTACACAAATCGGATGAATTCTTTTTTCTATATTCAAGGTACGGCATCCTTAGGTGCATTCGAGTTCTAGCGGTTCTGGATTGCGTTTTCATTACGCTACAGTGATACATTGACTCAGTCTACATGTTTAGCAGTTAAATATACATTCATATAAGTATATTTAGATTTATACTTACTCTTGTTATAAATACGGTATCAAGGGTCTGTAATAGCCGACCCCTGTGGTCGATAAGCTGAAGATTCGCCGTCGGATGCGCTAAAGACGAAAGACGGGGTTCTAGATACGCTCGCTGCTTTTCCTTCCGAAGGCCCGCACTTGGACCACGCACCAGCTACATGACCCCGACGTCGGAACAGCGGGCAAGCATCCAACGCCGCCAACGCGAGACAATACTAAGGTGTACCAAGATAACCTTCGCGGTAATGAAGCTCAAAGGCTCTTGAAACAAGACGACTCACAACGCGAGTGTCGGCCAGTCCAAGTCACCAAAGAGGAATTCTTCACTTCCAGACGAAAGCAGATAGCAACGAAAGCAAATTCGTCATGGGTGGACACGTGTGAGCCTTTCTTGTCCTTGCGCGCACTTCCTCCTCGCCCCCCTTGTGGCAACCGTTTTGCTTACACTATCTTAGAAACATGATGGATGATGTCCTCATATCAAATTGTTCGTCTAGTGAGAGACACGATGACACAAATGCAACATGAGGCTAACATTTTATTTGCCTAGTGCCTCCGGATCTCTTGCGGTCCGCCTTGCGGGTTCTGGTCTCCCAAGGCTCCGGCAATCAAAAGCCGTTTACTAGACATGTTCGCCAGAGACTCCTCGAATCTCCTCCAGAATTTGTAGACCCACAGGTCCTGTTCCCAACCGCGGGCGGGCCAGTCTCGGCTTGCAAAGACTATCTTGCCCTCACGAGGTGCATATTCTCATCCGAGCTACCGCAGGAATCACTCCCCTAGTGAGTAATGCTCTTCTGCGAATTGGCCTAGGACTTGATGAGGCTAACAAGAAGTCGAGTTTGATACACTTTGCCAACTCCATTCGTCTAGCGGAAGCCCGATTTCCTCCGGGATCTGACCTGGAGCCTGTGGTAGAGAAATTCGGGGGTGACGTTGTGCAGGCAGTACAAGCTCTCAAGGAGGCGAGCCTGGAGCCCAGTGAAGCTCTGTTGGCGTCACTGCTGAAGCTCCTCTCATCGTTGAAAGATTGCAAGTCTTATTGCGAGGCTGCGACTCCGCAGCCATTGGTCAACCCGTTCGTACGCGCAGTGCGGCAGGTCGCAGATGTAGTGGGCCTTCTCTATCCTGGAAGGCTTGACGCCTCTTCTTTCAGCGATGGGACGGTTGTCGTCGTTGACATGTCCAAGGCCTCAAACGTGGAAACGTTCGCGTTTGGACCGCATCAGATGCCGCGGCTCTTCAACGGGTTCTGGCAGCTCTCATCACCAGCTTGGGGCTCATCGACCACCCAGAAGCAAGAAAAAGCACTTGCTCGTCTCGTTGAGAATGGCCTTACCGCGGCCGATATGGCAGATCACTATGTAGGCTGCTAGACTTTCCTTTGGCAACCTTGGGACCGCTTTCTACTTACATTAAGGATAGGGCGACGCTGAGTTGGTATATGGCGATTTCCGCAACAAGCTGGCCCCGGAGATCAAGTCCAAAGTCTACGCGGCAACGAAATGGTGCGTTTTCACGCCACTCAAGAGCCCCCCCACATCCGAATGGGTCCTCGATGCCGTCAGAGAGCGTTGTCGAAGACTGGGCGGAAGAGTGGAACTTTTGCAGTTCCACTGGTACGATGTATGAATTCAGCCTTGCCTTTACATACTAAATCCTTAATTGACTCTCTCTCTCTCAGTATACCCACAAGGAGTATCTAGATATTCTGGTCGAGCTGGTTGCAATAACAAAGTCTCACCCCGAACTCGTCTCGGCCATTGGACTGTGCAACTTCGACTCTGAATACACACAAGAGGCCTGCGAGTATCTTTTGAGTAAGACCGGCTCAGTCGGCATCGTCTCGAACCAAGTTCAGGTGGGATACCCCCAATTCAACATTTTAATGTGCACCGGCTCACAATGTTTCTTCTCAAGTTCTCCTTGTTCGACTCGAGGCCCCTCCAGAAGATGTGTGCCGTATGTAAAAAGTATGACCTAAAGTTGCTTACTTATGGCTCTTTCGTAAGTTACACGCCCACATTTTTCACAGGGTCACACTAATCAGTTCACAGTGCGGCGGGTTTCTGTCCCAGAAGTGGTACGGCCAACCAATTCCGAACATCTACTCCGAAGCAACGCCACTGACTCCATCACAACGAAAGGTATGAGAGTCCTTGAATTTGCTAAGTGCATTGGCTAACCATGTCGACAGTACTTTGATATGATCAACAACTGGGGCACATGGGCAGACTTTCAGAGTCTCCTCTCCGTGCTCTCGTCTGTAGCCGAGAAACACAACGTGAGCCTGACCAATGTAGCAACTCGATGGGTCTTGGATCAACCGGCGGTGGGAGCGGTGATTGTGGGAACCCGGCTTGGAGTCTCAGCTCACGGTGATGAGAACTTGGCCGTGTTTCATTTGAAGCTAAGCGAGGCGGACATGACCGCGATCAATCATGTAGCCCTGGGCGAAAATGGCCAAAGGTCATTGGCGTTGTTCGAAAAGCTGGGAGACTGTGGCCACGAGTACCGGGGAATGCACTAGACCTAGTATTCATCCGGACACGCATGGAATGCCTCCAGCCAGCTTCGCACCTCAGATCTAGAATATTGGGTATCAAGTGTACCACTCTACGTGAACACCTTATAATTTAGAACTGAAGTTAAGAGCACAGTCAGGACACGTTGAAACGTAGAACATATATCAGGAAAAACAGGATAGTCTAAAGTGTAGACAGATGGCATCATGAATATTGAGACTTGCAAGAGATGGAAGTTAGTATCGCAAAATGTAACAAATTAGTCTCAGCATAGGCAGTGCTCGGCAGCGATTGAGAAGGCAAAAAGGTAAGGAGGCCGTCGAAGTGAGGCAGGAGGGCAAAGGCCTGTAGTCAGCAACAGAATATAAACTAGGAACCGCTACGGAAGTGCAGCGACTTAGCAACGTGCAGGTTTCCATCTAGCTCCCCTAAAGTTTGGACACGCGATGAGAGAAAGTAGGGTACAAGCTCCGAGTGCCAATGGCCAGTGTATTATGATGTTGACATAGAACTCATGGTATTGCACTGACTGTATTTAACAAATATAACGACTTTAGCCATTCAAATCTTTAACGCGCTTCAGAGACGACTTGCGGAAACATCAGGTATCCCCGGCAGATCGCAAGTTTCAAGCGGGAAGGGAAATGCCCATGGCGTCCGCTGCAGCACCGTTCTTGATGAGATCCTTCTCCTTCTCCTTGACCGTGATGTTATCTTTCATCTCAGTTATAGACACTGAAGAGTCAAAAACATCGGGATACTTGGCTGCGGTGTGCTTGTCGAGCTATCCATCCAGTTAGTATCTACAGCCTCGAGATATAGAACGGAGCATGGCTTACCCAATGCATAGCCCAGAGCAAGCTGAGCAATGCGGCGATGATGCAAATCATCGCAATAGCTCCCTTGCGCCAGTACGGGACGTCTGAGGCAGGATAAAACACAATCCCCCAAAACGTGTAAAGAATCTGACTGGCGGCATTCATGGCCGCAAGATTGACGGCACGAAGCGCGTCATCGCCGCCACGCTGGCAGATGATGTTCGCCCAGCCAAAAAGAAGGGGGTTGATTATATAAGATGTTCCGGCATTGTAGAATGCAAAGAAGGTGGCAGCAAATGAGACATTAGGCACAAGGAGAATAACTGATGTGATAAGCTGCAACCCACAGGCAAGTATTCCCATTGGCACACGGCGGCCAGTATTGTCAATATAGACAGCAGCCATAAGGTTGGAGACAATACCCACGGCTTGAATACCAAGAGGGTATGTGTTGATTTGAGCCTGTGTGAAGTACTTGCTTTGGTACTTCATCCAGAGCAAGAAACAGCCTTGGACGCAGAATGCCTCGAGAGCTCCGCAGACCACGGAGAAGGTGCACAAGATGTAACTATTTGCCCGTAAGCAAGAGGTCTGATGGACTCATTGATATTTGCCACTCACATGGTCGGAGACGTGAATGTTCGCTTCATCAGAGACCACGGGTTGATATTGTGTCCGTCTTCTCGCTTGGGCGGGAGCCTCGTGAGAGCTAGGCTTTTCTCGGATTCGCTAAGGAATGACGCTTTTGTATTCTCTGGGATGTCTGGGAAGTATAGATAGCCCATGATAGCGATAGGCAGGGTGATAATGCCGTCGATGAGGAAGACCCTTCTCGAAGAGTCAGCGTGAATGTGAGAGAACGGGAATCATTTCCAGCGAGACGTCGCGTTCCAGTAAAACTTACCATTGCCAGCCGGCCAGATGAGCCTACAATTACGAGGGTCAATATAATAGCTCTGAAAGAGTAAAGGCAGCCAACCAACTCACGTATCCGTTCATCCCCTTGTAGATGGCTGTCATCATTACACCCGCGAACATAGAACCAGCTTGGCCCGATGCAGTGAAGATAGCAGTTCGTTTTGCGATTTCCCTGGGTTTACTATTGGCGCGGTTAACACAATGAAGTGACAGAGATGTTGGAATATCACTCACTACCAGGATCCAATAACGTAAAGAGTGCCACAGTACGTGCTGGCTTCGATGAGGCCCATGAGGAAACGGACTGCACACAGCTGACCGTAAGTCTTGCAGGCGGCGCTGCACATAGTAAGTCCAGCCCAGATGATTACCATGGTGGGAAAATAGATCCGAGGAGCAATGACTTGGATGGCTATGCTGTGAGGAATCTGGCCGATGGTATAACTGCCAAAACATCAGAACTGGATCTTGTCTCTTTAGTATTAAAACATACCCAGCAGTTGTCATGGACAGAAGCACATTGTAGTCCGTTCCAGCAAGATCAAGAGCCTCTTGCAAACCAGCGACCTTGATACTCGGTTGTTAATTCGTCATGCAACGATGGTGAAGGCGGCGAGAGGTGCTCACATAGGCGTTGGCGAATGCCGAACGATCTGTCGGAATCAGAGTCAGCGGACAATGAGGAAACATTGTGGAGGAGTTGCCAACTTACCCAGATAGTTGAAGAAGAAACTGAAGCAACAGTATGTCTTAGGGGACGATAAGCAGACGCTCAATTGGTCCCGGGCATTTTGTTTCTTACCAGAATGAAGAAATCTTGATGTTTGTTAGTCCTTGTTCGCCTTGAGTTAGAGTTGGAGTTCCTGTAACATACCGAGTTTTTGGACGAGCCAACGTTCTTCTTTGCTCTTGGCTTCATCTCCAAAAACCAGGACTGTACCGCGGCTTTGGTTAGGTCGAGCAAGTCAAACGATCGGATGCAAAGGACGATTACCTATCAGTCTGCGGCCGATTGACTGTTTTTCTTGATCCATCTTGCTTTGGCTTCTCGTCGGGATAATAAACAGGATGATGTGGTGGTAAGGTTTTGACAAAGTAACTGTGAGATTCCGAAAGTTGCAACGGGGTTATAAGCCATTTGATACAGACAAAACCGCAGACCAATACTCGGCTACTATAACCGGAAGCAACATGGGGCAAGCTAGCATATCAGTGATAGGAAGAAAAGATAAGGAGATTGTAATTGACGGTGACGGCCCGGGAGATGCGATGCCCCAGATAAAATTTACCCCTCCCCCCTCCAACATCCGGACTTCTTGATTTCTGGGTTCCTTATAGCCCTTGCTCATATGCCAACCCTCCGCTGCTAAACTGGGAAGGACCGGCAAGTACTAGTATTTCATGGACCGGAACTATTCATCTTCGATCCGCTTATGCCACAGTTGTATTTCGGACTGGGCTTTGGTGAATCCCGTTGTCGTGCAAACAAATCCACTCCAAATCCATCTAATTCAAGCATGCCAACACGCTCATTCTCCGACTCACGTGAATCGTCGGTTCGGCAGACATAATTAGTCCTTGTTTCCGTAGAGATTATCTACGGGAGGAGTACTTTTTTTTATATTCCTTAGTTCCATTGCTCGACACTTTGCCCTGCCGGATCGTCAACGCAAGTCTTCTCAAGACCGGCTCGGTCCTCAATCCCAACACCAGTCCTTCTTGCTTCGGAGCAGTGGACCTACCATCGTCCAAATGGCTGAGACGACGCCCTTGCTCAACAATGGCAGGCGCCCTGCGTCAGCGTCCCAGAGGCTCTTCTCATCAGTAAACAGGGTTCTGGTGGCAGGTTTCGTCATTTCCATTGCCCTGAGCTTCACCCAGGTCCCGTAAGAGCCGCGAACAACATTATGCTCTCATATAAATCTATGGCTAACTGTATTAGAATTCTCTACGTCTTTCGTCTAATGGAGTGTGACGAGTTTTACCGTAACAACCCTTCCTTCGGCGTCCCCGGAGACCGATGCAGCCGCACTGAGATCGATGCTGGAACTGCGGCGCAGGTGTCGCTACTAGGCCTTTCAACGACTGTTTGCGGCATCTTGAACTTATTTCTCGCTGGTTGGCAGATCAAAAAATGGGGCCCACGGACTGCCCTGGTGTTGCAAACATTCTTCCCGGCTATTCGACAAGTCGTTCAAATCATTGGCGTCACAGTTGGTGCCCGAACTGGCATCATCATCACACAATCCAGCCAGCTTGTTGGGCTTCTTGGCGGAGTATCCGGATATTTATTGGTACTCAATACAGCCGCTGGTGAGGTCGTTGCACCCTCTGATCGAACTGCGACATTTGGCAAGCTGCAAGGAAGCGTCATGCTTGGGACTGCCATCGGTTACCTGCTTGGCGGTCTTATTGCTGACGAGTTCGGGATTCGACGGCCCTTCGAGATTTCAATGGTCCTCTTTCTGGCCTCCAGCATCTATGGAGCACTGTTCGTTCCATACATTGACCCCAAGACCCTCGCCGATGGAGATACCAAGTCCAAGGGTATCAAATCTGTCTTCCGCCCTATGAAAGTCCTCGTCCCGCAAAAGTTACGATTGCCCGACGGACGACCTTTCAGATACTATGGAATTACTTTCCTCGTTCTTGGAGTGTTCATGGGGGTCTTGGCCACCGGCTTCGCGCCAATCCTCATCCAGATGTATGCTACAGCAGCATTCGGCTTCCGCCCGACGGACAATGGCTATCTCATGGCTACAAACTCCCTGATCCGCGGCGTCTTTTTAATCCTTGTCTTCCCGAAAATTATTACATCAGGGCGGAAGTGGTATACTTCAGGGAGAGTGGTACATACGTCGACGAACCCCAGTCTACCATTGCCCACACAGCCTAGTGACTTTGATCCTGCCCCTGGAGGTCTCATGACCGAGCAAGAGCCCATAATGCCTCCGGAGCCTGTTGAAGATGAAGGTGGTCGGGCCTTTGATTTATTCTTCCTTCGCTGGAGTTTGATCGCAGATGGAGTGGTCACTGCTTACACAGCCTCTGCTACCACCGGATGGCATATTTATATCGGTACTTCACCCGTTTTCATGCAGACAAAGATATTCGCTAATTCTCTCAGCCGGTTTTCTTCTTCCCTTGGCGTCAGGATCCGCTCCGGCAAGCAAAGGAGTCATCACCGAAATGTGCCCGCCCTCCGAGCGTGCGAATGCGTTGCAAGCTATGACTCTTGCCGAAAACGTGGCTATGCTGTCAACCCTTGGTCTATTCGGATTCATATTTTCAGCCTTCTCGGACATAGGAAAGGCATATTTGACTTTCTATTGCAACGCTGTGAGTTCCTTTGCATGCCCCCCCCCCCGGCCCCCGATCCGACAGTCAATTCTCTTGCTTACATTTTGGAAGTCCGTTGCCCTTGTCGCAGTTGTCATCCTCCTCTTCTCACATCCTCCTCCGCCGAAGAGCGTGTCGGATGACGAATTGGTCTCTGCGGCACCTGAAAACTAAAGCTAGGGTCTCAGGAACATCGACCAAAGAGTACACTGCCTACTATAAAATTTGGTTGTAGATAGACTTCGCAGTGCACTGAAGAATATGCTTTACTTGTTTACAGATCGTTGTTGTTTTCCAAATATCTCTAATGCTTTCGACATTCATTATTGCAATACCTCCCTTAGTAACTCTGAACAGAGAAAGCTCTACTAGACTCACCAGGATGCTCCCAAGCATGCATTGGAACCGTCATGCGTTGATTCCCCAGAATTTGAAGCAGTGTCCCCGCTTGCAGTACCACTGGGATCAGGGTTCCTATCACCTTATGGCCGAAGGATGTGCGGAAGGATCAGCAGAATGGGCATCTTCTTATCTGCCTTAGTTAACGTATCGCATCCCCTGCCGGGGAATTGTACGGAAGCACCAGCATCAATCCTTGAGCTTCCCATTTTCCGTCTCCGGGCCCTCACTTCGACCATCCGATATCTGGACACGAAAAGTCGCCGACTGGGCCAGGCTCTCGGGTCCTTGCTAAGACTGTGAGGCTGTAGCTTCATCAATATTGAGTTGCCAAAATACCGACGCTTTGGTACAATGCCATAGAGGATCAGCAACTTTAATCCATTAAACGGCTACAATATCAGCGGGTAGATAGCGCAGTCTCCATCAAACCAGCGTTCCAGAAAAGTTCAACTGACGTTTCATGTAGAAAACATGGCCCAACCAGATCGCAGTGCGGTGCCGGATGACACTTTCAAGCTGTACGACCTCCGCGTTGAAGTCGTGTGCCCCGATGGTGTACGTGTCCTTTGTGGCGCGAAGGCTGGGGACTATTTCACTCTTAGGGGGGAGATGCTGTACCTACCTCCCGATCAGGGCATAAGCATCTACAGCCTTGGTAAGTTGGTTGACTGGAGGGAGGAAATCGTACCTATAAAATCTCAAGGCTGACAGTATAATAGCTGCGGTTTTGCCACTTCTTGCCGCGAAGCAAAGGATGACCGACGCCAAGGATTGGATGAGCACCGACGCTTTGATTGCATGTCCAGACCCAAACTGCAAATCCCAATTGAAGATTATCCGGACGGAGGTTCGAACATTTAGTCATGCAGAAACAACTGTAGTAGGGCTCGAAGGGAATTCATGAGAATGATTCGATAACGTGCTAGAACAAATGTATTTCTATATTCAAGGAATATACTTAGCATTGTCCTTACTACCATAAACCTTTTTAGTACTTCAAGGTTTTCGAATTCTTGCAATGCTTATTACATATATGTCCTTGAGCTTTGGTCTTAGCCGCCTCGAATAATGCGCCTTGTAAGCGCTGGAGCGCTTTTGCGGCTTTCAGCTGTTAAAGTTGGGTTAAAAAAAGCTAAGCTGCTATGTAGTACATATTGACATCAGCTGCGCATTAGATCCCTTTCCTTAGAAAGCGACAATCGATTGATGATCGTTGCCCTTGTTGATATCGTCAATCACAGCGTGCCGGTCGCTGTCCTCCATCTCCCACTTCTGCCTATAGTACATCATAGTCTGCTGCGCCGTGGTACCGTCCTTGACGAAGGGATCGAGCTTGGCGGCTGGAAACACCTTGTGCAGTACGATGTACACCAAACCGCTCGAGAGGAATCCGTACAGGTAGTTCATGTAGTACAGCTTCGTCAGCCCCGCAGGAACGCTCACCGAGGTATTGACGGCAGCGATGAAGCCAGGCAGACATGGTGCTACACCGATCATCCACTAGATGACACATTTAGCAAGAGGCTGATGCACTGAGAGAATGGGAGAGCTTACTGCAACAGGAGCACGCCAGTTGATGCCGGCGTTGTACCAATAAATACTACTGGAGGACCCGTTGTACAGGTCGTCGACATTGATCTTCTTTCGGTTGACTACCAGGTAGCTGGCGACCATCATGCCGGTCATAGGCCCTAGAAATACCGAGTACGAGGACAGGACCGTGAGAAAGGTGGTGGCGGTGTTAACTAGACGCCATGGATTGACAAGAGGACTAAAGAGCATAGTGATCTGGAGGCTTTGTTTAGATAATGTTACCATAGCACACAAGATCCAGGAGCACTTACAAAGGTACCGCGGCGGATGTTGATGTACTGAGGGAAAGTAGCCGCAAGATCAAAACCACCACCCAGCGCATTGCCGGGCACGTTGACACCAATTTGCGAAATGACCAGCGCCAAGCCAGCAAAGAAGCAGGCGGCGCGTGTTCCGGCCGTCGGGTTGTCGGAGATAAGTTGGGACAGCAAAGTTGGAGGATTCCAGATGGCTTCGCCACCGAAGCGATGCTGGGTCGCGGCGGTGACCAAGATGCCGATCATGGAGCAGAGGATACCATACACGGGGAATGGGACGGCCTGGCCAAGGATTGCATGTCTGGGAGCAGCTGCGAAACGTGCATAATCATTCTGATTCAGGATGCCCGCAGCGATCGATCCGATTGTGGACATGATGCCGTAGACCATCAGCCAGGGCAGGCTGTCAGGGCTGTCGTTGCTGGGTAGGTCCTCAGCACTGCTGATGGTATCGCCGAAGCCGTCAGCGCCCATGGTGGCAAGAGACCAGACCAGGAAGACGAGGAAGAAGACCATCGTGATGGAGCTAGAGCTGTAAAAGAATTTTTCCAACTTGTGCGGGCGGATCCAGCCTACGGGAGCGCTTATGATCATGAAGATGACATAGGCCATAAAGGTGGCTGTGGTCATACCAGTGTCTTCCGGCATATGGTTGGGGATGTGTGCTTCCAGGTTAGGATCCCATGATTGCAAAATCACGTATACACACTCCCCACCAATCCAGGCCGTATAACCATACCAGACTGAGACAGGTCAGCTCAGGAGCATGATCAACAGAGGTGCAATTGCATATCGCTTACCCAGGGACAGGAAGATGCGATTCCACACGGCGAACTGCGACGCCCACATGCCCCAGACGGCCCGGTTGATGACAGGGTATCCGACTTGGTCTCGTTAGCCGCTGCCCCTACAACACGGGAAAGTAGGCAGCCTTACCATGATAGTAAGCTCCTGGTAGCGAGTTGAGGACCGTGGCTCCAGCCGCCAGCAGATTACCGACAATTATACAGATGAATGCCTGCCACCATGTCAAACCCAACGGAATCAGGGCGCTTCCCGTCAGATATGTCGAGATGTTGGTGTTGATGAGGAGCCAGTAATTGTTGAACGTGATGAAACCCCAGGTGCGACGTCCCGATTCGATGGGGCGAATATCATTATTCTATTCTTGTCAGTACTCAAGTATCAGTGTATTGGCCTCTGTCCCGGAGCACTCACAATCCACCGCGACGTTTCCGTCACCCGAGAGACTCTCAGCTTTGCCGCCCACGACATCATGATGATCGATTGAACAAAGTAATGACACAACTTGGAAAGACTGCGGGGACACGGGCATTGGCGGGCGGCAACAGTTTTGTCTCTTCTCGTGGGAACTTCCGGCAGCCATTTAGATCACAAACGCGACTTAGTCTAGATAACGGCGTCTCTTACGATTGGGCGCCTTGCCAGGACCCAGTAGACATCTCATGATCGTTATCATTTTTTTTTAAATAGTGCAGCCAAAATGGACGCCACCAAGCAAGAAGCTAATTGGGCAATCTCGGCCAACTGATAATTACACAAACTACTACCACTTATTGTCCAGACCAATAATACCGCAATTCGCACCAGAGAGCACTCGGTGCACAATTTTCATCTCTTGAAGCCGTCACCAACCAGAACTTGCGTCAAGCTGGACGTACGACCCAGTCGATATAGAGCCTTGAGAACCGCATCAATATGTATCGCATCGGAGTTGACGTCGGTGGCACCAACACGGACGCCGCCCTACTGGATGTGAGAGCATTCGACACGCCCGGCCGCGGTGTTCTGGCATCATGCAAGTCCCCCACTACAGCTGATGTCACGTCCGGTATAGCGACGGCCATTGAGACAGTGCTGATCAAGTCCGGCGCGCCTAAGACTTCCGTGCTGAGCGTCACCATTGGCACAACACACTTTATCAACGCCTTGATCGAGGCCGATGCGCGCCGTCTGAGCAGAGTCGCCGTCGTGCGGCTTTGCGGACCTTTCACACGACAAATACCACCTTTCTCAGATTTTCCTGTTGGGTTGCGTCGGGTGATGGAGGGAGGTGCGTGGTTTCTGGACGGCGGCCTCGAGATCGATGGCCGTGAGATTGCACCCCTGAATCCGGTGCAGATCAGGGACTGCGTAGAGCAGATCCAGGCCAAGTCGCTCAGAACGGTTGCTATTGTGGGAGTAAGCACATCCTGGCGCCTTTCCCTCTTTGATTTTGCTGAGACACTGACATATCCCAGGTTTTTTCGCCACTCGACCACGAGGGCATCCACGAGGAGGAGTGCCGAAGGCAGATGCTCGCCATCGACCCCTCCCTCAAAATCGTGTGCAGCCGCGACATTGGTCCACCAGGATACCTGGAACGGGAGAACGCCACCATCCTCAACGCCGCGATTCTAGACACCGCCCAGAAGACCATTCGCAGTTTTAAGATGGCTATGAGGCGCCTGCAGCTCCAATGCCCTCTGTATCTCTCCCAAAACGACGGCACCCTGATCGACGCTGAGGCCGCTGCCAAGCTTCCCATCAAGACATTTGGTAGCGGCCCTACCAATAGCATGACGGGTGCGGCTTTTCTCGCAGGCTTGGACAAGCCGCGCGCTGTGCAAATCGACGGTGAAGCAACTTCCGAGGGACCAGACCACCAGGTCTTGGTCGTTGACATCGGCGGCACGACTACCGATGTCTGCGCTCTGCTTCCCTCGGGCTTCCCACGACAAGCTCCAAATTTTGTCGAACTGGGCGGAGTACGGACTGCCTTTTCCATGCCCGAGGTGGTTTCTATAGGCCTAGGTGGCGGGAGCAAAGTGCAGGTGTCCGGAGAGACCGGTGTGGTGTCGGTCGGGCCAGATTCAGTGGGCCATTTTCTGACTGAGCAAGCACTTGTCTTTGGCGGGCCGACCTTGACTTCCAGCGACATCGTGGTCGCTTCGGGAATGGCCGAGCTCGGTGATGCGTCCAAGGTCGCCCATATTCCTGCTTCCACTGTCAAGGCAGCTCAGAAGCAGATGAAGCAGATACTCGAGTCCGTCATTGAGAAGATGAAGATGTCCGCAGCGCCGGTCCATATCTTGCTGGTGGGCGGTGGATCCTTACTCGTGACCGAGAAGCTCGATAATGTAGCCAAGTGCGAAAAGCCAATCCACCACGACGCAGCAAATGCTGTTGGGGCTGCAATCGCAAAGGTCGCTGGCGAGGTCGATATCATTGAGATCATGCAAGGCAAGGACGAAAAGGCAGTCATAGCGGCTGCTTGTGAACAGGCCATCCATGCCGCGGTCCAGAAAGGCGCGGATCCGAGCGATATTAAGGTGGTGACGATCGACAAAATCCCGTTACAATACACAGCAAACAAGGCTATTAGACTGGTCATCAAGGCTGTAGGACCTCTCGCAGCTCCCGAGCATGCGACTACGGCCAGCCAGTCTACAGAGACGCCAGATGAGCAGCTCGAGGTGACACAAGAGGAGGGCGTCAAGGTCCGCGTATCCGACGCGGCTGAGCCGACGACTAAGCCGGCATCCAAGGTTGACCTAGATGAGTACCGGCCACAGGTCCGGGATGGGGTCTGGTACATTTCGGAAGTCGATCTAGAGTTAATTGCCACCGGCACCGGCATCCTTGGCACAGGAGGCGGCGGCCCATCTTACCTAGAGCTGCTGGATGGGCTGAACATCCTGCGGAACCATGGTGGCGCTGGAAAGATGCGTGTCGTGTCGCCAATGTCTCTGAAAGACTCGGATCTTGTGGGCTTCGGGTCTAGGTATGGCGCTCCTAGTGTCATTAACGAGCGGATCGGCAGCGGCTCTGAGATTATCACAGGAATTGAGACGGTGAAGAGAATCCTCGGTATTAGCAAGATTGATGCCATTTTGGCCGATGAAATGTCAGTACGCTGCGCTTGGTACCTTGATCACCGCTGACAGCTTCTCTAGAGGAGGAGGCAACGGTATGAGCCCATTCGCCACGGGCGTCCACTACGACATACCCGTTATTGACGGCGACGCAATGGGCAGAGCGTATCCAACAATGTACCATGGTAAGTTTGGAACTCGGGCTAAAGGCATTTTCAATCTTTGTTAACTCAAAGCAGCAACTCTTTATGTCTACGGCAATCCTATAACACCCTGCTCGCTGAGTGACGCCAAAGGCAACTCGGCAGTCATTATGGTGAGTTATGCCATCTACTCTGAGTTATTCACGCATTCTGACACGCATAATAGCAAGCCGAGAGCCCGCTACGCGTAGAAGGACTCTTGCGCACAACAGCCGTGGAGTTGGGGCTCGGATGTGCTGTTTGCGCCCGCCCCTTGAGTGCGGATATCATCAAGTCCCTCGTTGTGCCTAACACCATGTCGCAGGCCTGGTATCTGGGCCAGGCTGTGCACCGCGCGCGCAGGAGCAAGATCAACTATGTTGATGCCATCGTGAGTCGGCTTTCTGACAATCTTGAATTCGTACCTACTAATATCGTCTATATTCTATAGTTAGCCACTACGACCGGAAAGTTACTCTTTACCGGGAAGATCATCGATGTGCGCAGGGACATCGGCAAGGGCTACACCATGGGCAGCGTGCTACTTATGGACGAAGACCCCGATAACATGCCATCAAAAATATCCGACGAGTCTACGCGCCGTATGATCATTCCTTTCCAGAACGAGTTTCTGTATGCAGCGTACGCGGATGGAACTGGCAACGAGACCAGCGAGATTGTGTGCACCGTGCCAGACCTAATCTCCATTCTAGGGCAGGATGGCGAGGCTATTGGATCGCAGGAGCTGCGGTATGGTCTGCATGTTAGTGTTATTGCAATGCCGGCTCATCCATTGTGGAAGACGAAAGAAGGACTAGCGGTTGGTGGACCTGCTGGCTTTGGACTGACAATACCGTTTATTGGTGTTGGAGAATACGCGCCGCCGCGAAGTGTAATCGAGGATTATGGTGCATAATAGCCGTCCATAGGCAAATGAAGAGTGTGATTTCTTTCAAGCTCAAAATATACCAGCAGCGTATAAACCAATAGAAGGGTTTGTCTTAACATTGAAAAACTATAATAAGAGCAGGTCGTGTACATATAGGAGCTCATTGCGTCTTGTCTCCGTCATTTCGGCACTTCTCCGGCGCATGCACCGCCTATGGTTGTGGAAATTGAGGCATTGGCCGCATTATGTACTATGGTTCCTTTTTTTCTTCTTTTTTTTAAGCGAGGAGTCTCTCGAAGATCCGTTCTTTTGATTTGATCGTGTTTCGGAGAGATCACTCAGTTTTTCCTTGTTCCTCCTATTGGTGACCTGAAGGCAAGATGTTTCGTAATTTGCAGGTTGTCTGAGCCATAACACCAGTGAATGGCTTCTTTAGCCTAAGATTTTGGACCCCAAAGTAAACAGGACCCTCGAGGCCTCTGCCACACTCCCGTCTAGAATCCAATGGTAATTAGACTTGCTCAAGTGGCACAGCTCCAATGCCTCGATAGAAACTTGTTCGAAATGTAGTCCGAAATGAGAGACTTAGACTGTGAGCACAACATGATCCTGAAACAAATCCATTCTCCTATGGTCGAATTGCTGCTTGCCAACGTACGAGATTGCATGTTGCACGACGCTTATTCCTGCTATTTATAAAAGAGATGCTTTTCTTTTTGGAAGAAAAAAATGAAGAAAAAAGCATTAGCTAGAGTAAGCGTAAACCGCAAAGGAGGCAAAAACTTGGGAACGGTGCTAATTGAAGTGGCCGCCCGGCAAGTATCTCCTATACATCACCTTGCTTAGCTAAATGTAATAATTAGAATATATTAAGAAAGAGCAGACTCGAAATTATCTGCTTTGCTGACTATATCGGGTTTGCCCTTTTCACACTCTATGTCTAACCAGTCATAATATTCTAATATCATAAGTGCTAGCCTTATTCTAAGCTAGTGTGCATCAAGTTTTGCGTATCTACCTTAGCTCACACCGGAGGGAACCTGGCCTTTGTCCAGATTCTATAAGGAAAAAAGGTCGGAAGAAGAAGAAGGCTTTCCACGCGAGAGGGACAAAGGTCCTTTCACGGTGCTTCAACCAAGCCGAACCTTTGTTATACATTTACTGTACTAATACCTCTGAACCAAAGGTGGACAGAAGCAGGGTGAGTGCGATCTCTTGTAATATGTAACAAAAACATACTTCAACGGCTGCATGCATCGATAAAGTATTTTACAGTCTCTGCAAGTACGCCGCCTGTCATAAACGCCTCTCGTGTAAAACAACCCGAGGCGTCGCAAGTAAAGCTGTTGGGTGCTGGTGCAGACAAAGGCGCAGGTAACTAATCATGCCACCCCTTCCACCCTCATCAACCATGTATCGTGGAGGCAGACATTTGGTAATGCGTACGTTATAGGGAATATCAGTCGGGAGCAGTTCCAGGCAGACCAAGGCTTTGTTTGAGACTCAGCAAAGCCTATGCGGATTGCTGAAAGGCCGCTGGAGACGAGATCCAAGAGCGGCGGGTTGCCTGCGCAGAGAATGCCACAGATGCGAATAAGCTCGCCGCGGCAGCCGCCTGGAGCTGGCGACACAGTAGAGCAGGTAGACAAGGTATGAAGGCGTTCCAACAGATTTCGCGTGTATGATAATAAGGGCCACAAGAGTCTAACCCTTCCCATAAATATATATATATATACATATATACAGAAGCGACGCTCGTTCCTTCGGAATTTAGTCTGTCCGCATCCCCCACCATTTTTCTACGACAACCTGTCTAAACTCTGGCTTACGAGCGACGTGCTGCGAGAAAACGACTGGCGAATTCGATCTTGCGGCAAAGGCAGTCGTGCCCTAGCAACCAGCCCCCTCGAAGCGCACGACGAGTTCTCTACGAGGCTTGCCCGGTTTGCCAGACATGGCGGTCCGGATCTCTGTGATCTTCGTGGGGTAAGGAGGGAATTCCAAGGTGTTGTTCCAAGAATGGAGAACTAACGAATCATGTATATAGTGCCGCGAGCCCGCGAACATGCATCCCCATCGACCCCCCTGTAGCACAGTCAGAGCCGGCCCAGTCCCCGTTTACTGAACCACCGGCAACTATTATTACCCGGAGCCTACGGTCGTCTGCATACAATCCTACCTTTGGACAACACCTTAGCGACTACAATATCCACTCCAAGGGATATCAGCACCCAGCCGGCCCTCCTTCTGTGCCAAACAACTTCCATGAGATCCACCAGAGGCTCTCGGCACACAGAAATTCTCTCTCGTTATCGCAGTTTGACGAGTCAGATTTCCAGGACTTTACACAACGAGAGCAACGGGTTGTCTTCGAGGTGGATGTCATGAAATCAGTTGTTCCTGTGCTGTGTGGACATGGTGCCGCCGACATCCCCAACCAACAGAATGTCCTCTTTACTGAGCTGGAGCCAGTAATGCACAAAGGAGTAACAAGGCCAATGCCCGACTTCTTCGACGGGGCTTATCAGCGGGATATCCATCCAAGCATCCGCAACTCCAAGAACGACCGGAACATCTACACGCATATCATCCCCACCAAGCATGCTGACGTCCCAGTGGTGCCCAACTTCTTTCTTGAAGCAAAGCGCCGGAGCGGGGATGCTGCTGTAGCAGAGAGACAGGCACGCTACGACGGGGCATATGGGGCGCGTAGTATGCACAGCCTGCAGAACTACAGCAGCGACAAACCCGCCTTTGACGGCAACGCCTACACATTCAGCTCCACGTATTGCGACGGTCAGCTTAAGCTCTACGCTCACTACGTCACAGCGCCGGTGACCCCAGACGGGTGGCCCGAGTACCACATGGTTCAGCTAAGGTCCTTCAGCATGACGGATACCCGAGACACCTTTGTTCAAGGGGCTGCGGCCTTCAGGAACACAAGGGATATGGCGAGGACATACCGAGACGCCTTGATCCGGGCAGCCAACGTGAGAGTGACACAGCCGGGTATGCAGGCATTATTGTCCGATATGCACGCTATGAACCCAACAATGGTCCTGCCCGAAGCAGGATTGGCGGGCATGGAGGAGCGTGCCCCTGCGCAGCATGACCATTACTTCAACTCTTCTCTCCAGCAGCAACAGGACAACCATGTTAACAGCAGAGACGACGAGTACATGCAGCCGACCCACGGCGGCAGCAGCAGCAGCAAGCGTCGCAGGGACTCGGTGAATTCTTCTGAAGTGATGGGTTTCCGGAAGAAAGCACGTGAGACATAGAAGAGGAACATGGTAAGGCGAGACATGATGGGAACAAAAGCGATAAGACGGTTCCGAGCAACATCATGTAAAGAAGGGAGGGCTTCCTTATTGGCCAACAAAAATAGCTAGAGAGTCATGAATGAATTAGCAAAAGATATTTGCGAGATCGTGAAAGCGCTAGCCTGGACAAGTGCTCCAAGGGTGAACAACACGGACGCAAACCAGATAGCCGGCTGATGCCCGTACTTGTCGGATGTAATACTAGTCTTCAGAGAGCCGGCAGCACACAGAGCGGTGATAAGTTCCTTTTCTGTCTTTGACAGCGGCTTGTTGTCGAGATCCGAGCCTTTGGAAATTAGAATGCCACTGATGACGCCCACGTTATAACCGATCAACATGCCTCCAATAGCAGTAGCACAAGCACAAAGCCATATAAAGCAGCCGGGGGCAGTCTCCTCGATCTACTCGAGATCGGCGTGCTCGGCTGCCTTGAGAACAGGATCACGATAAACGGTACGAGTATGCTCCAGGTGCTAAGCATTTAATTCATTCTTGAGCATGTCTGCGGATTTGTTAATGGATATATTTGAAAAGCCGATAATAAGATTGTCGGGTAGATGAAGAAGTTGGTTGCAAGAGCAGTTCAAGCACGAAGGCAAAGACTACAATGCTCAGTTACTGCTAGGGTGCAGGGAGAACATTGAGATTTAATAAAAGTATAGTAACGCGACGAGTAGATATAAATAGGGACGAGGCTGGATAATATATAGCTAATAATAAGGTGACTATCTCATTACTCCAGTGTGATCTCGGCAGGAGCAGACGAATAAAACAGTTTCTTGTATCTGTTCCCGATTTAGAAAACATCCTCTTTCGTCCAGAATTCCTGTTTTTGGAATCTCAACTCGGCGATATTAACCCTCCTGAGAAGAGCGCGAGCAGATCTTTTGAATTTCCTGGGGTAATCAATTGCCGCGCTAAAATCGGAGCACTGTTGCACTGGCGGAGACACATACCCCAAACATAAAGCGGGTAGGTGTCTCCTGGTCTGGGGTAGTTGCGTCCGGTGCGGAGGTAATGGCAACCTGGCTTACACAGTTCGTGGGTATGCAAATCACTAAACTTGTGTGACGACAGGAATATTTCCCCTCACTGATCACTGCAAGATGCGAAAAAGGTCGTGTGTGCCAAGCCGCAAGGTGGAGAGTCGACCTCCTCATACGTAGGATGAGGTTGACTCGCCGATTCTCACTCTAGTACTTCACCAGCGCCTGTCGACTAAAGGCTGAGGTATAAGTAGCTTGGAATGTCAATCTCAATATTGGGCCTTCTCACTCTCACAGTCCCATCCCGTTCCCTTTACCTAGTCACAGCAGTTAACCAGACCAACCTTCAGCTTATCCTCCCTGTCCCTCCAGAAGCTGCAATGGCACCTCAGAAGCTGAAAATCGGCGCAGCGGGTCTGGGCCGCATGGGCAAGCGCCATGCCACTAACTTCCTCAATCGTTGTCCCCGCGCCGAGCTGGTCGCCGCCTTTACCCCAGACCAGGATGAGCTGGCGTGGGCCAAGATCAACCTGGAGCCCTACGGCGTGACGCTGTACCAAGACTACGACAAGATGATCCAGCACCCGGGCCTAATGGCCGTTGTCATCGGCACCGCCACGTCCGTTCACGCTGAAGAGGCCATCAAGGCCATGGAGAAGAACCTGCACGTTCTGTGCGAGAAGCCGTTGTCAACAAACATCGACGTTGTACGTATCTCCTTCACATCTCAGACCTCTAAGCTGAGCTGACGAATACGAATGGGTCACGAACAGTGCAAGGAAGTCGTCGCCGAAGCCAGTAAGCGGCCTCACCTCAAAGTCATGTGTGCTTTTTCCCGGCGCTTCGACGAGTCCTATCGCGACGCCCATGCCAAGTTGGACAAAGGGCTCATCGGCCGCCCCTCCGTTATCCGCTCCCAGACCTGCGACAAACACGACCCCTCGGGCTTCTTCGTCGCCTACGCCGCCTGGTCCGGCGGCGTCTTTGTTGACATGTCTATCCACGACATCGATTTGACCCTGTGGTTTTTTGGCGACGACGTCAAGCCCAAGTCTATCTCGGCGCACGGCATCAGGGCCGTGCAGCCCGGCCTGGAGAAGTACAACGACGTCGACAACGCCGTCGGCATCGTTGAGTTCTACGGCGGCCGCATCGCCTACTACTTCTGCTCGCGCATGATGGCCCACGGCCAGGAGGACACCACCGAGATCATCGGCACCGAGGGCAAGCTAAGCGTCAACGCGAACCCGCAGCAGAACTTTGTCAACTTATACCACCCCGCCGGCATCACGCGTGAGGTCCCCGCGCACTACTATGGCCGCTTCGAGCAGGCCTTCGTCACGGAGTCTATCGAGTTCACCGAGGCGTGCCTGGATGACAAGCCCCTCCCGTTGAAGCTGACCAACGCCGTCAAGGCCGTGGAGATTGGAAGTCTACTGCAGGAGGCGTTAGTTAGTGGGAGGCAGATCCGGTTTGACGAGACGGGAAAGAGAATCCAGACGTCTTTACTATAGATCTATCTAGCCACTACTTGTTTTAAAAAGAAAAATGAGGCCAATTTGTTAAAATACTTCTCGAAAATAAACAGAAAGAAAGGACAAAGACTTTCATACACAACAACTTTTTTTACAGGCGGCCAAATTATGTTGCTACTCGGTCCCTTGGCCAGCTTGCCTCAATCGTTCATGTCGACACTCTCGTGATCGTCAATTCTCATTCCATTGCTCTCTGAGCGAGGTTATGAGTGGGACCGTGTTCCATCCTGTGGTATCCTGCATGTGTCTCAGAAAAGACTCGACCGCTTCTTGGTCGGCATAGTGCCGTAGAATGCCACCCCCTAATTCATTCAAGCAAGTCAGAGGGTAACGAACATCAGATTGACAAATCGACATCGACTCGTATAAGAAGGAAACTACTAGCGAAGACTGACAAATTGAAATTGCATGCCTCGCAGAGAAGAGCACGTTCTCTGCCTGCGCGTTGGACCGGGCCAGGGCGATAATGTAGCGTAGATGGTTGCGTATAGTAGCCTATACGCGCGCAGGTGCTTCAGTAATAGATATAGATCGAAGAGAGTCTCCATCCTCATAAACCTGCGTGCAAAGTTTGTTTCATCATGAGAACGTACTTCTTTTCTTGACCCCCAACGCACATTTCCATACCCAGAACTCTGCTCCGCTGGTTTGATGAGGAGCAGGACGACCTGCGCGATGTGGTAATACTGAAGCCCAACCACTGCAACAAGAATCATAAATACATTAGCGAATAAAGACATACTAGACAAGCGCAGTCAGTCCATTGTGGGGGTGAACCGGCGGCGTACCGTGACAAGGAAGAAGCAACCACAACTCCGGCAGAGCCCGTCCCGCGCCCAGGTCCCGTGGCACTTGGCGGATCGGTCTGAAACTGCTCGGTTTCTTGTCGAACCACTCGTCGACCTCGGCCGTTAGCTTCTCCAGCCCTTCCAGCTTGTCGGCTGGCGGCTCAGCAAAGGCACAGGTCATGACTCGCGCCAGCAGCAGCACCATGCCTGCGGCGTACGCGAAGTCGTCCGTCCGCCGGAGCAAGGTGTCCGACTGCTCAAAGGCGCTGAGCTCGGTCTTGAGCGGGGTCTGGTTCACCATGGAGATGTAGATATCCTGCCGGAGGCAGAGCCACGCGGAGGCTTCCCGCAGCCCGGGAGTGTAGTCCAAGTCGGACATGGAGTTAACGATGCGGCGGGTGCCGGTGAGGTGGAATTGCTTGTCTTCGGCTGCCATTTTCGTCTCTCAGTTAGTGTGCCCAATTGCCCAAGCACTACTAGTACGGCAGCTATACATGGATGCGAAAAAGAGAGGGGCAATTTACCATCCATCTCCTCATACTGTCTTAGAATTGCCACCGCAGCGTGGATTTCCTCTGAGACCATCATTCGCTGTGGAGGAGTGCTAGACTGGGATATCCTGGGGATAAGCAGATTGAGGCACCTGTTATAGTACTCGAGCGCCTCGCTGTTGTTCTCCCGGCTGTGGACGTTGAACCTGTTGATGTGGTGCGAGGAAAACGCAAAGATGGCGTAGCGCAGGATAGGCTCGTGCAGCGCCCTGCGCGGGACGTCTGTCTCGAAATGGCGGCTGATGTCCGTGACGTCCGCCCACAGAGCCATCTTCTCGACGTAGTTGCGCATCAGGATAGCCTCCCGGTCGGTCAGGGTGGCGGGCTCGGCGTAGTGACACTCCACCTGCGACGGGGAGATGACATACGAGTTATCCGTCCTTACTGTCCGAGCGTCGTTCCAGGTTGACAACCGGGCTTCCTGGGGTGATGTGGGTTGGTTGACGGTCAAGCTCGCTTCCTCGCCCACTGGATCTGCTCCTGGGCTGCTCAGAGGCCAGCTCGCTTCGTCAGACGAGTCCGGATCTTCGTACCACTTGGCAACGCGGGCGGTCTCATCACGGTATCGCACTGATGCTCGCCAAAATCATTAACAGACAAGAAGAGGGAGATACAAGTCAACGTTGACTCACATCTTCCTTCCACCCGTACCCAGACCTGAGCTTTGGGGAAAGCATTATCCTCGCCAGTCCTATAACGGAACCTAATATTGGGCACCCTGACGCATTCAATATTATCCCTCACACATGCCGCGCAAGCTGTTGTTTTATTGTCGCCTTAACTCAAGAACGGCCCTGTCAGATCATCTTCTTTCACTGACACGTACTTGAGTACTGGGCGAGGGCTGCTTACATTTAACATGACGAACTGGCATGGATTAGAGTTAGCAGGTGTGTAAAAACTCACTAGGTAATTATATCCAACAGGGCATAACACTCACCTCTGCATGCCTGACTTTTGTATTTTCAGAGCTGTCAATCGTCTTACCCCACCCGAAATGACGCATTCAAAGGGGCAACCTACCATCCAGTGACCACCCGAGTTCTCCTCACATTAGTCCGGCGGCCCCTCGCTATCCTCGCGGTTGCCATGCCTCGAACAAGACACCAAGATTGCCAAAGATGAAGCGCTTCGGCCTATTATCAAACGATCATTAGGTCAAAACATCCACTTCAGCTAACAGCTAACCCAGATCCAAGACTGAACTTCTAGAATGATTTGACCACGTCTAGTTATGGTATAGGATATTCGATGATCCTAACACTGGACAACGGCCGAAAGCAAACACTTGGTTAAGGATCTAGGTAAGTACGTATTAAGGTGATTGACTAATCCCATGGGATGGATACGGGGCTTGGAAATGGAGATAGTGGATCATGCGGGGGAATGTGCGGGGAACGTGCAGGGAACGTGCGGGGAAAGTGCGGTGAATGTGTAGGAGGTTTGTTTCATGATTGAAACGCCGTAAGTATCCGTTGGCGCTATAGATTTGGGAGTATAAAGTAGAATAAGATATATAAAAAATTAAAAAAATATCTTCGTATTTGATCCTCCTTTTCTTGGAACCTCCTAGATAGATCTAAAGTAAACTTTTCATTCTATTCTTATGCTCTCTTAGCTTTCGTTTCTATTATCGTTTCTATAAGCGCGCTTGAGTTATAAGAGGTCTCGCTTGTTGCTTAAACATTCGTTCTCTCGTGCAATAGCTCTCGACTTCTTGTTTACTGAATTCGCGTAATCGTTATGTTTCAATGCGAGATCTGTTGATTAACATTAAGCTTCGCTTATTTTATATAACTTGTTTTATGATTTATTGAACCAGAGATCGAGCGTCGTCGCATATAAAGAATGAATACCTAGTTAATAGGCAAATGCCCCCACGACCCAAGCATGCCTATGAAAAACAACGACATGGGGTAAGGGCTACAAGGGCACAAGAACAGAGTGAAAAGCCTCACTTAGACCTGTTCAAGAGATTCAAAATGAGAAAAAGAAGGAAAGATTATCTTCATATTCTGTTCTGTCTGAAAAATTTCAAAGGCGGTGGCACACTTGTAATTGTATGAAAACTCGGGACCTACTTCACTCTGCGTCCCGAGGACCACTACACTGGCCACTACAACATTGTATATTAGATAGATTATAACAGCGTAGCTAAGATAGCAAAAGCAGAGAAGTTGCAAGAATGAAGCGAGTCGAACTAGTTTAAACACATCTGGAAATAGCCGTCGCCGGCAGGCAAAAGCGGGGACGTTTGTTAACTAACTGATTTTTCCGCTCACGTCAGCGTTACCTACCGAACGCTTGACAAGTTGTCCTCAGTAAGCTTGCAGCTATTTTCGAACGTGTACTTATATAAACTTCTTCTAAAATGTATCCAATATATTCAATGTTCCATAGCCGTCTTCAAATATTGTATCTCGAAAATGCGCTCCCGGAATGCAACGAGCACAACTTCACAACGTACCCGGCGCAACAGAGCGTGAACTTCGCCGAACTGAGACACCGAGGCGCCGACCATAGCCCGGATGAGCTCCAAAATATCGCGGCCTTTTTACAGCAGTGGCTCTTGTTTGGTCTTATGAGAGCGCTGTTTGGCCCATCAAGAATCACTTTGAATATCGACGACTTTCTCGACACACCTAACCGAGATATGGATGACCCACTGTACCATGACAACAATGAATCTTCTGGTGACGAAAGGGGTTCTGGCGGTGATGAGACTCTTGACAACATTGCACACCTCGAAGCTCATCCGACCCATAATAATGACGAGGATTTCACAGAACATGATGAGAACATTCAACAATCATCTGCCAGTCCACAGCCCATTATGGTTGATACATGGAGAGTTATCATGTATCTTGTTTACTGGATTGCGAAGGAATACGTCAACGACGATGCTCTGCGAAAGGCCAGATTACGGTCACAGCACCATGCAGTATTTGTCGCTACAGAAACTGCTCTGCAAGAGCTCATCTCGTGGAGGAACGAAGCCTACCCCGTTGATAGCCCTGCTACAGTGAACTCGTCACTATTGGACAGCGTTATTTTGTCCGCTACTTTGCTATCAGAATATTTATATGACGCTTTCAGGAGCATTTACCCGGTAGATGGCCCGGATCTAAAACCATTCCTGGTTTGGCCTCTAGACAATGGTCTACGTCGGCGACTGCTGACAGCTGGTTGGTGTCCTGGGGAGGTAAGTCGGTTTGACCTTGCTCTTGCTTCTTCCACAGTAACCTAATCAAATTACAAGAACAGATCACTACTCTGTACAACAAATTCAGATCCTCCACTAGCCTCTATATCGTCGGAGGTATGAACAGAGAGTGTATAGCCAAAGACCACTCCTTGTGTACATCTGATATGTGTATTGCGGATCAGATTGACGACTCTACCTACGAGACAAAACACATCTCTCCAGACTGCAATTGCGTATTCGTACAAGACGCAGGAGGTAGCACACCTTCTGCAACACAAATCCTTGAGGATGGCAGCATACCTGTTGTTCGGGTAACACTGGACCAAAACGATAATGCTGTGCTTTCAGTCATCGCATCTTCAAGCAGCGTTCCATATGTTGCAATTTCCCATGTATGGTCAGATGGACTGGGAAATCCTACAAGCAATGCTCTCCCCCAATGCCAGCTGCTAAGATTGCAGCAATGGGTCGATCAGCTCTATCCAGATTCGTCAGCGCCAGTGGCCTTTTGGATCGACACTCTATGTGTACCCCTTGAAAGGCATGTTAGAAAGGAGGCTATCCGGCGCATGGGAGAAACTTACCTCGCGTCCGATAAAGTCTTGGTTCTCGACTCCTGGTTGATGCAGACGAATATGCACTTTGATACCGATGCCGACGCGTTGAAGCTGAAGGCTTGCACCTGGACTCAGCGGCTCTGGACGCTCCAGGAGGCGATGTTAGCTGGCAAGGACGGCCTTTTCTTCCAGACCATGGAAGGTTGTATTGGGGAGGCTTTTTTTCGTCCTTCTGAAGATTCAGAAACGGTGAAGACTGAAGAATTGCTCGAATTCATTGCCGGTCAACAAATGACCGCTCTGCAAGGCGAGCATCCTGAAGTCACAGCCGTCATACTCTCAGCTCTGGAGCAAACAAAGTCCGAAGCCTACGCTCAAAACGGGCTCCTCTCACTCCTGGGGAGTTGGCTAAGACAAAGCTTCGTAAAACATGAGTGTCGAGATTACTTGGATGGGCTTCGTAGGCCGGTCCCTGCGGCTTCTCCTGACGACTTGCTGACGGAGGATGCAGTTATGCATATTGGACACAATATGAAGAATCGATCGACTAGCCGCATCGAGGACGAAGCAGTTTGTTTCGCAACCCTGCTTGGTCTGGATCTAAAGCCCATCTTGAAGTACTCCAGCTCCCAGGACCGCATGAAGATGGCGTTCTCTCAGCTCCGTTGGATACCGGCGAAGATATTGTTCGCGCAGACACCGCGGATCGATTGTCCAGGATTTCGATGGGCGCCAGCCACATTTCGAGAGAACGCCAAGTTGTTCGTGCCAGACAATTTCACGATCATTAATTATGCAACTATTCGGCCGGAGGGTCTGGATATTCGGTATGACGGAATTGTGCTGGCTCGCGGATGCGGCAGCGAAATATACGCTGCGTCCGAGGCTAGACTCGAAGTCGAAGGACATGTGTTATCTCTGAAAAGAATTGGGCGGCAAGAGAATTTCAGGACTCCAAGGGGAACTTGGGACTCGGCTCTGATTATTGAGTCGCGCATGACATCGCACAGTGACCTCAATACCCAGGCCGTCCTTGTCAAGCTGCTGAGGGCAGACTATGATATTATCTTTGCAAGATATTTAGCCCTTTACCACATCGAGTGGATTGGGGAAGTGCGATGGAAGGGCGGCCGCCGTCTTGACTGGGCAGGATATAGATATGAGAGGACTGCTGATGCACTCACGGGGATAATGAAGTGGAATCAGCGCTGGTGCGTTGGCTAGGCCTTTCCGAGGAGTCGGTGCCAACTCCGTAGCTCCAGATCACAGGAAACACGGCAGCAGATTGCCTAACCTTGGCGCCCTCGAGCGTATCTCATTGAATCAGAGCGCCCAGCACCGTGTCTTGTAATATGATACCAAGCCATCTCACAGTTTTTGTCCATAAGGCCTCCTGTCTCGCCTATTCCTTGCTATTCTTGGAGCTCTGATCTGGCTTGTAAAGCGTAAAATAGCTACGCTCGCCGGGGTAAGCTGCATTGATAGCCAAAGGGGCAATATCAGGCGCAGCTGCATAGGCAGTGCGTGCAGTAGGGTCTACTGTTTTGCAGATAAGTCAGAGTTTTCCAATATCCAATTCATCTTAGAGATAATAAGAAAAAAGAAGTCTTTAGTTAAATAGATATAGTATATTAATATTCAGTAAGAGATGCAAGACCTGTGTTATAAACATTAACAAGATAATTAGCTTGCAAAAGACATTAATTTGCAAAGCATATAAGTCTAATAAATTAATACAATTTGTTATTATAGCAGTACTAACTGTTCTTAACCTAATTATTATATTATAAATCGCCATTTAATATGTATGCTGATATTAAAGCAAACTTAGTATTTATAAGGTAATAAAAGCTATGATTAAGTATGCGTTTCGCCGACGGTTTAAGACGACCCTATGATAAATACGTAACAAGCTATTATTAAAAACTCGAATTTTGCAATAATTAATCTGATGACATCTTTCGCCAGAATTATCGGGTACTACAGAAAGGGGGGTACAGATTGACCGAAAATCAAGTGTATTTCATTCCAAAGTTGTTGACAAGACTCTTATGCTTTCTTTAATCTGCCCGCTTTACACAGAAAGCATTCGGTGTAAAAGTTCCTTCTGGATCAGCGGACTTTCTGGCCTTCATAAGTCTCTCGTACTTGGGTCTGTCCTCGTAGTACGCGTTCCAGACCGAGTCCAGGTCGAACGAACCGTACGACCCCCAGAGAACCCGCCGGTCCTGTTTGCTGAACAGCCCATTAGGACCGATACCCTGCTCATCATTAACGGCCTGCCAGGACTCAGCTGCAGCCTGCTTCTCTGGTTTGTGAAAATTATCGATAGTCATGCAGAGTGTTGTGTCGCGCCACTTATAAGTTAAGGTTAGTTGTGGGCTAGCAATGAGATGTGAGACACAGGAACATGATAAACACTTACGCTGTATGAGGTGCCATTGCCCGCGTTTCGGGTGAACATGGAGTTTTTGCCTCCAAAGCACTGTAACTGGGCCGACAACCACTGCCCATTCCGATCCGGCTTGACAATCTCATCCATCCGACCAACCACCCAGTCCACCCACCCGTCCTTAGCCAAGGTAGTTGAGTTAGTCACATAGGTGCGCTTGACATACGGGAGATCAAACTCGCGCGTATTGCGAAAGATCCAGCCGGCCGTCAGCTCCGACATAGGCTTGGTGTGCACGCCGCCGCTGAAGAGTGCATTGCCCTGAAGGCGCTCGAACCACGCCATATCGGGCTTGTCATCCTTGGACAACGGAACCCACTGCGCATACACAATTATAGAGCGCAGCCACCCTGGGAGCTTATCCTTGCCGAATATGTCTGGGTGCTCTCTTCGCATCTCATCATCGAGACCGCCCATCAGGCCGAAAACGTCGAATGATGAGCTCAGCACGCTGATGCACAGGTCGTAATTACGCGGGAAGTCAGGATCGTCGTTCATCACAGCCAGTTGCTCAAGAAGCGTCTTTAGCTTGGCTGTATCATATAGATGAATAGCGCGCAGACCCATGGAGCCCACATAGTCGTTATCGCGATGGACCTCGATCGTGAAATGCGTCAGCACGCCTAGATTGCCCGGGCTGCCGCCAAGCCAGGCGAAGAACAAGTCAGGGTCCGATGCTTTCGTAATCTCTCGCTCCACGCCGGCGTGATCGATAATCTCGAGCGACAATACGTGATCACCAAGAAGCCCGAAGCTCCGTCCCAGCTGCCCATAACCGCCCGTCTGTACATGGCCGCCGACATGAACTTCGGTGCACTGTCCGTGCGGCACGAATACCTTGTGCTGGCCCAGGAACTTGTTGAAGTCACCCAGACTGTGGCTGACGCTGGAGCGCACGAAGCTGCGGGTGTCTTTCTCGAAATAGACGAGATCTTCGGGAGACTGAAAGGTACTGCGTAGGTCGAGCTGGATGTTTGAGATGCCTGTGGACGAGGCGCCACTGTACTGATGGCCTCCAGTTCGAATAGCAATGGCCTTCTTGTTAGCCCTGGCGTATTCGATCACCTTATTGATATCATCCTTGCATGTGGGCTGCACGATGAGACCTGGATTCATGTCATGGTCGACCCCGTGAGTAGATGTGGCATATTGGTACTGCCAGTCGTTGTAATCCTTAGAAGTGGGCAGAAACTGCTTTCCCGTGACTCCAAGAATGGTTGCCATGATTGAGGTAGTGTAGAATCGAGACGGCGACTTGTTGAAAACGAACGTCTATTAAAGCTTAGTCTAGCTATTTATGAGCTGAGGAGGGTCGTATATGCCCCCCTTTTTGTATTCAACTGGGCCCTAAGGGCCTGCCTGACTCACCTTGAGGATATACGAAATCCGGTAATCCTCAAGGCGGCTGGATAGTGGCTGGTCTGGCCGACGAAAGCGGCCGGAATAGCCGGAAGCGGCCTGAATAAAGCCTTACAACCAACACGACTACTACTAATAGAGCATTTTACACATACGAAACAACCCGTTCGCTAGGACTTTTAGGGCTATATACTTAGTTTATCTATTGCTCATATGCTGATGTGAACAATCTCAATGGTGCTTATTCCAACCTCGTAAAATTGTCCAATAATGTAAGCGGCTATGCGCCACAAACGTCAACAAAACAAAGGGCTCGGCTTCATCAGGTCATGAGCGGTGAGCCAAACCAACAGTATAAACTTGACGCAACCACTCATGATTGGTTATCCGGAAGTAAGCTTGTGTCGCCATCTAATAGTCGTTATCAAATTAGTCACAAGAGGCGTTAGTCGCTGACATTGATTATTATTATTACGAGTATAACAGGTCATCTTTCGTACAGAATCGCTCTACACAGCCTCACTCGGCTTATGAAGGAATGAGTACATATGTGTAATAAGCACTGCAGTAATCCGCAAATCCCAAAGTATCTTGTAGAGTTTTTGCTAAGAGCAGTGCTAAGTACAAGCCTTGAATAAGGAAATGTAGTTAACTGTTAAATGCAAGTGTTCATTGCCTTTGAAGCTACTGGACTAATAGTATAATGTATCTTCTGATCGGATAAGGCGCCTTTTTCAGCAATACAGTGTACAGCTTGCGAGTGCTAAGATTACAATCAGCGCTTGGTGGCATATCGCAATCGCTATCGCCCGCGGATACTTCGGAGACTATAATGCTATTTATGATAGATGGTTTCTCAAGCTTATGTGGGAGGGAGTATTGGACCTTTACCGCAATGATGAGCCTCAGTCTTAGTCCCAGCCTGGGCCATCATTTCAGCTGTTTGTTTAAGAGCTGAATAGTATCGACCCGTGGCCGGCCGAAGAATACTGGGGAAAACTTGTCGCTGGTAGCCAAGACCTAGGCTCGGATGCGTACATATATCAGTTCCCGCAGGTGCTAGCATCGCATCTCGAGCACGAGGAAAGGCGAGCGGCTGGTATGGGCTTGTCAACTAGCAAAGGGAAGACGGTTGCTGTTGCTTCCAGTAAAGGGCGGGCACTACTCGATCGCCGGTAGCAAAATCAAGCTAGGAGTTTGTCAATTGCCGAACATACCGCCACGTTGCGATGACTGACAAGAGGGCTGATCCGACGTTCAGGTAGCGTCAATCTTCCCCGCATATTCGCCTGGCGAGGGGAGAGACTGTCTTGATGCAGAAGCACGCTGTTACATGTACCGAGAATTCCTTTCGGCTAGATCTGGCATCGGGTGATTCAATTGACCTGATCAATCATCTTTAGCTCGGACGGACAACCTCCGGTGCGGCGACCCGTGCGAGGAACTTTCCCAGACTTTCGAAAAACCAGCTGCAGAAAACAGCTAGATCTATCCCATGGAAACGACAGTATGTTGCATCGAGAAACTGCCTTGTGCCAGCAAGCAGCAAGGCTTTGCCTCGGATAAGATGTCGGGTAATTGCTACGATAATTATGCCATCTCTGAAATTTCATTATCTTTATAAATATGCCAGAGACGGCTTTAATCTTCAGAGGGCCAAACATCTTGTCAAGCCAACTCTTTATTTGAATCAAGAGTTATCTTATCTCTGAGAAAGGAGAAGAAAAATGTCCAACTTTTGCCTCGCCCTTGGGGCCGTAATGGCCATGTTCAATGTTGCCGTCCTAGCTGCAACCACTTACATTGTCCCTGGAGCTGTATGGTACGATACGGATGGTAACAAGATCGATGCTCACGGTGGCATGGTTACAGATCGGGACGGCACTTTCTATTGGACTGGCCATGCTGCTGAGAGTAAGTCGATGTCTCTCTATAAAGGATTGGATGTTTCACTTACGCCTGGTACATATAGCCGTAACCCCGTACATGTATTCGTCCAATGATCTCTTGAATTGGGATTTTGTCGGCAGTGTGGCACCGAGTGTTACAGGGCTTTGGCGCCCAAAATTTGCGAAGCCAAATGGCGACTACTGGGTAAGTCAGGAACACAATCACAACAAGATGTAGCTACTTAAACATGTCTAAAATCTCACCTGTAATTTTTTTCATAGATATATGGACAGCAGAATAAGGAGGCCACTGGTATTCGCTCAACTTCTCTGACTAGTGGATATACTCTATACGAGCAGGGATATCTGCTTCCCGACGACCGGGCAGCCGGTGATACAGGGCTTTTCTTGGACCCTCCTACAGGTAAGTCCTGACTTTTCTCTGGATGCACTTATTTTCTGACATCTCGTAGATACATATTACTACCTCAGCTCTGCGGGCAGTAACAATCTGCAAGCTAACGAGATCTTATCGACTGGAGCCATTGGAGACAGAGTCACAGATCTTGGTAAGGTGCAATTGAGCTCGGTCCAGACGCTGCTGAGCCCCCCCCCCCCTTCAGCCCCCTCCCGGCGAAGAAGAAAAAGTTATCCAGAGAAGCTGATTCCGGAGCAGAAGGTGCTTATGAGGCGCCCGGAATGCTATACGTGGATGGCACATATTTCCTTGTCATGTCGTCCAAGACCGGCTGGACGGCTAATCCAAATCTGGTGTGGTCCTCAACATCAATTGCAGGTCCTTGGTCCGGCCCAACAGACCTTGCCCCGGACAGCGATGACACTTATGGCTCTCAGAATTCATTTGAGCTTACCATCTCCGGCAGCGAGACAACCACATATATCTACATGGGTGACGTCTGGGACTCTACCGGTAGTGCAGCTTCAAACTACATGTGGCTTCCTATGACACCTGATACAAGGTAATTGAGACCTATACTATTTGAACCTCCTTAGGTATTTTCCTTATCAAAAGAGACTTTACTATATACTTCCTGACGAAGAAGAGGAAAGAAAGGTTGCTGACAGCTTGAGTACATCAGCGCTGGCACTTTGACCCTGGACTATTATTCTATGTGGACGATCGATACCAACACTGGAGTCGTGTCTACCCCCTCGACCAAAAAGCGATATGAAGCTGAGGATGCAGAGGTATCGGGTGCTGCAGGTGAGTAGGCACCTTTCTCGATTATGCATGGTCTTACTAAAGATGCGCAATCAAGCAGTGCAAAATTGTGAAACGTGTCTGAGTAAACGTCATGTCTATCAAAGTAAGTTGTCCAATAGCTCCTCGAAGGGTTCAGCGGCTGATTTCTGTTTCCTGTCTCAGTTAAGGAGCAAAATGAAGTGATATTCCGCAATGTCACTGGAACAGGCGAGAAGGAATGGGTCACTTTCCACTATACTGTCAACGACCACACCGGTACGTGTTCTCTCCTGCTTGTCGTCGAGACAAGTGTGCTGACAAGGCTGTTTGTTCTTAAGCTGGCGACGCGTACATCGTTGTCAATGGTGAGAGCATGCCTACGAACATTTCCGAGCTAAACATGAGGGCGGGCTATTATAACGCTGTCCCTGTTTCAATAAGACTGGACATAGGCGATACCAATATCATTAGATTTGGCTCTGTTGGTTCATCAGACTTCGAGGCGACTCTGGACGCAATTGAATTCCACAATTAGTTTGTTCACAACAGAGTTTGGGCTAATATGCTAACTTCTAAGAAATCTTGTCAAATACATATTATCTTTGCTAAATAGGTTTATAGTACGCTTTATGAGAAAAAATATGTTCTTCAGAGCTGCAATAAAAATCTAAACTTGTTTACTCTTAATGATTTTTCTCGCTTTCCTAAGCACAATCCCTTGGTGATTTAGCTTAAGTGGCTATATCTGTATTTGGCACTGCTCTTACTAGCATGAACCCTGATGCATCCCAGGATTTATTGTGCAATGGCCAGTGAATCACTAGGCCCCTGCTATGCCAGACACCACCCCTAGATAGCCTCCCTTTTTAGCTGGCCTTTCTGCCGACTAATATCATTATAACTCTGTCTGGCTCAAAGCTTCTATGTTAAGCCTAACATGCGGATTACTATCAGTCTTAGCAAGGCGCTTGCAGCAAAGGTTATTTCTGAGCTGAGATTTCATCTGAGCGGATAAACTTATACAATAGTTTGGATCTCGCACCGTACTTGCAGAATATTACCAAGGCCGGATCCGTCTCCAGCAACCGGCACCTGAAACCTCCCGAAAGACCAAAGCAGAGACATCTTGAGCCTGGGCAGCCTCGTAAACGCTCCGTCAATTATGCCCAAGCTAGAGTGTATGCATATTGTCCCGATACTCTTATGTTCTTCAATTCATTATCTTAGGTACAACAAAAGTAGCAAAAGGCTAAAGGTATGAAGAATTTTGCATCGAATTTCCAGTTAACAATTTTCAATTTATTATGCCTTTGTACATTTCCCATTGAAGCTGAAGAGCCTTATCACCTTTTGGGAAATTCGGATGGTCTTTCCCGTACCATTGACATAGTCCAACACGTTGGCATTGTTCTCGGTCGCCCTTCTCATGCACGATCAACAGTCCAGCCACATAAAGAACTCCAGGCTCATCGAGCCAATAACCGGTTGACGTACCACCTAATTGAATGACTGAAAGCCTGTTATTGCCGAATGTCTTTAACAAGCCAGTTATTGTTCTTTCAACCTCGCAATCGGGCATACCCATATCTCTATTACTTTGTTGAGGGTCGAGATAAGGAATAATTGGGTGTTCCCAGCAGACGTAGTCATCCATTCTAATGATAAGTGAATATCCGTCATCGAGGCCCCGAGATGCTTCCCAAAACCGAGTTAAGTTATCGAATGAGGTGATCTTTCCTTGAATCTGTGCTAGTGTATTAGGTTGAGCAGTAATTGCGCACTCATCAAATGTAAATTGAGATCTGTCCCAATCAGAAAAGGTAATTGGTACCCTGCTAGTCTGTGTGATTCCCCATGATTTTCCCGGCTTTGGTTTTTCTGTGTGAAGAAAGAGTTGGCCCAGAAAAGCTGATTTTGAATTCAAAATGATTAAGAATTCCTCTTCCAGTTGTTCCAGTGTGTACTCTATGGATCTTCGAGGCTCTGCGGCTGTTGCTCCAACCTGGATGTTATAAAGGCCCATGATACCATATATGCGATCAAGAGTAATGGTAGCTTTCTGGCTCGAAGCTCGTCCAAAGTATATATTCGGATTCGAACTGAGCCCGACGGTATATCCTGCTTCTCCAATGCGCTGTTGAATATGCTCGGTTATGTCTTTCAGTCGGTGATCTTGAAAGATCACTGTCAAGCTCGGATGTCCTAGAAGACGGCTCAATAAGCTCAAGCCATTGACCATCTGAGTTGCCGTCACTTTAAGGTCGGAAGCCAAGAGATCCTTTCTACGAAATTTTACCCCCCTGTTTTTGAAATTGTTCTTTATCATCGTATAAGAATATGAAGGATGATTAACCGGCTCAGCCTCTCGGGGTAATAGCACGGCAAAACGCCGCAAACCTTGCTCTTGAAGCGTCCAGAGAGAAGAGAACCAGAAGTCATTAAGAATGGTATCGATTGGAGTACTGTATCGAGTCAAGATAGTCGCGTTAATCTCGAAGCCACGGGCTTCTTCTGGCCGCTCTGAATTGCCTCCGGAACTCGGCCAGTCCGCCCAAATCCTCTCAGTCCATATAGTCGATATGCTGCTATGTGTAATGAGCACTGCAGTAATCCGAAGATTCCTTAAGTACACAAAGGGTTTATGCTAACAAGAGCGATGTCAAAGTATAGGCCTTGAATACGGAAATGTAACTGGGTAATCTGTGCAAGTGTTCACTGCTTTTGGGGCTATCAGAGTGTAGGGTAATCTGATACTTAGATTGACGACTGAAGAGCTATGTACAAGATCTATCTAGATGGTGGGAAGCGTGCCCTTATAT